>OZ007576.1:47565830-47748330 GCA_963931925.1 Onchidella celtica
GGGAAAAAAACACACACACAAAAAAACAACAACAATGGACATTCAGAGCCTAAAAAGATAACTCTTCTGTTGATGCTTAAAGGTCATCATATTTTCAATCTCTTTCAAAGACAGAGGCAGAGAATTTCAAATTTGAGGCCTTTCAAAAGAAAAAGAGTTTTCACCCACGGTCTTCAGGGGTATCTTTGCAATTTTAAACTTTTTAGTGTCAGCACATGATCTAAGATGTCGTGATGGTACATGTATATATGGAGTAAAAAAAAAAATCAGTGAAATAAGTTGTTGCATTTCTATATAATTATATACATTATTATGTATAATCTAAAATAATGAGAACATTACAAGAGACGCTGGGCACTCACACTACAAGAGGAGTGCATTATTTAATGGCCAAGGTATCTCTTATCTGAAATTTCAACCCCACCTGCCCCCGGGCAGGTGAGTCCCCACCCATAGAACCAAGAACCATAGTTCTATAACCCTACATCTTCAACAACAATCCTTGAATTTCAACAGGTGTTCGCCTGGCCGACGTGTGGTCTGCAGTGCGTTACACTCTATGGTGTCTGGCGCACGCCCTTTTCAAGCTCTGGGATTTGAACCCAGTCTCTCTGATACTGCGCCGATGGCACCAACTCCACCGCCTGAGCACCCGCATGGCCTTGAGCATCAGGCCTAGAGTCATCGATCTGGCCACAGACTTCTTCCTCTCAGGTAAGTGGTCTTGTGCACAGCATCCGCTCCGCTCCGCTTTTTTACGGAAAATGACGTATGAGAAAGTAGAATACTCTTTGCCTCTGTCACGAGCAAGTGAGCGAGGGTCAGTAGTTACGAGAAGAGGGTTAGAATAACGGGGTAAGGGAAAGCGTGCATGTTGTGAGTGGTGGGGGTCTGAATGAGGCGAGAGCGCTGTATTACTATCACTGCACACTAAGACGTCCTAGAGAGCGGACGCAGGAGAAAGCCCCAGAGGGCGAACATAAGGAGAGCAGTCGGAAGACTTGGGAGTATTGTTTTTTCCAGTGATGACTGGTAGGTGGAACGATGATTGATAATTATGATTGATGTATTATATTCGTCTATTACCATGATGTAAATTATATAAGTATATGTGAGGAATGTGGAAGTCCTTGATACTGTATATAGCAATGTGCGCCATGAGCGATAGATGAAAGTTGAGTTCATGGATTTGTAGCGAGAGTGAGTATTGTGTACTACAGTGGAGGTGTGTTACCGTAGGATGTTTGGTGAGTGAAATGTGAACTATTGTGTGTCCGCTTCATGAGTTGTAATGAGGGGTGAAGTGAATAGAAGTGGTATGGTATTATACCAATGTAATGTTATTCTTGTAGGTGTCGGGGTCGGGCCGAAGCGCCACCTACGGTGAGCACAGGGGATAGGCCAGCATAGGGCCGAAGGCCACACATAGGCCAGGAGGACGCTGTCGTGTAGGACAGTCGCAGCACATGAGTCGTGGCAGTCAGGCCACCGACAGGGACGTATATATGATCGTGAATGTGTTGTTGAAATGCTAATGTGCTATTGCCATGTTGATGTGCTATTGAAATGCTAATGTGCTATTGCCATGTTGATGTGCTATTGAAATGCTAATGTGTTATGGCAATAGGAAGGGGCTATTGAGAGACTGCGGTGCCATTGAAATATTAATGTGCTATTAAGACATGGAGAGGAGAAGCTGAGACTGAAGTGTCTTTAGAAAGTAACTCCCGGGTTGTGGACCCGAGGAAGTGTGCGTACGGGAGAAGGCCGTTGTACGGCAGTTGAATTGAATAATATAATGTCTGTATTTGCGCTATTATCTTTATGTTTATGTATAATAAATGTGTGAGTCTGATGGGTTGTTCTGTTAAGTGTTAAACTTGTTCGTTCGTGATTGTTGTCTTGTTATAATTATTACATCTCCCAGTCTGGGATTTGTGACACTGGGGGCTCGTCCGTTGTGACTCGTCCATTTTCGTAATATTTAGTTAGTAGGTATTTGTCAGTGGGCATTTGTTACTTTAGTTTTTGTCCACGTAGTACTTATCTTGTGGTATGAATTTGTGTTGTCCTTGTTCGTGGAATGAATGGAAATTTCATGATGGTATAATTTATGTATATTTATGAATATGTATTGATGCATGTATTTTGATGAATATGTATTAATGTGTACTTAAATTTCTGCAGAGAGTGTGTGTGCCAGCCTGTAGAGGTCAAGCAGCCAGAGCTCCGAGAAAGGGGAAGAACTTAAGTCTAGTAGAAAGCTAAGTGAAACTGAAATTTTGTACCCTGGATTGGGGGCTGTTCCTTAACCTGTCTTTTCCGCTGTTTTTCTGTTTTTGTTGTAATTGATTATACGGGCGGTGGCGCGGGTTTGCTGTGGTGAGCGTAGTTTATCCTTTTAAAAAGGTGTGGTAAACTTTGGAACTTCGTTCATCACAGTGAACAGTTCTATAGGGACCTGTATTTTTGTTTAGATTGTGGCGTCCCATCTTCCTCGTTGTTTTAGGAAGACGTTTCTCTTGTCCCTCTCTTACCTATCTGTAGATACGTTCTTTTTTTTCAGACTCTGTTCTTGTTCGTACCTTGTAGTGTAATCGGCGTAGTTAGGTTGCATTTTTTTTTCCATTATATTTTCTTTTTTAGGTCTTTGTCCTAGTCTGGTTCGTTGTTCCTCGATGTCCTTGTGGTCCTTCTTCTGAAGTTCTTCATTTTTGTCTTTTCTTTTCTCTTTTTATTATTAATAGTGCTATACATTTAATGAATATAGAATTAGTTAGGAAGTAGGTTATAAAATGTTCAGTAGGTAAATTTCTGAATTGTATTTGAGACAATTGGGTGTTGTTATATCTGGTGTGATCTCAGGTCTCTGGTCGTGTCGTTAGTGACCATACCGACAGGTTGGTCTTTTTCATAATACATACCATAACCATAAATCTGTGAAATGGCGGATCTCCGTGAGCTCATGAAATTGGGTACGGAACTTGGCCTTGGGGGAGAGGAGCTGCGCAGCTGGATTAAAGAGCAGCAGGCGGAATTGCGCGATGAGCGTGCTAAGGATAGAAAGCGAGAAAAAGAGGCTCAGGAAAAGGAAAGAGAGGCTAAGGCTCAGGAGCAGGAAAGGGAGTTTAAGTTAAAGGAGTTAGAAGCTCAGCAACAGGAGAGACAGGCTAAGGAAAGGGAGCAGGAGATAAAGTTAAAGGAGATAGAGGCGCAAGTAAGAATCGCCGAGTTGGAAATCAAAAAGAATGCGCCAACAGAAACAGTTGAGCGGCAGGGGCAAAATAAAGGTGGCGTTAGGATTAAGCTGCCTACGTTCGACGACCGGAAGGACGACATAGACGCCTTCCTTTACAGGTTCGAACTGAACGCACAACTGCAATGGGGCGAGAATAAACAATTATGGTCCACGTACCTGGCTTCCTTGTTGCAGGGGCGAGCGTTAACCTACTTTAAAGAGCTACAGCGCGAAGACGTACATGATTATGATAAACTGAAGTCTTTGCTGCTTCGCCGATTTGCGCGTACGGAGGAATATTTCCGGGAGCAGTTTAGGCGAGCACGTGCGGATACCAGGGAGGACTTTGCTGCCTTCGTCGCGAGACTAGCAGAATATTTCACGAACTGGGTGGACTTGGCGCATGTGGGCGCGGATTTTGCTAAATTGAAAGACCTAATGATCCGTGACCAGCTGTACGCGTCGTGCCATAAAGATCTGGTGGCTTTCCTGAAAGAAAACGAACCCGCGACGGTGCAGGAGGCGTCTAAGTTGGCGGAAGCATACCGTACGGCACATCCGTCCAAACCAGTAGCGAGGGCGTACGTGCAGGATGCTGGTTACGTCGCCGTGGTTGAGGGGTCGCCGGCAGGACACAAAGACAGGTCGCGTCAGCGTGGTGCCTATAACGGGCAAGCCCAGGGGCAACGTAGGGGGTATCACCAATCACCTGCATATGGATCCGGTAAGTTTGACCGAGCAGGAGGGCTAGGTCGCGGTAATGGCCGAGGGCGATTTGTGGCCTTTGCCGATGACCGACGGCATAGGGACCTTAGTTCCGGTCGCGATGGGTCACGGGGACCCAGGTCTAGCGGAGCACAGGGAGCGGAGTGTTGGACTTGCGGACGCGTGGGTCATTTTTCACGCGATTGTAGAGCCGCGAAGTGTTGGAACTGCGGAAGAGCAGATCACATCAGCGTGAATTGCCCTGCAGGTAGGATAGCGGCGAACGTGGATGGCAATCACGGTAGCTCCAGTCCATGTTCCCCTAATAAATTTCATCATGCGGCCGCGTGTGTTACATCGGACAACGGAGGAGGACAGTATTCTAAGTGTCCCAGTTGTGAGAAGTTATTATCTTCCGGTGTTTTACCTTGTGGGAGAAAGATCCCCGTTATAAATTCATGTCATACAGGAGGTGGTCTTAGGGTTTATCCGGGGTTTGTTGGGGACGAACCGGTCTCGGTTTTACGAGATACAGGATCTACCGTTGTGGGAGTGCATAGGGACTGCATTCGGGATTCACAGCTTACAGGTGAGACTGTCCCGTGCATCCAATTTTCAGGGGCCATAGAGAAATTACCCATGGCAAAGATAGTGATAGATACGCCTTTCCTTAGCGGGGAAGTCGAAGCAGTCGTTGGTTGCTTTCCAGGCGCCCAGCTCATCATTGGTAATGTATCTCTGGTAGGTTCCCCTTCCGAGGAGAATGTGCAGGCATGGTCGCAATCAAAAGGTATTGACTTTTGTGCCGCAGTCGAGACACGTCGACAGGTACGTGATAGGAGTAAGATTAGACCTTTGGCAACGCCAGCGGTCAACCTGGATATCATACCAGGGCGCTTGGCGACATTACAAAAGGAGGACCCATCATTGAGTCCATGTTTTGAGGAGGCGCGAACGGAGAAAACGAGGAAATATAAGAACGGCTCGTCGTCCTTTGTTATTCAGGCGGGCATGCTGTTCCGTAAGTGTGTAACGGTAGCCTCCATTTTAAAGCAGGTCGTTGTGCCAGCGTTGCTGATCGCAACAGTATTGCATTTGGCACATGATGTCCCATTGGCGGGTCATATGGGAATAGCTAGAACCAAAGAAAGGGTTCTTAAAAATTTTTACTGGCCATCTATCCACAGAGATGTACGATTGTATTGTAAGACATGCAGTGCGTGCCAAAAGACGACGCATAGGGGTCGTACACCCCAGGCTCCTCTTCAAAAGATCCCCACGGTTTCGGAACCGTTTAAAAAGGTTTCGATAGACCTTGTTGATTTAAGTGAAAGATTATCTTCAGCGCGCACTATAGCAGAAGAAGCTTCTAGTATCGCTTCGAAAAGAGCAAAAGACTATAAAGATAGAGGATCCAAACTGAGAATTTTTAAGCCAGGAGACAAGGTCCTATTGTTATTACCTACGGACCATAATAAGTTATTGATGACATGGAAAGGTCCTTATGTTATTGAGCGAGTTCTTATGTTATTGAGCGAGTTGTTTCAAAGGTAGATTACGCTATCCACATTGATGGATCAAGTAAGGTTTTCCATGTTAATATGCTACAGAGATTTTATGAGAGACCAGATTATCTGTGTGCACAGACGAAACCAGAGGAGAGTGTCTTCTCTATTGCTTGTACGGGGGTCGTAGACCAGTTCGGCAGTGACGTAAGCGACACCGAGGCGCAGGAAGAGGTACAAATTCAATTGCCGGAATTAACTCCGACACAAGGTTACAGGGACGTAAAATTTAACCCTGACCTTACGAGTTCAATGAGTAGGGAACTTAAGACCCTGTTAGCGTCATTCCCGGATGTTATTACGGATTTGCCGGGTCGCACTACGGTGATCCAGCACCAAATAAAGTTGACTTCGGATAAGCCAGTATTTCTTAGACCTTATCCACTGCCTTTTTCTTCGAGAGATAGAGTTATAAAAGAAGTTGAGTCAATGTTGAAGTTAGATGTGATAGAACCATCAACATCGCCGTATTCATCACCCATCGTCCTCGTGAAAAAACTTGATGGATCGGTGCGGTTCTGTATTGATTTTCGAAAATTGAACACTATTACGGTAGGCGATAGGGAGCCTATTCCGTTTCAGGAGGAACTAATAGCTTCATTGGCCGGGTCCACGTGGTTTTCCAAGATAGATTTAACGAAAGGTTATTGGGAAATCCCTCTTACTGAGGAGTCTAAACAATACACGGCGTTCCAAACGCCCATTGGATTATTCCAATTTAAGGTCATGCCATTTGGGTTGGTAAACGCGCCAGCGACGTTTGCACGATTAATGAGACTGGTATTGAAGGACATACCTAATGTCGTGTCATTCTTTGACGATATAGCGTGTCATACGTCGACATGGTCTGATCATATTCAGACACTAACGGTAATTTTTAAACGATTACGTCATTTTGGGTTAACTGCTAAACCCGCAAAGATGGATTTGGCATGTCCAGAGATAGTATTCTTAGGACATATCGTGGGTAGAGGTCTTCAGAGACCTGAAGTAACAAAAATTGTCAAATTAGTAGGGTTGCAAATCCCTAAAACAAAGAAACAAGTCAGAAGCTTAGTGGGAATTTTAAATTATTACAGAAAGTTCATTCCAAATTTTTCCTCCTTGTCATCTTCTCTTACTGACCTTACTAAGAAGGGACAACCCGATAAGGTCCAGTGGACGTCTGAATGTCAGACAGCATTTGATAATTTGGTGACAGCATTATCATCGTCACCCATTCTGATATTACCCGATTTTCGATCTAATTTTATCCTCAGAACGGATGCGTCGGACTCTGGTGTCGGCGCTTGTCTTCTACAGGAGAAGAACGAATGTTTACATCCTGTATGTTATGTCAGTAGGAAGTTATTGCAGAGAGAAAGAAAGTATTCTGTGATGGAGCGGGAGTGTCTTGCCATTGTGTGGTCCGTCCAGAAATTAGGACGTTATCTCATGGGACGAGAATTTTGTATCCAGACAGACCACAAGCCACTGACATTTTTGTCGAAGAATCGTTCGTCCAGCCCACGCTTGTCTAGATGGGCATTGGCTTTGCAGCCGTATACCTTCGTTATTCAACCAATTCCAGGAACCAGCAATCATATCGCCGACTACCTTAGTCGAGCCTAAGGGAAGAGTTCAGGAGCTTATACATCGGAGGACAGGAACATTGACAGGATCTGTGTGAACGACTTTAAAATATTGACATTATAAATATTATATGAAGAATGGTTGATAGATTGAGTGTTTTTGATTCTGTATTAGGTATTGTGTTTAGTTAGCTTAGGGCATATTGACCCCCATATTTTTCCCTGATTCCGATATTTTATGTGCTAGAGGCATTGGTAGGTCATTTTTATGTAAGTATTGCTCACGCTCACTCGTTGACAGTCATCTTGATGCGATTTGAAATTAATTGCATTAATTTTTTTGGGGTGGGGGATGATGTCACGAGCGAGTGAGCGAGGGTCAGTAGTTACGAGAAGAGGGTTAGAATAACGGGGTAAGGGAAAGCGTGCATGTTGTGAGTGGTGGGGGTCTGAATGAGGCGAGAGCGCTGTATTACTATCACTGCACACTAAGACGTCCTAGAGAGCGGACGCAGGAGAAAGCCCCAGAGGGCGAACATAGGGAGAGCAGTCGGAAGACTTGGGAGTATTGTTTTTTCCAGTGATGACTGGTAGGTGGAACGATGATTGATAATTATGATTGATGTATTATATTCGTCTATTACCATGATGTAAATTATATAAGTATATGTGAGGAATGTGGAAGTCCTTGATACTGTATATAGCAATGTGCGCCATGAGCGATAGATGAAAGTTGAGTTCATGGATTTGTAGCGAGAGTGAGTATTGTGTACTACAGTGGAGGTGTGTTACCGTAGGATGTTTGGTGAGTGAAATGTGAACTATTGTGTGTCCGCTTCATGAGTTGTAATGAGGGGTGAAGTGAATAGAAGTGGTATGGTATTATACCAATGTAATGTTATTCTTGTAGGTGTCGGGGTCGGGCCGAAGCGCCACCTACGGTGAGCACAGGGGATAGGCCAGCATAGGGCCGAAGGCCACACATAGGCCAGGAGGACGCTGTCGTGTAGGACAGTCGCAGCACATGAGTCGTGGCAGTCAGGCCACCGACAGGGACGTATATATGATCGTGAATGTGTTGTTGAAATGCTAATGTGCTATTGCCATGTTGATGTGCTATTGAAATGCTAATGTGCTATTGCCATGTTGATGTGCTATTGAAATGCTAATGTGTTATGGCAATAGGAAGGGGCTATTGAGAGACTGCGGTGCCATTGAAATATTAATGTGCTATTAAGACATGGAGAGGAGAAGCTGAGACCGAAGTGTCTTTAGAAAGTAACTCCCGGGTTGTGGACCCGAGGAAGTGTGCGTACGGGAGAAGGCCGTTGTACGGCAGTTGAATTGAATAATATAATGTCTGTATTTGCGCTATTATCTTTATGTTTATGTATAATAAATGTGTGAGTCTGATGGGTTGTTCTGTTAAGTGTTAAACTTGTTCGTTCGTGATTGTTGTCTTGTTATAATTATTACATCTCCCAGTCTGGGATTTGTGACAGCCTCTTTTTACTTGTCCATAGCATCCGTTCCGCTCCGTGCTTCACCGCTATAGGGGCAAAGAGTGTTTTACTTTGTCATACGTCATTTCCGCGAAATAGCGGAGCGGAGCGGATAGTGTGGACAAGATCAATAAGTCTATAGTAGTGTTTCTCAAGTTGGGGCTGGACAGTATTTTGATGGCTGGTGGGACTTCAGAGTAGGACGTGGGGGATTTTTCATAGAAATCTTAATTTCATATTGCATCTTAACTTAATTGTATAGATAAACTGTTGTTTGTTTATGTCCGGTTCATGGTTCCCTTGCTTAGCTCGGATTAAAATATCAAACTTACTTATCAGGCCCACGCCTTTAATGGTTATACGCAAAATATACATAGTTTAAAGTCTTTTTATACTATAATAATATAGTGTACACTAACTTGGTCAGATCATATTGGGACGGACTTTTTTGGGGGGGGGGGGGGAGGGGGTGGAAGCGGGCCCTGGGACGAAAAAGGCTGAGACTATAGCACTTGACAGACACAACAGGCAGATACACAACCAACTCAAAACCGTCCAGCTCAGTGTAAATCTCGAGAGTCGTTTATTTCTGTTTATTACCCGAAGTCCTTCTTGGGTTGACTCCGTTCAACACCTCTGCGCACCTCTGCGCACCACACATCTCCCCCTAGCACAGACATCTCACAGAGTTATTGGTAGCGCCTAGGTGATCGCACTGGTCGTCCTGAACGGGAAGTGAGCTGTCTGTGGTCAAATACAGTTGTGGGTGGATCATTATTGTTTCTAGTTTTTTGTTAAGTTGTGGCTCTTGCGAGACAGGAGGACGGCCTCTGCGCACCGGCTGCTGAAGTTGTACCGGTTTTGATGAGTCCACTCGTGCAGGCTTAAAGCGGTCTACTGAGATGCGTTCGGCACGACCACCTCTGTCTATGAGAAATGTTTTATCTCCAGGAGTTAGCACCTTATAAGGACCGGTGTAAGGCCTTTGTAATGGACGTTTCACTGTATCTGTGCGTATGTAGACATATTTGGATGATAACAAGAGCGGTGGTAAGTGCGTAGATGGGTTACTATGGTGGATGGCTGGCCTAGGTACACGTAGACCGTTTTTGTCTCGGAGAGCTGTTAAAAAATCTGATGCAGACCAAGACTGAGTCTGCGACGGAATTAACTCACCGGGGATAGTCAACGGTTCCCCATAGACAAGTTCTGCCGAAGAAGTTCCCAGGTCCTCCTTTGGAGTTGTTCTGAGTCCGAGGAGTACCCAAGGTATCTCTTCTGCCCAATTGTTCCCTGTTAGTCGTGCCTTCAAAGCTGATTTGAGTGTGCGATGAAACCTTTCCACCATCCCATTGGCTTGGGGGTGAAATGATGTTGTCCGATGGAGTCTGACTCCTAGGTGTCTCGCAATTTCAGCCCACAAGGAAGATGTGAATTGTGAACCACGATCCGACGATATGTCCGCGGGAACCCCGAAGCGAGAGATCCAGCCTCCAAGGAGAGCCCGAACACATTCTGGTGCTGTAATGTTTGTCATAGGAATTGCCTCTGGCCATCGTGTATTACGGTCAATGATGGTTAGGAGGTAACGGTAACCACATGACTGGGGTAATGGACCAACAATATCGATGTTGATATGGGAAAATCTTTTGTCAGGTACAGTATATGTCTGAAGGGGCGCCTTGGTATGTTTCTGAATTTTTTATGCCTGGCAATTGTGACACTCCTTTACCCAATCGCTAATTTGGCGGCTGAGGCCATGCCACGCGTATTTCTCTGCAATGAGTTTAACAGTAGCCTTAACTCCTGGGTGAGCAAGGTTATGGACAGCCTCGAACACCGGGCGTCGATAATCTGGAGGAACGATAGGGCGGGCTCTACCAGTTAAAATGTCGCAGAGAAGCTCTGGTCCTTCATCAGTCAGCTTTGTCGTAGCAATTTTCATGTTTGTGATAGCAGTTTTGTACGCTTGTATGTCTGGACTCAAAATTTGCGCCTTGGCCATAGCTGTAAAGTCAATGCCTAACGAGACCGCGTTTGTGGAAGTGGAAGCGCGAGAAAGGCCATCGGCAACCACATTCTTCTTTCCCGAGATGTGCTTAATATCGGTGGTAAATTCTGAGATAGCAGTCAGTTGCCTTTGCTGACGGGCTGACCATAGTTCAGATGTTTTCGACATTGCGTGGACTAGAGGTTTGTGGTCTGTGTAGATGGTAAACTGCCTCCCTTCAAGCATATAACGAAAATGGCGTATTGCCAAATGGGCGCCCAGAAGCTCTCTGTCAAAAGTACTGTACTTGATCCTGGCGACTAAAAAAGGCAAGTGGCTCCCAGCGACCATGGTTGTACTGCTCAAGGACTGCGCCGACAGCCACATCAGATGCGTCACATGTCAAAGCCAATGGACAATCTGTACATGGATGTACCAGCATGGTTGTATCTGCCAATGCTTGTTTACCGGCAAGGAAGGATTGTTTCATTTCCTGGGACCAAATGAGATCTTGGCGTGGTTTGGATATTTTCAGAGCTTGATAAAGGGGACGCAACATCAAAGCTATGTTTGGAATGAAACGGTGATAAAAGTTTATTATCCCAAGGTACTCTTGGAGTGCCTTTACAGTTCTTGGTTGTGGTAACTTCTTTACTGCCTCAATACGAGACGACATTGGTGCTGAGCCTGACGCAGACACTCGATGTCCCAAAAAATCAAGCGATGCCACTCCAAAGAGACATTTTTCAAGCTTGATTACCAGTCCGTGGTGTTTTAGTCGCCGGAAAACTGCATTGAGGTCCTCTACGTGAGACTTGGCTGAGGAGCTAGCCACCAAAATATCATCAAGGTAGACAAATGCGCTGTCTAAATCTTGGAGCACAGAGTCCATGAGCCGTTGAAACGTCTGCGCTGCATTTTTAAGGCCAAATGGCATACGTAAAAATTCCCATAAACCAAAAGGCGTGATAACAGCTGTTTTAGGTATATCTTCGGGAGTTACAGGAATCTGATGATATCCCCTCACAAGGTCAATCTTGGAGAAATATTTTTTTCCAGCCAGGCGAGCCGAAAAGTCTTGAATATGGGGTATCGGATAGCGATCAGGAACTGTGGCATCATTCAGTCTGCGGTAGTCGCCGCAAGGACGTGAGTCTCCGTTACTTTTAGGTACCATGTGTAGTGGGGATGCCCAGGGGCTGTTGGATTTCTGTACAATACCCATCTTTTCCATTTCCAAAAATTCCTTCTTTGCAGAGGCCAGCTTGTCTGGTGCTAGACGACGTGCACGAGCGAAGACTGGCCTGTCTTTAGTTGGGATAAAATGTTTCACCCCGTGCTTGACTTCAGCAGTGGAGAAGGTTGGCTGTAACAGTTCCGGATAGTCACTGAGAATTTTACGGAACTTATTGCTCGTGGGTTCTATGAGAGCAAGATCCGAGTTATCTAAAACTGAACTGACAGTGCAGTGAATGTGAGCAAAAGATTCTGCTTCTATCAAGCGAGGTCCTCGAATGTCGACCAACAGGTTGTGCTGACGGAGAAAATCAGCCCCTAAGAGAGGTCGTTTGACATTAGCTGATATAAGACGTGCTTTGAAAATCCGGTTGCCAAAATGCAAAGGTAAGATTCGTGAACCATAGGTGGCTATGGAGGTTCCGTTGGCGGCTTGCAAAGGTGTTCTTGTAGCACCTGACGCTCTTTCTGCCCATGTTGCTGGTATTACAGAGACTTGTGCGCCTGTATCCACCAAGAAGCGTCTTTTAGACTGTGCGTCGGTCACAAATAGTTGAGTTACCTTTGTCTCCAGGTTTTGTTTAGTACATGGTGTAGTGGGCGAACATGGCGGACCAGCAAGTAAAGTTTCTACCGCTGGCCCGCTCTCCCGTTTCCCTGGTTCTTTTTAGTCTTGAGGTTTCTGAAATATTTACATGGGCTGGAACATCGCCTGGCATTTGAACCAAACTTTCGATGAAACCAACAAATCGTGTCAATCTCAGACAAACCTGCATCATGTGCTACGGTTGGTGTTGGTTTAGGTGGTTGAACCGCAGTGCAGATTGTCGCGTTTGTTGTCAGAGAGTTAAATAGGTTATCAGCCTCTTTCGCCAGTGCTCGGTAGTCAGTGATATTGGGGGAATTAGCAAGTGGAGCACGAATAGATTCAGGTAACAGTCTGAGAAACAGGTGGCGGAAGAGGAAGCATGGCTTGTGGTCTCCCAAAAGAGATAGCATTCTGTCCATTATTTGTGACGGTTTGCTGTCACCTAGTACTTTAATGTTTCCCAGTGGCTATTCTTACGGCAGGAATGGAACTGAGAATTTTGTTATTCAACTTAATGCTGGGCCTACTTGGGGCACTTTTTCGGCTGTTCCCACCCCAACTTACGTAGGCTATATTAGTCGATTGTCAGATTGATATGTAACGACGTGAGGGTCTAGTCAGTTTGTATCATCGAGGCCGTAGGCCGATGTTCGTCTGGGCAGCAGTCAGATTGATATTACATCAGGGAAAGCCGCCGGGGTAGCTATGTATTGTTTTCACTCGGACTGGAACGCATTCGGAAGTCCTTCCGCTAACTAAGGAGGATCAGTTGGGAAACTGATGCTGTAAGGTTGGCCTTTTCTGGCACACGATGTTCAAAATGTTACAGAGCCAATGTATTTATGGCTGCCGTAAGAATAGCCACAGCCTTAATGTTTAGCAAAGTGTCTGCTTTCTCTGCTTCTGATAATCCGTAAGCATCCGTAAGGAACGATTTAAGTGTGTCGTACTTACAGGTTGGAGGAGGTGAGGATATGATTGATAAAGATCTTGAAGCTGTGTTAGCGTCGAGTGCTGCTACTACATAGTAGTACTTCGTTTCGTCTGTTGTGATTCCACGCAGCACGAACTGAGCCTCAGTTTGAGCGAACCACGCTGAAGGACAAGTGGTCAAAAACATTGGTAATTTAAGTACTACTGTTTCTATTGACATCGTGGACGAATCGTCGTTGAAAGATTAAGAATAGGAATATTCTGTCTAGATCTAAAGATCACGTCGGGGTCACCACTATAGCACTTGACAGACACAACAGGCAGATACACAACCAACTCAAAATCGTCCAGCTCAGTGTAAATCTCGAGAGTCGTTTATTTCTGTTTATTACCCGAAGTCCTTCTTGGGTTGACTCCGTTCAACACCTGTGCGCAGCACAAGACACGCTGCTCTAGAGAGATAGACCGGTACCCTACATGAAAAAGGGACGCAGGTTAGGGGAGCGGGTATGTAAATAGATGAGTCTTTTTTTCTTTTTTTTCAGTTTGTTTCCCAAATCGTGTTTGTATTCATGGGCCGAGTCCGTAAAAATCAACCACCGGTTATCTATACATAGTCTTCCGCTCATATATTCATCCACCCACCCACATACTTATCCACCCATTTACATATCCACTGACCTACCAGTTTATCAATCCATATATCCATCCGTCTATCCATTTATTCGCCTAATTGTACTTCCACATACCAATCAGTCCTTCCATCCATCCATCCATCCATCCATCCATCCATCCAACCATCCATCCATCCATCCATCCATCCATCACATCCACCCATCCATCCATCATTATTATTCTATTTTTTAAATTTTCCAAATCTTCACCAGATGACAGAAGAAAACGAAAGTTACTGTCATGGGTCAAGTCAATTCTACCCTGGGTGGGTGAAGAAGTCTTCGATTTCACAGATTGCTGGCAGGACGGTATCGTTCTGTGCGCTCTGATGGAGTCCATCAACCCAGGGGCGTGTCCACGGTTCAATCTTCTCAAACCCCATCACAGGGTGAACAATTGCCGCCTGGGAATACAACTAGCTATGAGATACTTGCAGGTCACCCAGGTATTCTTACCTGTATGGTCTCAATTGGTTTTTTATTTTCTTGGAATTCCAGTTCTCATACGTGTGGCGTTAATTCTCTTGTGAAGAATTTGTGAATGTGAACAAATCTCATGATGAGGGGCCATCCCCAGAAAGTGCGTATGTTACGCTCCAACCCCTCTTTAGGTATATCATTTTGCATGAGCTACTTATCTGACTTTGTCATTAGAAACATAAATATTTCTTGATTATTGTGTAATCGAAAAACATACTTTGTTTTTGTTTTGTCTTTTTCATTGCCAAAAACTTCCACCTTTTTTTCCTTTTTATTTCACTGCCATAATTGAAAATCATACGCCTTTTATACACTTAAGGCACCCCCCCCCCCCCAAAATTACATCTTATGCTCTTCATGGACGGTCCCTGATTTTAGGTCAGTGGGCGCAACAGCCGATTTTAATCAATCGACCAGTTGGGTAGTGACGTCACGGCATTTAGTTTCAAGGCCATCCCTCGCACCAGCCAGCTCATAGGATCTTATTGAAACTGGTGGCCTCACCAGTCCAGCTAACCGTCTGATTAAAGACGGCTGGCATGGGCCTAGGAATTCCCATTCCTGAGATTTGCTGTTATTTAAATTCGATTCTGTGAAAAATTCCTGATCAATCCACCTATCCACCTGTCAATCCATTTATCTACTTCCACATACCCATCAGTCCATCCACTATCCATCCATCCATCCACTCATCCACCCATCCATCCATCCATTCATCCATCCATCCATTCATTCATTCATCCATCCATCCATCCATCCATCCATCCATCCATCCATTTATCCATTCATTCATCCATCCATCCATCCATCTATCCATCCATCCATCCACTCATCCATCCGTCCGTACATACATCCATTCATCCATCCATCCATCCATCCATCCATCCATCCATCCATCCATCCATCCATCCGTCCATTTTTGTTTCATCACAGTTGCCCCTTAGTCCGGAAGAGATGGCTATTGCTGAAGAGGAGGTGGAAGTCAAAATCTGTCACCTAGTTCAGCTGTTGAAGTGGAAATATCAGAAACAAGGCAGTAAACCCATTGTTTTCTCGAGTGTCAACATAGAAGAGCCCTTGCCTTGTAAATGCTATGCCAGAGGGACGGGCATACGCGCTGGAATCGTGGGCAAGTTGTCGTAAACGAATGTTCACTGTCGTAAAATCTCATCTTGTCATTGTTTCTTCCTTGGCTTTTTGTTTTTTTTACATTACTTTAAATCTGTTTTTTTCATCTCGACATCCTCTTCAGTTCTTTGTAATTTTAATTGGGTAGAATTGTTTTGATACACTAACATTTTCTTACTAGATATTTCCTTACAGTCATATTAATTGCATGACAATGGTGGTCTGTTGTTAAGACTCGGGTAGACGCTGTTCTGGGACGTCTGTCCTTTGCAGCTTCCAGATGTTGTCACTGCTGTTATTAATCACATACTATAACGTACTTCACTGATGCCAGCCTCTCTCTATCTGCCGGGCCGACTAATTAGTTCCTTGCCTTTCGCTGCTCACAGGTCGACGCACCAAATTTAACATCCTGACGGACACAGCGACCAGGTTAGATCTTCAAATAGAAATCAGGGGACCCAATAATGAGGTAGGTCCAAAGTTTGGCTGACGTTCCACTACTGCAGGGGTGCTCAGCCTTTATTGACATATTAGGATCTACATTTACGTTTCCCAGCCTTTGGAGATCTACCAGTCTGGCGAAGCCCTGAAACAAAAAATTAGTCGATACCGGTAAATGTCGATTATCTCGCACCCATAATGGCGGTTTCAGTGTTGCCAGGTAAACTTTTCGCGTCCTGCCACATGTTTTATTTTCAATCCGCCACATTCATAAGGACCCGCCAAAATACAAAGACAAATAATAAAAAAAGATATCTATACCTCGCTCTACATTCATCCCGCGATCGACTGCCAAGCACTTGAAGATCGACCGGTAGATCGCGATCGACTGGTTGAGCACCCCTGCACTACTACATCAATCCAGTACAACATAATGTGGTTGTACCAACCTGGCACAGTGGAAAGATACGATAAGATATAACTTTATTATCCTGTTGTCAGGAAATTTGTTGTCACAGCAGCCGTAACATTACTACAGTAAATACAATATCTAAGGCACACAGGTCTTTAACGCATACCGCACACACGCACATTGCTCACACAGCATTACCAGCAAATACGAACATTACTCACACACACACACTGTCAGAACAATCCATTTAGAAAACTAACAAGAGCCTACTACATCAGGAAACATTACTACTTCGAATGGCGGACGGCAAAAACAAAACAAAAATCGATTAGCACGCACTCTATTTGTTTTTAAATACAATATTCGTCCACTCCTTTGAGGTCGGACTATCTGATGGAACAAGACGTGAGAGAGAGAGCCATTTAGAATTGATTTCAGTTTGAAAAGTTACACAAGTAAAACAAAACAAAAAAAGCCTCTTGGGAACAAAAATCGGACGACAGTGACAAACTGTTACACCGGAAAGCAATACACGTGAACAAAAGAAATGCTTGTGTAGTAAAAAAAAAAATTAAAAAATGGAGTATTGTCGCAAACTGGAAAGCCACGGGCAGAGCAAAGGAAAATTCTTGTGAGTGGACAGAAAAACACACCAAATATAAAACAAACATTTGTCCCCGCTGAGATTGTTAACTTTCTCTCTCTGTCTGTCTGTCGCTCTTCGTCTGTCTGTCTCTCTCTTTGTCTGTCTCTCTCTTTGTCTGTCTCTCTCTTTGTCTGTCTCTCTCTTTGTCTGTCTCTCTCTTTGTCTGTTTCTCTCTGTATCTGTCTCTCTCTTTGTCTGTCTCTCTCTTTGTCTGTCTCTCTCTGTATCTGTCTCTCTCTTTGTCTGTCTCTCTCTGTATCTGTCTCTCTCTTTGTCTGTCTCTCTATTTGTCTGTCTCTCTCTGTATCTGTCTCTCTATTTGTCTGTCTCTCTCTTTGTCTGTCTCTCTCTGTATTTGTCTCTCTCTTTGTCTGTCTCTCTCTTTGTCTGTCTCTCTCTTTGTCTGTCTCTCTCTTTGTCTGTCTCTCTTTGTCTGTCTCTCTTTGTCTGTCTCTCTCTCTGTATCTGTCTCTCTCTTTGTCTCTCTCTGTATCTGTCTCTCTCTTTGTCTCTCTCTGTATCTGTCTCTCTCTTTGTCTGTCTCTCTCTGTATCTGTCTCTCTCTTTGTCTGTCTCTCTCTTTGTCTGTCTCTCTCTTTGTCTGTCTCTCTCTTTGTCTGTCTCTCTCTTTGTCTGTCTCTCTCTTTGTCTGTCTCTCTCTTTGTCTGTCTCTCTCTTTGTCTGTCTCTCTATTTGTCTGTCTCTCTCTGTATCTGTCTTTCTCTTTGTCTGTCTCTCTCTTTGTCTGTCTCTCTCTTTGTCTGTCTCTCTATTTGTCTGTCTCTCTCTGTATCTGTCTTTCTCTTTGTCTGTCTCTCTCTTTGTCTGTCTCTCTCTTTGTCTGTCTCTCTTTGTCTGTCTCTTTTTGTCTGTCTCTCTTTGTCTGTCTCTCTCTCTTTGTCAGTCTCTCTCTGTATCTGTCTCTCTCTCTTTGTCTGTCTCTCTCTTTGTCTGTCTCTCTCTTTGTATCTGTCTCTCTCTTTGTTAGTCTCCCTCTGTATCTGTCTCTCACTCTGTCTGTCTCTCTGTCTCTCTCTTTCTGTCTGTCTCTCTGTCTCTCTCTTTGTCTGTCTGTCTCTCTCTGTCTTTCTCTCTCTGTCTCACTCTGTCTTTTCTCTGTCTCTCTCTCTCTTTTTTGTCTTTGACATGAAAATGCCATCAAATTCAAGGCTGGCTGTAAGAAATAATTATATTATATTATTTACTGAATTTACGGTACCGTGAAAAATTCTTCTGCAATGTCGTAAAATTTCTTGTTCATCAGCGTGGATGATAACGAGGTGGGAACGACAGTTTCCAGCAATAATATTTTTTCTTTCACCTGTGCAAAACTATTTTTAAGTCCCACGTGTCGAGACGTGTCACGAGGCTAAAATAATAATGGCTTTTTATGAATGTTTCTGGAATCGTCCTTTAATTTGCCCACCCATAAATGATGATGAAGTGGTGGAGGTTGGAACAGGCCACGTGATGAGCATTTAAAACGTATAATTATAATAGACCAGCGGTTTTCAACCTATTTTTTTTGTTGTTGTTGTTTTTGCTTGACGAAATGTATTGAAGCTTCCCTCACCATCTGAGGCCTCTCTCTATGCAACAAAAAGCTGCCCTTATTTTACACCCTCCCCCCCCTCCCTCACCCATCCGCACCCTCTGCCCGGGTAATTTGTTCTCTCTCTCCGTCTCTCTCTCTCTCTCTCCCTCTGTTTGTCTTTCCCTATCAGCTTTCCCTCCCTCTCTCTGTCCGTCTCTCTCTCTCTCTTTCTCTGTCTGTATGTCTCTGTCTCTTTGTCTGTCGATCTCTCTCTGTCTGCCTCTCCGTCTGTCTGGCTGTCTCTGCCAGCATGCTATCTGTCACTATCTATCTGTCTGCCTGAATATCTGTCGCTCTCTCTCTCTCTCTCTTTGTGTCTCTCACTGTCTCTCTGTCTGAACCCCCTCTCGCACTCTGTATCTCCCTCTATCGCACTCTCTCATTCTCTCTCGCGCGCTGTCTGTCTGTCTGTCTGTCTGTCTGTCTGTCTGTCTGTCTGTCTGTCTCTCTCTCTCTATCTCTCATACACACGCAGGGAGAGAGAAAGAAAAACAAGCAAAAACACAGACATACAGAGAGAAACATACATTTAAAAGAAAAAAGGGATTTTTTTTTTTACGTTTGGTTAGTGACCCACCGCCGGCTATTGCAAATGTATTGTAATGAGAGAGAGAGAGAGAAAGAAAGAAAGAAAGAGAGAGAGGTGGTGGGATAAGGTCTTTCACTGTTCCAGCGCAAAATTTTTGTCCTACCTTTCCGTGTCAAATTTAGAACCATCGAACTCGACCCCAATTAGCAAGTTGCTGTAAGCTGATTACTGTCCCATAATCGTGACTGATTTATTGACTTCGTAATTATAGTCTGGTACTGGTAGGTCATTCACTGGCTTAATTCTAATTGCAGAATTTCATCAAGAAATCCCATTTATGTTTTGTTAATATGCGAGTCACGACCTTTCACGCCCTGAGAGTTGCAAAACGATCATTCATTTGTAGAGCGTCATGATGGCTGTCATTGAAAACATTATAAATGGAAAAGTGTGATTTATGAAAAGCGAGATATGTCACGTTTCACTTTTTGTCACTTTGTTTCTTTCGCTTATCCTTAGTTCCGCTCCTTGATGAAACAACGTAAAGGCGCTGTCGTTTATAGGCCCATTGCGCATATGGGCCATCTCTGTTGTAAGGACCGGCGCATAACCATGGCGATGGTAGCATTGATTTTGATTCGTTAGCTGATTTGCACTGTGCGCACTTGAGGTGTCGCGAACCAACCAGCGGCGAGCTAAAATTAGTTCACTACAGAAAACAATTGCGCGTGTGTGCATGCATCTGGAGGACGTTCGGTCAATTCTTTCACTTCCTTTCCCTTGTTTACACGGATGGTAGGGAATCTGACCAGCCTGGATCCATCCTTTCCACCCCTGTCCTAACAGTCAACTGTGTCACAAATCCCAGACTGGGAGATGTAATAGTTTATGACAGGACGACAATCACGAACAAACAAGTTTAACACTTAACAAAACAACCCATCAGACTCACACATTTATTAAACATAATTATACATATAATAGCGCAATTACATACATTATATTATTGAAATGAACTGCCGTACAACGGCCTTATTCTCACACACACTCTCCCTCGGATCCACAATCCGGTAGTTACTCCTAAAGGCACTTCGGCCTCAGCCTCTCCCCTCAGGGTCTTAATAGCACATTAATAATTTACTGGCACCGCAGTCTCTCAATATCCCCTTCCTATTGTCCTACGCCTTAGCACTCCCCTAGCACCTCAGCAGGGCAATAACACGTTATTATTTCCATAGCCATCAACATGGCAACAACATAGTATCAGTTCACTAGCCTATCAACATGGCAACAACATAGTATCAGTTCACTAGCCTATCAACATGGCTACAATATAGTATCTCATTCACTCTCATATCTACGTCCCTGTCCGTGGCCTGACTGCCACGACTTATGTGCCTCTACTGTCCTGCACTGACAGCCTCACTTCTGGCCTATGTGCGGCCTCCGGCCCTATGCTGGCCTATCACTTGTGCTCATCGAGGTGGCTCTTCGGCCCGTCCCCGACACCTACAAGAATAACATTACATTGGTATAATACCCTACCATTTCTATTCGCTCCACCTCTCCTTACAATCCATGAAGCGTACACACACTAGTTCACCTTTCACTCACCACACATCTTACGGTAACACACTTCCATCGGAGTACACACTACTCACTCGCGCTACAAATCCATGAACTCACTTTCATCTATCGCTCATGGCGCACATTGCTATATCCAATATCAAGGACTTCCACATTCCTCACATATACTTATTTACATCATGGTAATAGACGAATATAATATAATACATCAATCATAATAATCAATCAACGTTCTACATACCAGTCATTACTGGAAAGACTTTTCCACTAGTCTTCTCGACTGCTCCCTTTCCGCCCGATGGGCTCTTATTCACAGGTCCGCTCCGTCGGACCTTCTAACTTGCAGTGATAGTTATACAGCGCTTTCGCCTCCTTCAGACCCCCCCACTACTCACAACAGCACGCTTAACTTGCTGTCTACTGTGAGCCCTTCTTACTCTACACC
The DNA here is from genome assembly GCA_963931925.1 of Onchidella celtica. Classification (NCBI taxonomy): domain Eukaryota; kingdom Metazoa; phylum Mollusca; class Gastropoda; order Systellommatophora; family Onchidiidae; genus Onchidella; species Onchidella celtica. The sequence continues at coordinate 47,587,099 of OZ007576.1, forward strand.
CGCTCTGTAGCAATCCCCTTAATTGCACTCACTCCACTCGTGACAAACTGCAATGCAACCAGCAGGCATTTTAACCGCTTAGACACATCTCGAAATTACATGACACTCGTCAGCTGATCCACCCGCCATTTTGGGGTGTCGGAAGAACAAAACAAAAACACTCTGTGAGGTCATTTGCAATGGGCATATAACTGATGCCTGTCTTTTGCTCCGCTGGGTAATGTTCTGGAGGCGAGAATTTGAAACAGAGATGGATGTGGATGAATGTAAATATTCAGAGATGGTTTTGTGTTTCAGTCACATTTTACCAGGAAATCAATATTATTTCTGCATGTATTTACCAGAATCCATTCTCAGATTTGCTATTTGTTGTCGCTGCTAGTGGTTTTTCTAGGAATTTTCCAGTTTTCATCCCCTTTTCAACCAATATTTTCCTTCTATTTCATCATCTGAAATTGTCATTTTCATCATCATAATCATCATCGTCGTGGTAGTCGCTTTCATGATGATGATGATCATCATCTTTTTCTTTCTCCTGTTCCTCCTCCTCATCATCATCATCACAATCACCAGCACCATCTTCACCATTATTATTATCATTGTTGTCTTTGGATTATTATTATCATCATCATTGTTTTTGTTGTCGTTGTTATTATCATTATTATTATTATGTATTTAGATTTGTCACGTTACCGTTATTATTGTATTTTAGATTATTATTGTTATTATCAGCAATATTATTGCAAGCTCAGACTAACATTGAGGCGCAATAGACGCCCTCAAGGGAAAGCGCCACCTAAACGCCTAAATGTTTCAAAACTCTGCTCAGCTGAGAAACAGAGCGAGCTCTCATCAGAACTCTCCTCAAAATTGGATTGCGTGACTTTTGACCCTGAGAACATTGAACAGAGCTGGACTGACCTAAATACGACTGTACACTCTTGCGCCAGCAGCACAGATGGTTTTCCTGTCCGCAAGCATCAGGACTGGTTCAATGATAATGATAATGAAATCAAAGTGCTCATCAAAGAAAAAAATAGTCTCATCCAAGCTCACTGCAGTGACCCCTCTTCCACAGCAAAAGCTGATGCACTGCGTGCATGTAAGGGCGCTGTCTTGAAGCAATGAAAAATGACTGGCTTGAAAAGCGAGTAAGAGAAACTCAGAAATATGCCGACACAAACAACACTAGAAAGTTCTTTGAGAGCCTCCGAGCTGTGTTTGGACCATCCCGCTCTGGCACTACGCCACTTCTTGCGTCAGATGGTTCAACACGCATTGTTGAATTGAATGCCATAATTCAGCGTTGGGCAGAACATTTCGGAGGTGTGCTAAATCGGCCATCAAATATAAATACTGAGTCCATTGACCGCCTCCCTCAGACTCCTATTAATGCAGCTCTTGCCAAGCCATTCACAGCAAATGAGACCCGAACTGCCACAAATCAGATGTCCTTTAACAAATCACCAGGCGTGGATTCAATTCCTGCTGAGGTGTATGCCTTCGGTGGAGAAAAGCTTATTGAAAGGTTGACCGAGTTGTTCAATCATATGTTGAAAGCAGGGAAGCTGCCACAGGACTTCAAAGATGCTTCAATCATCCATCTGTACAAAAACAAAGGGGACAGCCAAGTCTGTGACAACCATCGGGGAATCTCTCTACTTTCAATTGTTGGCAAAATATTGGCAAGAATGCTTCTGAATCGCCTTCTTGATCACCTCTCGTCAAATGACTTGCTTCCCGAGAGCCAATGTGGCTTTCGTAAAGAGAGGGGAACGGCGGATATGATTTTTGCTGCCAGACAGATTCGGGAAAAATGCATGGAACAAAATAAAGCGCTGTATATCACATTTGTTGACCTCACAAAAGCATTTGACACAGTGTGTCGTGAAGGCCTCTGGAAAATCTTGGCGAAGTTTGGGTGTCCACCCGAATTCATCACAATAGTGCGCCAGTTTCATGATGGCATGCAAGCTGCAGTCAAAAACAACGGCAGTGTTTCAGAGCCCTTTGCTGTCACAAATGGGGTAAAACAGGGTTGTGTCTTAGCCCCAACTCTGTTCAGCATCATGTTCTCTGCAATGCTACAAGAAGCCTTTAGCTCTCCTCATCAAGGGGTAAGCATCAAGTACCGAACTGATGGCAGTCTATTCAACCTCAGGAGACTTCAGGCAAAAACCAAAACCAAAAGTACTCAAGTCTATGACCTACTATTTGCTGATGATTGTGCACTTCTGGCACACGATGAGGATAGCATGCAAAACTGTGTTGATAAGTTCTCTAGAGCCTGTGACAACTTTGGCCTCACAATAAGCACAAAGAAGACGGAAGTGCTCCATCAGCCTACTCCAGACGACAAGTATCCTGTGACCCCAAATATCAAAGTCCATGACAGTCTTCTGAAGGTGTCGGAGAACTTCACCTATCTTGGCAGTACACTGTCTTCCGCGGCTCGTGTTGATACTGAAATTCTCTCAAGAATCAGCAAAGCCAGCTCTGCATTTGGCAGGCTTCGAAAGAGAGTATGGGATGTTGCCGGCATTCGCACAGACACTAAGCTGAAAGTGTACAATGCTGTGGTCCTTCCCACCCTACTCTATGGGGCTGAAACCTGGACAGTGTACCAATCGCATGCCAGAAAGCTAAATCACTTTCATCTGGCCTGCCTTAGAAAGATCCTAAGGATCAAATGGCAGGATAAAATTCCAGACACTGAGGTCCTCAATCGTGCCAAGGAATTGAGCATCTTCTGCCACCTGAAAAAAATTCAGCTACGTTGGGCAGGACATGTTGTCAGAATGCCCGACTCCAGACTCCCTAAGCAAATCTTCTTCTCTGAGCTCTCCAATGGAACGAGGAATGTTGGGGCCCCAAAGAGACGTTACAAAGACACTCTCAAGCAATCACTGAAGGCCTTTGCCATTGATGTGAGTGAGTGGGAAAAGCTCTCGCTTGATCGTGCAAATTGGAGGGCGGCCCTTACCAGAGGCAGCAAAGCATGGGAAGCTGACAGAGTCCAGCAGGCTATCAAAAAAAGAGAACGGCGCAAGAAAAGGCCCAGTGGTACTGAACCAACGGAGCACTCTTGTCATTTATGCGGAAGGGTCTGCAGGGCAAAAATAGGACTTATCAGTCACATGAGAAGCCATAAGTCATGAAAGAACAGTCTTTCCATTCTGTCCTCTGTGTCCTTTAGTTCTCTTTATTGTCCATGTGTTGAAATTCTCAACAATTTCTGTTCTTTATTCCTCTGGTGTTGTTAAGGTCATCATCATACCTGATGGACGAACTATTATTATTATTATTATTATTATTATTATTATTATTATTATCATCAGTAATATTGGTGGTTTTCAGTAGTCTGTGGTCAGGAAGTTGGTTTTCTTCTTTCCCGCTTTTCTTTTCAACTCTTACATTTCCATTGCGTTAAGAAATTGGTTTGTTTTCACTGGAATATCACCCAAAAATGTGACGCTGTGATGCTTTGCACGGCATCGCAGACCACGATTTTTCGCACCGCCAGCAGATTTCTGGCGCGGCGGCCGAACACGCACTCGCACAGATTAGTTTTTTGGCACGGCAGCTCAACATGCGCACTGTTTTGAGAACGAAACATATTTTTAACCTTTGAATGCTGACGGTGTGAAAGCTAGATTTTGTCAAATCCAGTTTACATTGAGATTCATAAATTTCAGTTATTTTGAAAGGTAAATCAGGCTATTGATGTGTAGGTAATAGCTAGTGATGGAGGAACAAAACCTGTAATTAACGCAGCAGTAAAGAGTTAACAGCAATATTGTTTCAGTATTGAAGGGGTGCCTTGGAACTTCCTACGAAACACGAAATAAAATTCAATTTTTTTAATTTGAGCACAGACTCTGTGACGTCTTGTTCTTGTTGTCATCAATCTAGAGATGGATTTTGCAGTTGAGTATATATTTATTCCAGGGGTGGCTAAACCGCGGCTCGCGACCCACATGCGGCTCTTTGACCTTCAATATGCGGCTCGTGAAAATATGTTGGCTGAGCTCTTTTTTTTCTAAATGCGTTCAGTACAGTTAAAACAATCATCAGTCAAGATTTTGAAGTACATACATGTATTTTATGATTACTGAAACGAATACACATTAACAGCTTAAAGTCTGCGCACATGAATAGATATTGTACATTTCTTAATTTAAATAAATTTTTTGTAGCAAAATGCAAGAATTTAAAAAATGTGTAAATTTTGTTTACATCGTGGCTGTCGAACATCTGAAGTTTAACGTATGTGGCTCTTATATAAAACGAGTTTGGTCACCCATGGTATAATAATTCTTTCTTCCACAGTACAACAAAGAAAGGGTGGTGAGCATGAACGCTGGAGCTACGTCACGATACCGTGATCACGTGGTGGCAGCCGCCGTCTCCCCTGCAGAGGATGATGGGAAAACGAAGGTAAGGGAGAAAAGCATAACAGATTGGTGTCCTTAGGTTTTGTTTGTTCTATCTCCATTTTTCTGAAAAACTGGAAATCTTCTAGTATGTAGAAGAGATATAACAACTGCACACTTTGACACGTGTTTAGGTGCACACTTTGACACTTGATCTAGACCTTTTAGTACGAAGAAGAGATAATTATTATAATTAAAATGCGCTGTGGCGCTTATCAAGCTGTTTCACAGTTACAATTTATTCTAACTCCTTATCGTCATACTAAAGCCGCAAACGTTTTGAACATCCGATCTCTCATTTGTGCAGAAAGTGGAGTTGGAACAAACGAGAGACTTTTGGGTAAGAAAAAGAGATAAAGACAAAAGTGTGTGTGTGGCGGGGAGGGGGGGACAGGTGAGAGAAGGGAAAGATTCAAAGTCACAAAAGACAGAAGAGAAAGACGAAAAAAGAAAGAGGGAAGACATCAGGGTCAAAAGAAGATATGGCAGTGAGATAAAAAAGAAATGAAGGAGAGAAAGAAGGACACATAATACAAGAAACGGTGGAAGGAGAGAAGGCGGAATGAAGGAGAAATGATTAGAAAGACTGGCGGACGGAAAGAAAAGACGATGAGACTGTAGTGTCAGGAAAAGATGTAAGGAATGGAAGAAAGAAGATTTGAAAAAAACAAAAAAAGACAGAGAGAAGAAGAGTGAGGTGGAAACTAGAAATAATGGAAGGCAGATATGAAGTGGGAAAGAGAGAACGAATGACGGAAAAGAAGAACAACAAAATGGGAGGAGAAAAGAAAAGGAAGGAAGGAAGGAACAAAGGAAGGGGGGAAGGGAATGAAGGATGGAAGGAAGGATGGGAGGAAAGAAGGAAGCAAGGAAGGGATGGAAGGAAGGATGGAAGGAAGGAAGTAACGAACGAAGGACGAAAGAAAGGAAGGAAGGGGGAAGGAATGACGGAAGAAAGGAGGAAAGGAAAGAAGGAAGGAAACAAAAAAAGAAAGAAAGAAAGTAAGAACAACAAAAAAGGAAGTACAGTAAAGAAACAAAAAACACACTACAAACTTACACAAACACCATGACAGAACTAACTCCAGCCCAGTGTTTCAAAGCCTGGATTCAAACCCTGTGTCACCTACATCCATGTCCACTGGCGTTATTTACTCCGCTCTCTCACAGTAATTTCAGTTCGATTCCATTGACCAAGCAATACTGGTGTAGCAACCACAGGCCAGACAAGACAGAGCCCAGTCAGAGAGGAAATTGGTAGGAGGCGATGGAGATGGATCGGCCACACTCTCAGGAGGCCAGGAAACAGCATCGCGAAGAAGGTATTGGATTGGAATCCCCAGGGCAAGAGATCAAGAGGAAGGCCGCGCGGAACGTGGAGAAGAGCCAGATAAAAAGATGTGCAACGAAGCGGAAAGACTTGGAATAATGTAAAGAGGCTGGCCCATGATAGAGAGGGATGGAAAGTGTTTGTTGGTGGCCTATACCCTGATCCAGGGTGAGAAAGGCAATGATGATGATGAACCACAGGCCAGTGGGATTAAACAACGGAGACTGAGTTGAAGGCCAGTAGAAATTACAGGCAAAGTGGAAGAATTAAAATTATAAGAGCGAATCTGTATTTTCACGGTACATGTAGTTGAGCACTGAGTGAGAGAGAAGTCACGTCGACACTACAATTGTTTTTTTGTGTGAGGAAAAGCGAGATGGTAGGCCTAGATCTATAGATTCAACGAATGATAGGGCAAAAGAAGACCCTACCGCCAGAAAACCACCCACCACATTCATTTAAGGAGGAGAGGATAGAAGGAAGGAAGGAAGGAAGAAAGGAAGAAAGAAAGAAAATAAGGAAGAAAAGAAAGAAGAGAGGAAAGAAGGAAGGAAGAAATAAAAGAAAGAAGAGAGGAAGGAAGGAAGGAAGAGAAAGGAAGGAAGGAAGAGAAAGGAAGGAAGGAAGGAAAAAAGAAAGGAAGGAAGGAAGAAAGGAAAAAAGAAAGGAAGGAAGGAAGGAAAAAAGAAAGGAAGGAAGGAAGGAAAAAAGAAAGGAAGGAAGGAAGGAAAAAAGAAAGGAAGGAAGGAAGGAAAAAAGAAAGGAAGGAAGGAAGGAAAAAAGAAAGGAAGGAAGGAAGGAAAAAAGAAAAGAAGGAAAAGAGGAGGGAATGAAGGAAGAAAAGAAAGAAGAGAGGAAAGGAGGGAGGAAGGAAGGAAGGAAGAAAAGAAAGAAGAGAGGAAGGAAGGAAGGAAGGAAGAAAAGAAAGAAGAGAGGAAGGAAGGAAGGAAGAGAGGAAGGAAGGAAGGAAGAAAAGAAAGAAGAGAGGAAGGAAGGAAGGAAGAAAAGAAAGAAGAGAGGAAGGAAGGAAGGAAGAAAAGAAGGAAGAGAGGAAGGAAGGAAGGAAGAAAAGAAAGAAGAGAGGAAGGAAGGAATGAAGAAAAGAAGGAAGAGAGGAAGGAAGGAAGGAAGGAAGAGAGAAGGAAGGAAGGAAGAAAAGAAAGAAGAGAGGAAGGAAGGAAGAGCAAAAGGAAGGAAGGAAGAAAAGAAGGAAGAGAGGAAGGAAGGAAGGAAGGACGCCTAGCTGTTTCTCTCCCCAAATTTATCCGGATGGGCGGTCCGGGATCTCCACCCCACCACCCCCCCCCCCGGCCTTTTCCCCGGTTGGGACTACTGCTCTAGCTGGACCATTTTCAATTTTCTCCCAGGTCATAGAAGACGGCGCTGGTCACAGTTTTCTCCGACAGAAAAGTCTGGACGAAGACTACGGTCATCTGGTCATACCTTTTGACTACCAGTGCGTGGGGGAGGGGCGGTTCCTGGTCACCTACATACCCAGAAGTGCCGGGCTCCACTACATCATCGTGCTGTCCCAGGGCAACCACATCCAGGGAAGCCCCTTCGAGGTCAAGGTAATTTGATGTGTGTCATGTGAGGGGTTTGGGTTCTATACGATGCCAAAGTCCACCTGGGGTTAAGTTTGAGTCTAGGTTTAACGGCACGTCGGCATGATGATGACGGCCACTGCGACCTTCACGATCGATTTTGAGGCACCCTATCCATGTTTCGTAGTCAGAGCTTCATCAGGTTCACGTTTCACAGAGGAGTAAATACAGGGTGTGTCAAAATTATGTTGACACTAGTATGGGAGAAATCATTTCTTCAGCATTCACTGGATAGTCTCAACCTGGTCACCAGCATGATCAGTACACAAAAGCCACCAATCAGCAGTAGGCCTACATTTTAATAATAAGAATAATAATAAGTAGAATTTCTATAGCGCATTTCTAATAAAATTATTACTCAATGCGCTGTACATTGCATCAATAATTCATGCATGCACTTTCCAAATCTCATACTAAAACACGCACTCTCATCCATACAAACTTTCAGTTTCAAACTCATAGACGCTCTTAGTCATATAGCACTAGCTTATATAATCAATTGTAACATCAAAGTACAGAATAGAATTTTGAAAAGTTAACAGTTTCGGAGGAAAAGGTGATGTTTTACACTTTTCTTAAAGCTTTCAAGCTTCGGTGATGCACGAATGTTCACGGGTATCTGGTTCCAGACAAAAGGTCCAAAATAGTTGAAGGATCTTTGGCCTATAGTTTTATAGTGTTTAGATGGGATTCTTAAGATTGTTTTGTCACTTGATGATCTTAGTGAACGAGATGGTGTGTAGACTTGTAAAGAATTTTTGAGATAGCCTTTAGTGCCTTGACACCACACATTTCGCGGGGAATACTTGATATGACACTTTGTATTCTGTCCTCGAGTTCATCGATGTCTGTAACTTTTTTGACTCACCCATTTCTCCCATACTAGTGTTAGCATAATTTTGACTCATCCTGTACATGTACAGTGTAGTTCCATATAAAATTTAGGCCGTTGTTACTTGTACGTACGTACTCCAAGTGTTTTGCACTAGGGGCGCATATGTATCCCTAACCCAGTGCTTATCCTCAACCCTAAATCGCATCGAATCCCCAGTCCTGTCCCTTACCCTCTCAAACAAATAGAAAAACAAAAACAAAACAGGGTGAAAACAAAAAGAAAATCTGAAAGAATAATTAATTAAGGCTGTTGTTAGCAGCATTTCCGGGAGGAGCTCTCTAGCTCTGGAGTCACAAAAGGCTTTAAAATACGTACCCCTAGAGCAAAATACTTGTTGGAGGGCGGGGGGGGGGCGTACGTGCAGGTAACGACAGTCTAGAACAAAACCCTTCATTTCTAGGTGCCTTTGAATCAAGGGGAAGGTCTCGTGAATAGTGTCTAAACTGTTCCATGTGAAGGTACAAAGGTTATATTTTGCAATGACGACTTTGTTGTCTTGTTTTGGTTGGTTTTCACCTTGACTTCAAGTTTTTATTATTTTTATTTTTTATTTTACATGGTGAAACTCCAATACCGTCTTTAAGTATTTGTTTCATTTTGTAAGGGGAGGGCGGAGAGAGATTTTTGTTATTTCAATTTCAAGGCTATATTTTAAGTTAAAATTTGAATGTGGGGACGAATGAATTATAAATGCCCCCCCTTCGTTAGAATCAAACGTCATAAAAAAAATATAGTCATAGAATAAAAAGAAAAAAAATCTAGCTCTGATGTGTCTAAGGACCTTTTTTCAGTTAAAAAGAAAATAAGAAAGGGGTGGGGGGGGTGGGGGGGGGGGGGGAATCGAACATTTTTTAAAAGAATTGTGCTAAGACTCACCTCGCCACCAACCACCACCCCCCCCCCCCACCCCACCCCTTCTCCTTCCCCTCTTGAGCTCCTCTGTGTGTATGTGTGCGTACACATTCGTTTTGACCCCAGTACTACTGTCAGGGGAGTGCATATGTACTACAGCTGAAGTATTTACAGTGCTCAGGAAAGTGGCTGCTTTTACTTTTATATCATATATTAATATGTGTATTTTAATCTGTGGGCCTCACTGCACAGTTGACATTAGGTACCACTTTTACAGTGAAGTTTTCATAACTACATACATTATATATTTGTAATTGCCACATTGAGCAGAAATTGTGCACGTACATAGTGATTTCCTTCCGACCATTAGACGAAATTTTCTACCACAAGAGGCTTGAAGCAGAAAAACAAAGAAGTTTGGCAGAATGGAAAACGTTCTCAAACCCATCCTAAAATAGGAATTCTGAATTTTAATCGTTGTAATGGTATTCAGTGGTTTGCCGAAAATAGACTCCAGAAGTCATGAATTCTCTAAAATTACATTTTGATTTTTCAACTCCTACACTTAACGACATTGACCTTTGTCTGGTGTGATCCATCGATTGTCAGCACTGCAGTGTACTAATTTGTTTTATTTGTACTTAATTCGTTTCGTTGTGTTTCTTTTTGTTTACTTTACATTTGTTTTTGTTTTCATTGGTTGTTCTCTTTGCACCGGTTTTTTTTTTTTCGTGGTTGAATTTCTTTTGTCATTATTACTTTTCTCTGAATGTCTGTCTTTTCTTTTGTAAATCTCTCTGTTTGTTTTCTTTTCTTTTGTAAATCTCTCTGTTTGTTTTCTTTTCTTTTGTAAATCTCTCTGTTTGTTTTCTTTTCTTTTGTAAATCTCTCTGTTTGTTTTCTTTTCTTTTGTAAATCTCTCTGTTTGTTTTCTTTTCTTTTGTAAATCTCTCTGTTGGTTTTCTTTTCTTTTGTAAATCTCTCTGTTTGTTTTCTTTTCTTTTGTAAATCTCTCTGTTTGTTTTCTTTTCGTTTGTAAATCTCTCTGTTTGTTTTCTTTTCTTTTGTAAATCTCTCTGTTTGTTTTCTTTTCTTTTGTAAATCTCTCTGTTTATTTTCTTTTCTTTTGTAAATCTCTCTGTTTATTTTCTTTTCTTTTGTAAATCTTTCTGTTTGTTTTCTTTTCTTTTGTAAATCTCTCTGTTTTTTTCTTTTCTTTTGTAAATCACTCTGCTTGTTTTCTTTTCTTTTGTAAATCTCTCTGTTTGTTTTCTTTTCTTTTGTAAATCACTCTGTTTGTTTTCTTTTCTTTTGTAAATCTCTCTGTTTCTTTTCTTTTCTTTTGTAAATCTCTCTGTTTGTTTTCTTTTCTTTTGTAAATCTCTCTGTTTGTTTTCTTTTCTTTTGCAAATCTCTCTGTTTGTTTTCTTTTCTTTTGTAAATCTCTCTGTTTCTTTTCTTTTGTAAATCTCTCTGTTTGTTTTCTTTTCTTTTGTAAATCACTCTGCTTGTTTTCTTTTCTTTTGTAAATCTCTCTGTTTGTTTTCTTTTCTTTTGTAAATCACTCTGCTTGTTTTCTTTTCTTTTATAAATCACTCTGCTTGTTTTCTTTTCTTTTGTAAATCAGTCTGTTTCTTTTCTATTCTTTTGTAAATCTCTCTGCTTCTTTTCTTTTCTTTTGTAAGTCTCTCTGTTTCTTTTCCTTTCTTTGTAAATCTCTCTGTTTGTTTTCCTTTCTTGGTAAATCTCTCTTTTTTCTTTGCATCTGTTGTTTTCTCTTGGTGTTTTTTTTTCTATCTGTTTCTCCTCTGCATCTATCCGAAAAACCGAGTCACACAATCTGCAGACAAGACTACTTCAAAGCCATTATGTCAAAGACGAAATTTGACCTTTACCGGGGCATGAAATGCAATACCTCTCCCCTAAAAAAAAAAACGTCATTAAATAAGCCGTGTTTGAAAATGAAGACTGAGAACGTTTTTGTATCGTCTGCATTTCTATGTATCTTCACTTGATCCTGTTAGGCCTCGTCTGTCCACTGCAGGATGTAGACCTCCGCTAGTGATCCCTATTCTTTTCTGTTTTGTGTCCGCCTTAAACATAACTGTCCATGCCTGTCTGCACAATATTATCATCTCTCCGTCGTTTCTCGGGGCGTCCTCTTGTTCCTTTTCCTTTCCTAGGCCCCCATTCACTGCAACGTCATGTCCATTTGTTTTCTTTCATTCTTCCGATATGGCCAGCCTATTTCCATTCTTGTGGTAGTGTACATTTCCCAGTGTCTATAGCCTGGGTCTGTCTCCGAATATCAGTGCCAGGGATTTTATTGCTGAGCTTTATTTTGAGAATCTTTCTTTCCATCGCTCTTTGCATGTTTCTAATTTTTATTTTTAATCTGCTGCTATGTTAGGGACCATGTTTTGCAGCCATATGCAGCAGTTGGGATGATTCATTGATTGAAGACTTGCCTTCGTTTATCTTCAATGATTGTTTTCTTAGAATTTCAATATTTCAAAATATCGTGTATTTTTTTTTTAAAATAAAATTTACATGCAGGCACTGATTAATGTATTCTTTTTTTTCCTACCCATAACTGAAAACAGGTGAGCGACTGGGTAAGTTCCTTGAATCTGGTACCCAAACCACGAGTGGTCCCTTTCGACATGCTAAAGACTATAGAGAAAAGACCTAAGGACTCTCTCAAACCTTCAGCAGCCACGGATAAGATCAGGGTGAGTACGCTGTGAATTATAATCATATTATAAAGAAAGTAAGACCTCCAATGTAATCAATGTAATCATGAAAGGTTTTGTAACCGCCGAGCCTTCAATTTTACGAAATATTATATTGCGCACAGAAAGACGTAAAGGTGTAGGTGGGCATATTTTAAAAGGTCTTGAAATTCGCTATGTTTTTAATATTCTTGTTGATTTTGAGCCACAAGTGAGTTGAGCAGAAGAAAATGTTGAGACATTTTGAGCCGGAAAAAAAAGGGTTTTCTCCAAGTGGGATTAAAAAAACGTATGGCAGGAAATTTCGTTCTGCGCCTCCATGTATACATATGGATGATAGAAAGTCAACTTCAAAAATCAAATCTGTGTATTCCCCGAGTCACTGGGGCAACAAGCCCCTACTGTGGGGAATGGGACGCGGAAGCATGAACAAACAATGCATGAGATATACACGTATATCGTTAACTTGAGCTAGCGCATGAAATCACAACACTGGATCAGTAAAATAGCTCAAGTAGGTTGTAAAATGTTCATATAAATAGATGGAACAGGTTTAAACATCTTGTGCTCACGATAATCTCCAGTTGGCACAACTACAACTGTCTTACTATAAAAACAACGCCCTTTTTTCTGTAACTAAAAGTGGCATTTTTAAATCACTCAAACGGATGAATGCCTGGCTTATCGGCTTAAGAATCTCACCCAGATTTCACGTGAGTACCTATGATAAAGACCTGCAGGTGGTGGCTATACAAAGAGAAGAATCGCGTTTTTGAACGACTGTTGAGTCTAACCCCGCGTTCACACCACAGATCCGCTCTCGTTAACTTTCGTACGACTCACGAACAGATGACGTCAGTCTATATATCTCGCCTATAGACCCTTTCAACTTCCGCGTTACGGTTGTTTGCGGGGAGCCGCACGGCTTCGAAAAGCACCGTGTAGGGCAAGAACCTCAACTTGCCTTGATGGTGGCATCTGAATATGTGCACATTCAAAGCAAAGATGCATTTTTATGCCAGAACCAGCACGTAACGGGTTTGTACAGTTGGGTGCCCAACAAGAGGATGGCATCGTTCGACCGTTGTCCACCGCTTCCGCCCTACAAGTGGGGCACGCCGCTATTTTGTTTGCAAATCACGTGATATGGAGGACGGTAAATTAAAAGGGTCTATAAGTGCTCTCAGCAAACTAATTACGAGAGCTAGGTGGGAACACTAATATGCAAGATAATAAAGATTAACCTCGTCCGTTCGTGAGTAGTAGGAAAGTTAATTAAAATGAATCTCTGGCGTGAATGCGGGATATTCTTCTTGTTAATATGGACGTGTTTTTTTTTGTTTTTTTTTAATGTTCCGGTGAGAGTTACGTGAGGTATTGAATGTTCAGTGGCTTAAATGAATATGTCCTGCTTATAATATCATGCGTTCTCTCTTTTGTTTTGTTTTCAGCTGAGAATTATTTTGAACGTTCCTTTAATATGTAAGTGAGTTTGTGAATGTCAGGCGCTAAAGGCCTGTATACACTGGTAGGTTTTAGGAATAGAAGAAAGGAATGGGGGATTGTGCGAGAAGAACTCTCCTGGCTTTCCGTCTTTCGTTTTCCGATTTCCCCCTTCGAAACGTCGTTTGCTCTCACTGGTCCGTTTTCTGAATGAGAAACGATGCGCATCGTTTGTTTTGGTCATGTTTCTGGTCCCCCATTCCTTTTTTCTATTCCTAAAAAAACCTACCAGTGTAAACAGGCCTTTAGATTGACACAGTGTGTGAGTGTGTAGTTTGCGTGTGCATGTGTGTGTGTTTGTGTGTGTATGTTTATTTTGTTTCGTTTTGTTTCCCTTTCATTTTTTAATGTTTCTGCTCGGACTGCCATGAGATGTTGAATATTGTGGTCCTTGCTAAGATTAATCAAATAAAATTTTTAATGTTCACAAGTTTTGCGTGCGCCGCCGTTTACAATTACACCATGGTACATAATATATAGTATACATGAACACATGAGGCATAACGTTCTTTTGAACAACTAATTACAGTTGAAATGTTTCCAACTCTTGTGAGTGACATTTGGGACCACCCATAGAGAACACTCGACATTGTCAACCTCCCCCCCCCTCCCCACTATACACTTTTCCTACACCTGGTTTAACCCCCCTTCCCCAACCCTGCCTTATGTCCAAGTATACGGCCAATAAAATGTTGAATGACATTTAAATGGCATTTGGCAAGGACTATGACTGGTTCATTAGAAACATAGCCTGTAGCTCATTTTTATTTAATCCTAAACATAAATATATTTATAATAATTACACATTATTTTATATCTAGTTAAGGAAACAATTCAAGTCATTAACGTACGTTTCACAGACACTACCACCTCCCCTTGTCTATTTTCATACGCAGGGGGCAATTCTCCCCCCACCTCCCCCCCCCCCCCCCGAACTATATGTACTTTTTGGATGGCCCCTTTGTCCAGCGTCTGTACAAAACGGTAGTTTTTTTGTGGTTGTTGTTTTCAGTATCATTGTTTTTTGTGTTGTTGTTTTTTTTGTGATTATTGTTGTTGTTGTCATTGTTTTAGTCTGAATGAAACATTCAATCATCAAACTGATTGTGGTTTCAGCGCAAACTGAGTCACGTGGCCCACATGTCCAAACACATCACTATGATGAAGAGGCGGATCCTCAGGAAGGTCATAACCCACAACGGGGAGGAGATTATCTGTGATGTCACACCGTCACCCACCTTGTCTCGCCAGAGCAGCGCCGACTTCTCAGATACCAATACGACGGAGGACGACAAACGTAAAGGTGTGCGACATTTTTTGTATTTTCTATACTTCTGTAATCCCATTTGGGAAATTTGCCTTTGTGTCATTGAAGCCCAGGTAAAACTAGAGCAGACACGACGTCGCCACAGTGCAGCTCAGTCGTTTTTTTTTGGGGGGGGGGAGGGGGGAGAGGGGCTGAGGGAGGGGAAGGGGGTGGTAAAGATGAATTTTATTTGATTTTGCCCGGGCAGCGGCCTGTTTGGCCTGCTCTTTTCATTTCCAACTGCCAAGGTATCTTTAACGTGCGCAACGTGCACACGAGCCCTCCGAGTTTTTCGTCCTTATCCGAGAAGACTAGGTGCTCGATCCTACCTCCCATGGGATCAGGGACAGGAAAAAATGAGAAAAATCCCAAAATTTTCAACATGCCTGCACTGACTGGGATTTGAACCCGGTACCTTCGGTATGAGAGGCGAGCACCTTGCCTCTAGACCCAACATGTCCCCTGTGACAGCTGTGTACGGCAACGGAAACGTCAAAAATCCTTCACTTAGTGAAATAAAACAAAGGTTTTCATGTATGCAGAAACACCATTTCCGTACATATAGAAACACTCTTTCTTTTTACTACTTGGTGGATTTTTGCCGTTTCCGCACACATAAAAACACAGCTTAAAGCTGGGTTCTCATGTGTACGGAAACGGCCAAAAATCCGTCATGTAGTAAAAAGCAAGAGTGGTTCCATGTGTACGGAAACCGCGTGCGGAAACATTCTTTCTATTTCACTTTCTTGAAGGGTTTTTGACATTTCCGTTTCCGTTTCCGTATACATGAGAACCCAGCTGAAGGCCTGATGCGGCTCGTACTAGATGATTTTGATCGGCCCAACTGGTTGGATGGTGAAGTCACAAAACTGAGTTTCAATAAGACCTCGTGCATCAGCCACCTAGTAGATCTAACCAATTGATGCACTCACAGAAGCTCAAATTCGTGATGTCACCATCCAACTAGTTGCTCGATCAAAATGGGCTATTGCTGGCCGGGCCTAAAGGAACATTATGACGAGGCAGTAGATAGTCTAACAGAGGCAGAAATGCCGACAAGACAAAGTGTAGAATAGACGGTCAGCCAGGTCAGGGTTAGGATTACATTTGGCTTGCTGGCCACGGTCGTCTTTTTCTTGCCGAAATGGCCATGGTAACTATCCTGGTTATTGACCACAAAATGGTAGTAAAAACCCTGTTGTGAATATATTTGGCTGCATGGTTCAAATACCAATTCTGTTCGTTTGTTCCTTTTTTTTTTTATTCATACCGATAAACAGGTCAGGGTTAGGGTTACGTTTTCTCTCTGATTGTCTGCCTGTTTATCTGTCTGTCTGAGTGCGTTTTTCTTTCTCTCTTTTGGCTGGCCGGCCAAAATAATACTTTTCTTTTGTCGAGATGACAACCGTATAACTTGTCCAGAAATTGACCACCAAATGATTCGCAAAAAAGCCTCCTGGGTGTTTTAGCTATATGGCTCAAGAAGTCCCTTATTTTTTTAATTCTCATTCTGCAGTTATCAGTGGATCCAAAAGCCGACGGACCCAAGGTGGAACAAGCAGCCGTGAGAATTCCCCTGGCGACAATAAGAGCAGCAAAGGCAAACAAACTATCACTAAAAATGATGCAACTTCAGGGTCTTTAGAGATCGAGAGTGCTGACGACCGAACACCCTCTCCACACGGTAACAAGTCCAGGCTTAGCCCTGGTGCTGAAGCATTTGCAGCGACGGTCACAGCCGCCCGGGCGGCAGCTCTAGTCGCAGGAACCAGTTCTCAGTCTGTGGGCGTCACGGAGAACAGTGGCCAAACACCATCAGCAACCACCGCCACCACCACTGACACAAACAGCTCATCAAATTCCCTGAACAGCAAGCGCCTCAGCCCAGTGGAGGAATCCACCAAAGTTACAACTCAAAATGCTCAGCAACGATCCAGCCCTTTAGGACTTCAGATTCCCGCCCCGGGGAAAGATACAATTATTAAGCCTGAAATTGTCATCACTCCGGAAAGCGGCCACGATGCACTTGATTTCGATCGCAACGAAACCAAACTAACCAACGATTCTGGCGTTGTGACATCAGGTAGTTCTAACACCTCACCTAAAACCACCTCTGGAGATGAGAGTAAGACGAAGCCATTGTCTGCAACATCTTCTGTTGTTGTGTCTTCAAATATTTCTAGTCCCAGGCGGAATTCAATCACAAATAAGACTGTAAAGAATTATTCGAAAATGTCTAAAGACGATCTAGAAAGTGACATGAAATTAAAACGATCCACGGACCCGCGAAGCGTATCGCTAGACAGACTCTCAGAGGACAAAGCTTCGAAGTCAAAATCTCCCTCTCCTCTGCTGTCAGTCAGTGATGTTGTAGGTTCTTTATTAGAAAATATCAAACAGGCTAAAAGAGAAAACTCACCCAGTCCTACAGTTCTGACAAGTACTTACAAAAACATGTGTTCTTTGGATGACCCCCAGGGTATTCCATTGCCATCCAAGGCTCGCGATCCTCATGATCCCTATGATGTGAGCTCTGGATTTACAACTTTGCCTTGCATTGTGCCTTCTCTCGATAGTTCTTTGCTTTTGACGAACAAAGATCATTGTCAGAATAGAGAAGATGACCACAGTGCACAAACATCAAAGAACATTGGTGTACATTCAGATGCTCATGGTCAAGATCCATTGACATCAAATCCTCAAGATTCCCAGACAAATTCTTCTTCGCCTTTACTTTCGGTTGTGGAAGAAGAATATAAAATGGGAGTGGACAAGGATAAAAATTGTAGTGACGGACACATGCATGCTCAGGGTGAAATTCCAGAATGTGGCTCTGCAGGGAACGGGCAGTCAAAGAGCTCAGTGCGCGTTAGTAGTTTAGAATGTTCGGACACTCAAATAAAAGAGAAGATAGAAATACCTGGCATGGTCCAGGGAGATTTGTCAGCACAAATTGCCAGCGTGGATAATGAAAACCAAACATTAAATTCTCTTCTGCATCAGGGGAGTGTCACTAGCGAGAGAAGAGCTTCAAACCTATCAGATGGGAACTTGTTCGGCAGTCAGATCAGCTGGGTTAACGATCGCAACAGCGGGATTAATTTCGACCATTTTCGTCCAGGCCGAAATTCAACTTCGTTTGATTTCTCAGATTTCAAACCCAAGCACAAAATAACCTGGTCACAACATAAAAGTTTGTCAGAGGAAAGAAAACTCCGCAAGTCTTTGTCTTATCCCTACAGATCAGAGAATCTCGCGGACAGGACACCAATGATCGATGCCCCAATTTCTATCCCTACTGAGAATACCGTGCAGTTTTCAAAAATTGAAGCCGATGACATGTCTAATTCAGACGAAGGCATGTTGGGTGACGCCATTTCTGGAGAAAATAACTCGTACAAAGTGCAACTTCTGCAAAGTGACAGCTTGAACAAGTCGTGTTTCTACATCAAAAGCCATGGACATCCCCGACATGGTTCTGGCGTGAATGTGGCTTGGTCACAGTCTCGGTCAGTGTCCCTCCCGGACAACTTGGCGCATGGTGACCCGTCAGGTCAGCAACCCGTTGACGAAGATCTCGGCTCACGACGTCACCAGCTAACAAAGACGAAGAAGTGGAGCACGGTCGATTGTGGTGACGGTAGTTGCAGTGTCAAAAGTAACGAAAGGCAAAGTTTCGAGTCCAATAACTTCTGCCAGTTGCATCATCAAGCTAACACAGAGAAGTCACCAGATCATGTACAGAAAGAAATTCCCAGAGAAATTCTTGCCAATGAAGAAGACGATGGAGATGAGGATGAAATTCTGCGTATTGTTATAGAATCGGAGGCAGCTTATATGGGTTCTAGAAAGAATAACTATGATGACGACGAGGAATCTCTTGTTCCCCATTCTATAACCAGTGGTTTTACAGAGGACAACTCTCGGGGAAATCCATATGAGAGTTATGTCCCTTCATCAGAAGATAACTCTCCGCTACCAGGTTTCGAGAATACGTTTAAAATGACCTTAGGTCAAAGGGATGACTTCTGTGGGGTTTCCCCTTTCTCTGCGCTCTCGAATAAATCAGGCAATAGTGACTGGTCAGATAATGAAGACGCCCCTCACGGACATACGTCCAATCAGGAGTCCACAAACGCGACGAGAAGATTTTTGCTGAAAGGCGATTGGTCGCCTCAGTTCGTGGACTTCTACTATCACGCAGATGCTCGGTCTCGTCGTAACTCTAGCACGAAAAGTGGTGGCGGGAGATCACCCAGTATCTCGTCACACGTCAGCAACACCAGTGTATCCCCAGTACCGGGAGATTCCACGGAAACTCATGCCTTGACCAGTGGTAATCATGGGGAGAAATCTGAGAGTCTCGATTCCAAAAACAGGTCGAAGGAGTGGCAGGATTCTCATGAAGACCTAAACAACACGTCCTTTGACGAGACATGTAGTGAATGCATGAAAGAACGTGAAAGAGCGTCCAGAAAAGCATTGAACATGAACGGGGACCTCAACAAACTTGACCTTGTGCAGCATTCCAAGCCGGTTTCACAAAATAACGTTTCCAGCAATTATCCGCAAATGCACAGCATGGAAGCTCCAACTAAACCCAGCACTTTAGAAATCGGGGGAGATAGCCCACTTTACCTCAAAAAGAGACGAAAGCCGAAATACACGGAGGTGAATGGCTATGTAAGTGACCAATCAAAACATGAGGATGCGAATGTCAAAGGCGATCAAATTCATTGTACAATCCAAAAGGACAAAGAGACGCAGGAAGGGTATTTGTTGCCTCCTTTTAAGTTTAACCCTCATTCAGTTGCGAAGGGAACCGCTCGCATTCAGTCAGCTCAGAGCTCATTCTTTTCAACACTGGAAATGCTCTCACCTACACCTTCAGAGCATGTCCTGGTGGACAATTGGTCTTCACTCAACAATAGCTACATACAAGATACAGACACAATAGTCCCATTGTATTTCAGTGACTCCAGTACCTGCCCGTTGTGTAATCCTACACATTCCGAATTCGTTTCCGACCAGGAATTCCCATCTAGGATAGAATATTTCCAAGAACGCACTCTGACGCCTACAAAATTTCGCATCCAAAGCGATCTCACGGCTTCAAAAACTGGTGGGTTTCAGGACATTTACCATGTTCCGGATTCCTGGCAAAATACTTTGAACAACAATCCGAACAAACGTGTCCTTTTGGGCCAGGGAAACACCAGAATACTGCTTAGTCCTGGAGACAGAGTTATAACGCCCACTAAATACAAACAGACAGAGCGACTTTCTGTCACTAAGACAGTTACTGTAGGCAGCAAAGACGACAAGAACTCATCAGAGCACCGTGTTCATTCCAGGAATGCCGGTGAAGTCCGTTCCAAGGAAGTTACGTCAGATGTGCACAGATGGGTGTATCAAAGTAATCATTTAGTTGGCGAGGCGCATAATGGCGACTGCAATACTCATTTAAGGCACAGGAGAAATTCAACCAATACAAAAGGAGAAGCTTGGGATTGCTTTATGAATAGCCATGAACGTGGGCGCCACGGCCAGCATTGTTTGTGTTGTGGGTACTGTAATGCCAGTAGCGCGCAGTCTTACGGCCATGACAATGTACACTGTACAGAGAATAACAGTAAGTACCAACACGCGGTGCAAGGACAAGAGAACAACATGCCGTGTGTTTATGGACGCCTCTCTCAACATAGCACACAACAGCATGAAACCACTGACATCGATGTTAAGACGTATGTTAAGACACGACGCAAAGTCATCGACAAAATAACAGATGAAGATGATATAGACGGGAACTCACAGGTGAACGGTGTAGATCGGGCAAAACATCAGAAAAACGTGGATATTATCTTAAACACTACCGTGGATAGAACGCAAGAAGATCAGGTTCCGATCTTTGCTGATCCTGTTCATTTACAACATGATAATCGTCATCATTATCATCACCATCATCAGGATAACCAACCCCAGCGACCGCAACTTACAAATAAACTAGTTTACACCTGCCGCAAATGTTTTCCAAAGTCAGAGGGTGAATCAAATCGATGCCAGCGAGATCTTCAGCTGCAATCTCAGTTCGTTCTTCAGCAACAGGAACAGCCTTTGTCAGTGACCAGTCCTCAAGTGTCGGCACCAAACAATGAACATCCAGTAGAGAAAGGTGCCACTAATCCGCAGACTGAAGGAATTCCTCAAAATAACGATGAACTTTATCGTCAGTTTCAGTGCTCGCAGTCTCATCAAGATATACAGTGCAATCGCACAGACTTGAAAGAACACGAATTATCTGAAGATCACCACCAGGAACAACAACAGCAATCACAGGAACAACAACAGCAGCAACAACGCGGACGTCAGCTTCAGCAAGAAGGACAACCATCACCAAATCAGCATCATTACCAACAACAGCAGAGACACCAGCTTGAACAACCATCTAACCACCACCAGGAGCAAAGGGATCGACAACAACAACAACAGCAGGAAGAAGGAGGCGATGGTCAGAACAACAACTACTATGCAATGATCGTACGACGCCAGTCTACAGTAGACACGCTGGACAGTGGTATAACTGAAGACAGCACCAATTTTTCTGCCCAGAACTCCTACAACGACACAATTGACAGTGGCATTTTGGATCTGGATGATAACTTTAATTTCAACATGTTCATGGCGCCAATTTGATCTGACAACATCAAAGACTCCTAGAAAGCTCCAAATCTGGGTCTCGTATCGTCAACCATCCCCCTGTAACGTGTAAAGTGGACTTTAACCTTACTGAAGGGTACAGGATGTTCGTCCTTCCCAGGTGAAGATGCCCACGCCTCCAGTATCTCTAAAGTCTGGCTCTTTGTTAGTGGATGTAGATGACTACTGGGGTCGATCCTCACCACGAATTGTTCCTTACAGTGAGGGCACCAAACACTGAGGACTGGTTGAGCTGGGAGGTGGTACTTAATCTGCTTTTCCACTGCTGTCTCTCCTGCATAGCAACCTCCGCAAGCTGCTTCACATAAGCCGACACTCTTTTTTACAGTCCTTCAGAACGGTCTGCTCTTATGCGGCATTTTTCCAGGTGTCAGGACTGACGCCACACCACTTCAAGGAGACCTTCAGAATATTCTTGTGCCACCCTTTCTGGCCTTCATGAGAAAGTTTGCCTGTTTTCATCTCGAGGGACGAATAAAACCGTTCCAGCAACCATCCATTATCGTCTATCCCAGGACGAGAATGAACAATCAGCTATTACAAACAGTGGTGTGCAGAAAGGGGCGGGGGGGGGGGGCAAGGGGACCGATGGCCCCAGGCATCCATTTCAAAGGGCATCCAAACAAAGAGTGTCTAAGCCCTGTACTTGAGTCTTGGGCCATATAATCAGGGAGTTGGCCCCAGGCATGATGGGGCATCACCAAACCTCTGCACGCTACTGACAAAAGTTTGAAATGGGCCCATGTCACGCCCAGTCAAATTTGTCCTTCAATAATCCAGCCAAGCTAGGGAAAAAGTCTCGGCAATTAAGAGGACAGCGGGCGTGACGAGGACCGGCATCCTTCAAAAATGAATGTAATTACTTTAGCCTTGAATTGCGTGCCTTCGTACTCATTGTAATTCATTCTTTCAGTTTCAGTCATCTTGTGTGTGCATGAGTGTGTGTGTGTCATTGTGTGAGTCTCACGGGCTTTAGACCATTAAGCTGGGTTTCCATGCGTACGGAAACGGCAACGGAAATTCAAAAAGCCACCAGTGTCGCGATGTGGGTTACATGGGGATATTTCGACTGACACTCTTTCGAGGTCCGCTCCCACAATCGACGAACACACAAAAATAAATACTTGCACTCTAGAAACTAAATAAATCAATTGCTTTCAATTTTAGCAGAACTGTAGAGCAGTTTAATTACAGGAATTAATGTAACAAATATAATTATAAATATATATATCAATTCAAAGGCAACTGAATCTAACTAATGGAACTACAGCTTTTATAAAGACTAACGAATTCAATCTAACTACTTGCAGGTCATATGAGTTATATGGCAAATAGAATCCGCGCACGTGGCGACAGATTTAACAGTTTAAATTCTATTAATTCAATGAGACATGTTATGATGTGGACATTTCCTCTAGACACGCCATGGAGAATGCTTGTACAACCATGCGTTGTCTGGCGGTAGCTCTGAAACTGTCTTCAAAAGTAAGTAGAACGGTTCACTTTCATCATTACAAATTAGTATAGACTCTCACCATGCGGCTCTCACTGGGAGTGAGAGCGCTGGATGTAAACGCTGTGGGTTTATATCAAACCAAGTAGCTTAGGCTCTGGAGCTTTCAATCAGGCCCCTCACAATGGACTGCTCAACTGCGTCTCCATGTCCCTCATCTGGCTGAGGACTATCGCCGTCCACCTCGTAAATGGATTTTCTACATGTGGCCCAGAACTAAGTTCTGTATGGCCTTAAATACTGGACTGCATCTGCAGCTTACCGTCTAATTCCTGGATTGTGATTGGTGCAACCACTTCTAGCTCAGCTGCCGAACTGAGTTATTTTAAGTAACAGCCCTACGCAACGACCTTGGGTCGACATCAAAGGTCGAATTACTTCAATACAATATAATATAAATTTTATAGCAATAAATTCTTAACATGTTCAAAACCCCGAGCTTTTACTCTGGATCACGGTTTTTCTGTACGTCAACAGACGTCTCAATAACATTTAATTCCTACTCACCCCTTCCCTCTTTACTAACCCTAGTTCAAAACACGAGATACAACAAGTGCTCAGTCATGCACACCTACGCTGTCCCTCTATCCCTCCCCACCTTCTGTCTATCTATCAGGGAAAAAACTGTTCAAAACACATTGTTTACGAGACCAGCTCAAGGCCAAGTTATGCTGGCTCGTACAATAATTACGTTTCTAAAAATTACTTACTGCTCTCGCAAAAATTTACTCTTATGAATTAAATCTGGTCTTGACACATCCCCCACCCCAGTGAAAACTTAGGGTTTGAACGACACAATGTGTACTAAAGTCATTAAGTCAGAATACATTTGGAAGCCATATGGAAAAACTATAGCGTTAACTGAAAGTCATGAAAAAAATTGTTGAGAACGTGCATTCTGAAGGACATATGCGACGTTCTATAATATATGTGGTAATTGTGTATAGTGTAATATATGTAATGTAACAATATCGTTACAATTAAAGTGATAACCTATTTCACAAAGACATACGTTTCTAAAAATTACTTACTGCTCTCGCAAAAATTTACTCTTATGAATTAAATCTGGTCTTGACAACCAGGTAGTAAAAAGAAAGAGTGTTTCCATGTGTACGGAAATGGCGTTCCCGGACACATGCGTTTCCGTACACATAGCTATAGGCTAATATGGCGCACTGAGTCAAGTCTGATTTGTCTCGGCTTTAGAGTGAAGTGTGCACTATGGTGTTAGACAAGACCTCGCTCACTGGGCAAGACTGGAAACAAAGTTGTCTCACTAGGCCGGGCGCGTCAACACTGTCTTGAGTCAGCTGACATGAAGAAAGACCTCGCTCACTGTCTCCAAACAGACACAACCCAGTCTTGGCACAATGCGCCATCAGTCTTAATGAAAATAAGTTTACATTTCTGTAACATTGTTTCAGTATAAATTATATTTCTGCCTAAACCATTTCATTTGAGAAAAACCCTGTGGTGTAATTATCGCCCTTCCCCCTTCCATTTACACCAGCAAATTTGGTGCGGGAAGAGATGGGGTGAAACATGGAATGAGTGTCTGCCATTTTGTAAATTTTATCCCAGTGACGCTGTCACATCTCTAGTCAACACCATCTCATTCTGCAGTGCAATTCATTTACATGTAGTATGATGTTGGGATCTGTGACAACGCTGGTACAGCTCATTTGACCATGGCAACGTTTGAATTTGAATTTGGATTTACCATGGCAAAGAGAAGCATTTTAAAATCACGTGTATAAGTAAGTAAGTTTGTGAAAAGCTTAATATTTCTTTTTTCTCATGCATTATTTATGGACTTGTCATATGTATTTGCAATTTTCAGGCCTACGGCGCAGTGAGTCAAGACTGTTTTGTGTCGGTTTCAGAGTGAGATGTGCACTATAGAGTTAAACGAGACCCCACGCACTAGTGAGTCTGAAATGAGTCTGTCGCACCAGTTCAGCCGGGTCAAAACTGTTTTGTCTTGAGTCAGCTTGCTGAAAAAGGCTGGGCGCGTACATGCAACTTTTTTTGCATTGCAGACGCATTTTTTTTTTAATCTAGGCGAATTAGTGAGGGTGCGAGCATAAATAAATATGCAAGACACGGGTACATTGCAGAGTCCACAGGAACACGAATAATGAAACGGAAGACACGGCTGCTACACGAAAAAAAAGCCCCATTGCGCTTCTAATTCTAGCCTGAGTCAAAACAAACATAAAAGAATGTGACAAGTACGTACGTACGGTCCCCCAAGTTTTTTTGGGCTAGGGGTACGTATTTTATAAAGCCTTTTGTGGCTCTAGTGCTAGAGAACTTCAGAAACACTCCTAACAACAGCCTTAATTAATTATTCTTCCAGATTTTCTTTTTGTTTTCCTACTTTTTTTTCGGTTGAAAGGGTAAGGGGGCGGGGTTTAGGGATTCGATAAGATTTAGGGTTGAGGATAAGGACGGGCTTAGGGATAGGTACCTATACGTACGTGCCCCAACGCAAAACGCTTTGCGTACGTACGTACAAGTAACAACAGCCAACACAAAACTGACTTAACTCAGTGTGTCACCAGCCTAAACGGTTTGATGTGATAACAGCATTCTTTTTATATTACGACTAACGTTACTACATTGTACATGTACATGTACATCATTATTTACAATTACTGTTTGTTCTTGTGATATAATTATTCAATAATACACTGGTAGACTTTGGTCATCGATAAGAATTTTTTTACGTTACATTTTTACAACAGTTTTAAGCCTCGACTCCTTTGAAAAACCTTCTAAACAATAGATAGTCAGCGACTCGTGATAACTTTTCTGGGATAAAGATCGTAATGTGATAATTTTGTTATTATTGTTGTGTCTTTTTTTTCATCAGTCCTTATGTCAAACGTTAAGCCGTTAAGCCGAGCCAGGCATTGTCTAATGCAGTGTTTCTCAACCTTCTTTGTCCCATGCCCCATTTCAAATTTCAAAAAAAAAAAAAAAACCAACCCTGCGCCCAGCCATGATCAGATAAAGTTAGTGTATACATTATTTTTGGAAGCGTGCATCCAGAAATATGGACAGTGCATATCCGTAGAACGCACACAATTCGATGACGTAGAACACACACCGGAATACTATATTACTGACCTTGTTAATTTGCATAGTTTTTAAAAAATATGAACTGGCTTAGTAGCAAAACAATCTGACTTCTGCTCGGAGATTGCGTCATCTGCGCTAATAATAATTATACTTGAGTGTACGTCGATCACCAATGGCTACCCCAACCCCTTTTCTCCTGATTAGTCAATCTGACTACCGCCCATTGGTACAAACTGACTAGACCCTCACGCCCTCAGGTCCATCTGACTATTCCATGTGTCGTCACTTTATTTACATTCGTGAACACCATACCAAGTTTTGTTTCAGCAAACCTTCACCAGTCGCGCTTTTTGGAAAACATGTTGTACGGATCTGCACTGTCCATATCTATACAAAACGTTGTACGGATATATATACACTTCCATTATGATATCATACGCCCCATTCTGAAGGTCCAAGCCTCACCAGAATATTACCTCGCCCCAGCTTGGCTAACACTGGTCTAATATAAAGGTATTTTCATGTTTTTGTCAATGTCTGTGTAAACCTGATAAAGTATTTTCTGATCAAAATCCTTGCAGTTTTCTTAACTTCATTTACGAAGAATGTAGTTGTTCTGTGCATTTATTCATCATACATGTATTTGTTACCTGAATCTACAACAGTGGACCATCAAGTTTAACCACACTGTTAATAAAAAGACCCTGCCGACATTGAGAACATTTTAAATCCATTTTATCAAACGGAATATGACCTCTCGTTGTAACCAAGTTCCACGGCACTATTTTCAGAAAACGAAAATTTGACACTGTGATTATTTGTGAGTGTGCATGAGAAAACCCACAATAAGTCGCAAACATGACATTTTGAGTTCTGTACACATGATAAAAGACAAGACATTTCTAATAATAATTTGAAGTCAGTGACCCCCCTAAAACAAGATTTTGAAAAACGGCATTTAATCCTAAAAGTGGCGATAACTAATTCACCCATTAATAAAATTTGGGGATACAATATGCCTCTGATACTGATTTAATATCTCCAGTTAAATTTCATAAATGCTGAAACTTATCCTACCAGAGCTCAAAGTGACACATGAAACAGTATTTAGGCACAGAAACGTCTCACTTTTCAATCAGAACGTAGCCCTTGCAGAGTGCTGTATTCAATGAAATTTTTAATGGGCTTACAATGATGTCTGACTTACATGTATTTCCATCTATAGATAGGACCTCGAGGAATCTTATTATAAAAAAAAAAGTGGCGGGAGTAATTCATTGTGGTGTAATTTTGACCCTTTTCTTGCTCGACGCTACAGCCTAAATAACAGATTCAGTAATGATAAAGTTAATTTTCGAAAGCGTGAACTAATCCAGCCCAATCGCTTTTGTATCGACCGATAACGTTGATTCAAGTTTCAGGTATTTTTAAAGAAAAATTTGTAAAAAATGTAAAATACAATGACCTCTGTTTTGGCTCCCTGTAGTAAGCCGATGTTCAATTCGGCATGCCCAATTTCCCAACCGGAAATGGGTCAGTAGTGCTCTGTTGTGAATGAAATCTGCAGTAAAACTGTAGAATATGGGGAGCTTTCCAGACCAAAAAGAGACAGAGATGGAACGGTGGATTCACATATTTATCCCGGATAATGCCGGGAACTTCATCTAGTAGGCAAAAAAAAAATGTGCAAATTACATGAACATGGGTGGGTCTGGCGAATTCGCCCTTAAGGTGAAGGAACAAATTCCTGAGAAAGGAAACAAAAGGGAACAATTTTTCCATGTAAATTGAGATTTGCTTACATTGTTACAAAGAGAAAGATTTCCAATTTTTCTGCATTCAGTTAAAATATTTTGCTTCAAATCGTCTAAGAAACACTTTAGTTTGATTTTTTAGAGATGTACAAAACTTTCACCTTCAGTCCAATTTTGCCAGATCCACTCACATTGTGATGTTAGATAAAATTTAGAAAAGATCCTACAACAAAATTTAGTAGACAAATACACTAAAAAACCATTCTCACTTGACAAAAAAAAACACCTTTCATATGCACATGTGTAATACATGACAATATATGGCATTTTGATGAACAGACAATGCCTAAGTATGAGAAATCTTTATCTTTATTGAGTTTCCCCTGTAAACAAATACATACTTTGAAAGCATAAGCTCATGTATCTAAATATATTAAAAAAAACAAAAACGTAGATGAATCACGTCAGAGTTTTACAACAACTCCCTACGAACCAACAAACAATGTAAAATTATGAAAAAATCTTTGAAAATCTGACATGGCACAATTATTTCCTACACAACACAACAACAATTTCTTGTTCAAACAAAAACCATTCAAAATGAAATACATAGTACAGCCTTCTGCCATTTCCGCAACACCCTGACCACTTGTCTACTGGTCTGAATGACCCACGCACTGAGGTCAACACAGAATATTACGCATATCAAAAATAACAGTCACAATATTAAATCATCAATACAATAACCATATTAATAAAAACAAAACAAAAAAGTACAAAATTTCACGCAACATTTCGTGACCTTACTTCTTGTTTGTTCAAACTCCACTTTTAGCACAACTAAGAAATTCGACGTTAAACGTTTGTGGGTTTTATATCATAATAAGGAGTCGGAGTAAATCGGAACTGTGAAACAGTTTATAAACGCCACAAAACATTTTAAAAAAGAGTCAAAGTGAGCATTTGCTACACCTCTTCTTACTAAAAGATTTTTCAGAAAATAGAAAGAACACACAAGAACAAAGGTCAGGAAAAACTGAAACTGTTTTACATTATTTTCTTGAGAAGAGACAGACATGGGCACAAAGCAATTACTAAACAACAATGTCTACAAGACAATCAATATAAACCAGGCATGGGCAACTTCGGCAAAGACCAAACTACTAACTTATTCGCTACGGCAAGCCGAATATTCAGCTCGCAGGTTTTCGCTTCACCACAGAAAGCCGAATATTTGGCTTGAATGGACACTGATTTTCCAAATCTAATATCTATGCGACTTTTTGAAATATCGAATCCTATCCTGGTTCACTGATTTTCCTGTATTTTAATGTCATGTTTTGTGTTCAAGATTGAATGAAAAAACATTATTTGAATCACCCTTAAATTTCCAGCTGGATTGTGGTGAGAGTTCCTGTCCACACCCATAACAGTTACCGTAGGGAATGAGTTAAATGGGAGGAGGCCGAGGGCTGGATACTCTCACCTCATAGTCCTCCTATAAAATTGATATGTTATTTATTTGGACAATGATTTTTAAAGAAGAATGCCTGTTTGATTTAGGGAGAGGATGTCACATTTATCTTTTATAGCTCAGTGATCAGTGTGTACATGAATTTTCAATCACCCTCCAGGGTTGACCAAAATGACTTTGCAGGCCAGCCGGATCCAGCCTGCCTGTGTTTGGTATAAATGTTCTCAGGAAAAAAAACCACCTAGAGCCACAAATTTCTTTCTGCTGGTGATCAACACATACTCAGCAATATACATGTACTCTCTAATGCATGATTACTAGTACTAATGAGAAAATCACTTCAAACATTTGTCTCTTTATACATTATCAAAATCTGTTGGAAAAGAAAAGTACAGAGACTGAGGATAAGTATGGTGTATGTACTTCAATTAGATACTGGCTTTTTTCTGATAACATTTTTTGTGGTCCATCTGATGCCATGTGTCATAATAATCAATGAATGACAGCAAAAACAACCTCACACATGTATGAAATAACCTCCATGGACTATGCAGGTTAAAGCTCAATTAACTCTGGATCTTATGCCTAACACAAAAATGAAACACACCTGATACAGCGATATCTGCACTTTATGAAATTACTGTCTTCTTGATCTTTGGTTCAAGCACCGCAATGGAACTTGTCTGCACGGGCAAAATACGACCGCAAACAAAATTCACATCAAAAGTGACTGCACAAAAAAAATGTAAGGACTCAATGGGACTGAACTCTTATGGCACTACGCTCATAAAATCAGACCAACTGCAGAATTTCCAATTTCAAAAGTAGGGCCAGAAGAAAAAATTCATAATGCCATTATCTCTTTAAAGGATCTTCTCCATAACCATTTAAAGTACTAGTTTGGTTCGTAATTTCCTTCAAAATTTCATGATTCAATAAAAAATGTAATGAAGAATGGGACTTTGAAATTAACTTTATAATGTAAGCAATCAACATGAAGAATGAAAAGGAAATATTGTATAGCTGCCATTCCCATCATCTGGAAACCCAATCTTTTCCTATTCAATTTTCCATTTTAATAGTCATTTCTCTCATCCTCTGCATGCATCTCATGGTCAAAGGTGTCAGTTTCAACAAACATTTCATGTACATTCCAAATCATAACATAAAACACTCAAAATTTTAACAATGTAAATCCTTTACAACATACACAGGTTAAGAATTAGCCCTTCACATGGTGGTCAAATGTTTAGAATTTCAACAACATTTCATTCAAATTTTCCAAATTTAAGTACTACCATCTCGTAAGCAGACTAATCAGCTGCTATGTACATGTATACTTTAAACAAATGTATAAAATGTTGAATTCTTTAACATTTTTCAACAACTGTCTTTTGATGACTGCACAATTTCTCTGATGACAGATAATCTCTCTGATGAGACAAATCAGTTGTTCTGTGCACAGGAAACAAATTATATACAATACTGAACTTGCAAGATGGCAGAATTCTTGAATGACACGATAACTACTCAGCACCTGACCTAGTTAACCAACTAAAAACATAGATTAGACAGATTAGTAAGAGATAGATCTATGTCCCCAGTACCTTGAGTGGTGGGAGAACAGTGGATGGCCACCAGCGATGCACTTCAACAAATGCTTTCCAAACAAAATTTGAGGCACTCTAGGGAAATGGTCCACATGTCTCACTCGGCACTTTCAAGATAGAGCCAAAAATAGTCTTATATCAGTTTTCGGCACAAATAGATTCATTAATCATTTCTTTATGCCTGGGCAAAAGGATTTTAATGGACCCGGGCTACAAAAATGTTTTTTTTCTGTTTTTCGATCTCATCTAATGATCTTTTTAAATTTACCTACACTTTTAAATGTGTTTTTCTCAAAATTGACATTTTCTACCTTGCCACATTGAAATAGCCATTACTTGGTCAACTTTCAACATTTTTATATGAAATAAAGTACATTCTTCTCAGGACAATTTGTACTTTCACAATGTACCCTTAACTCAATTTTGAAAAAACTGGTAGTGTGGACCACTCCCCTGGAGAGACTCCATAACTTATATGTGACCATGTGACAAGCAATGATCTCAGACACACCTTCCAATGCTCGTCACTGAATTTGATGACAAAACCAACCTTCAAGCAACCATTACTATGATAGCAGAGAAAAGAAACTGCTTTTTGACAGAAACACTAAAGAAATAGACATAATATATGTATATATATATATATAAATACAGCATTCGGGTGACATTTGGGGCCTCTAATACTGAAAAGCACCTAACTTTGGTGTTAAAGCGACCAGAAAACAACCCTGCCAACCTGTGTTTTGCACTCAGCAGTCGAAAAATTATTTGTCCTGACAGTTTGCACTCACAATTTACTGTATTAGAAAGGAAGCGATTTAATAATTGAAAATATGCCCTCATGGGCCATTTACAGCAATGTTGCTAAGGTGACTCGTGTGGACACCAGCTTTAGGAGCACCTCAACAAAACCCTCAGTATAGATATATCTTAGGAACGGCTGTATGTTTTTTAAAAAAAACTTTGAAGCACGCTTGTTTCATTTCAAACTTTCTTTTGAGAAATAACTGCTTTATTTCAGAGGGTTTTCATTTTTTTGGATCGGCAAAATTGGTGAATTTCTTGCATCCGTGAAAAAGATACGGGATCTATTTTTAGCCTCGCAGATTGAAGGCACCGCTAGGCTGAAGACTTGCTTTTTGTCGTGATAGGCGTTGCCTAACGAGATGACTTTCGAATCTACGATTGGGAGGAAGGCATAAAAATGGCGATGCACAGAGGGAAGCTCCGTGTCCAGGTTGCTTAAAAAAAATCAAAGCCGTCATTCGCATACAAGCCTCCTTCACAGACAGGTAAGAGGCCCAGCCTAATTTCATACCGATGCTAGATTAAGTCCAAGGGGGAATATTATCCCCGATCACTGGGCGACAAGAATATCAAAACAACAAGACTAGATCTAGACCCCAGATTCTATGACTAGACTATAGAGTTGGAGCCAGATTCTAGAACCTAGACTCTAGATCTAATCTAGACAAATTTAACAGATTCTACGTTATATATTCAGATATCCATCTAGATCTAGATTTCCTGCCTTAAAGCTCGATCTAGCTCTGTGTTCACAAAGCGCTACCTCCTCAAAAAAAGGAAATATATTGGAGAATACTATTGATAGATCTTGATCTAGTTTTTTATCCTCCAGTTTCTATGTCGTGACCTTAGAATAACAAGGTCCCAACTGACAAGTTTGAAAAAAATGGGTTATTGCCCTTGGCACAAGCCTTTAACATAGAAAAATG
The DNA here is from genome assembly GCA_963931925.1 of Onchidella celtica. Lineage (NCBI taxonomy): Eukaryota > Metazoa > Mollusca > Gastropoda > Systellommatophora > Onchidiidae > Onchidella > Onchidella celtica. The sequence goes on from OZ007576.1 coordinate 47,619,642, forward strand.
CTATGTCAAGAGATGGAACCTTCTTCCTTTCTACTTTTTGATATATCAACAGTGTTACTAAGTTCTAACTGCCTTTTCACTTCTAAGTTGAGAATTACAAGGATTCAACTGAAATTTGAGTCTAACAAGGTTCTATGTTGAATGACCAATCAGAATGCATCAAACATTTTCAGCCCTACTTGTCTCACCAATCAAAAGCAGTGATACTGATAGCCAAGCAGACCTTGTAGACAACCAAGTTGGCGGACAGCTGGGTCAGTCAACCAAATAACACATGGCTCCCAATCAAGGAACTCCTCTCTAGACAATTTAGTTTTTTTAGCTTTTTTTTTAAAATTCTAACTAAATAGCTTGTGTTACATTTTTTCCATCTTGTTTCATTTTCAGACTTCCTCCATCAGCCCTGACTAAACATGTGGTAAAGAGAAAACTTCAAGCCAACCGTATCATTTCAAACTCTGATCACCTTGCTGACCCCAGTCCTTCAGGCATAGATCTGCTCCAGATCCCAGGATAACTCGGAATCTCAGCCCCATGCCCATGACAGTATTTCTAATACTGAGAAAATGTAAGTATAAGCTAAACACAACCATATAATATGTCAAGAAGAAGTGGTAATGACATCGCATCTGCAGTAATCAAAATTCTTGAAGAAGTGGTAGAGGCTCACCCGCATTAAAAATATAATAACATGGAGTGACTCTTGTGTGCCACAAAAAAAATAATTCCCATTATGTCTTTTGCAATCCACCATTTTTTTAACAAAGGTGCACACTAGCTTCATTATTCCATCACAATGAAATTCAGTGTCCCTAGGCACTCATGTGTGCAAGTTGTTGATAACATGCACTCCCAGATAGAAAAAGCTCTTCGAAGCAATGAGATTTATTCCCCCGTGGGTCTTCTGAGAATATTAAAACTGGTTAACCGCAGAAACCAATTTGTCATTTATCAGATGAGGGCCCATGACTTCAAGAATTTCAAATTTTGTACAAGTCATTTTGTAAATAGGCTTATCTTTTATCCTTTCAGAATGGAGACTGGAGAGTGACAAAGAAAGTATTGATGAAAGTTATGATTGCTTTTAACGGCAGGAGTACCATAAAGCAATACATTCGCAACAAACCACGAAAATGGGGGATAAAAGTTTGGGTAAGAGCTGGAAATGATGGAATACTTCATGACTTCCTAATCTATGAAGGCTCAAAACTGCAGCGCAAATCTGATCTTGGAGTTGCAGGCGACGTTGTGATGGACATGATGAGAAAACTTGAGCCTGGCAAGAATTATACAATCTTATCCGATAATCTTTTCTCCAGCATGAAGCTTGTCAAAACTCTGAAGGCCCAAGGGTTTTACTTACACTGGGACTGTCAGAGAGAACAGACTGAAGGGGATACAATTGAAATCTGAAAAAAAAACTTTAAAAAGAAAGAAGGGGTTCAATAGAATATATGGTTGACACAGACACAAACATTGTTGTGACAAGAGGGTATGACTATAAAAAAAATTGATATCATTTCATCACATGTGGGCAAAGGATCCTGTATAACATGTTACAAGGTATGAGAAGAAAAACAAGGCTTTTGTGGAAGTGCCATGTCCTGCAAATGTTCTGACATATAACTCCAACATGGGTGGAATTGATTTCCTGGATATGCTAACAGCCCTATACGAAGCTAAAACCAAGACCCAACGTTGGTATTTGTATATCATTGGTAGTTTTTGAGATGATCTTGCTGGTAAATTGTGTCAAATTGACCCCATGATGCTCCTCTTGGAAAAAAGATTGTGGGCCAAAAGTCTCAAACAAGAGAAACATGTAGTCATGGCAGATATGAGACTACTTGCCAACATCATCTTGAAGATGAGAACACTTTCAATGAATGATGCCATGTGTGGAGAAATGTATTAGAAAGGGACCATTTTGAAATGCTATCTGAAGCCGTTACATCCCTTACCATAAAAGAACATGGATCCATGAAAGCAGGCCTGAAACTAAAAATAGGTTACCTTTTAAAAAGAACATATCAAAATGACTAAAGAACATTACATTCAGCTTGGCAAAATGGATAAGTCTGTTGATAGATTTGCAGCAGTGTTGGACCTAAACTAGAACTGCCAAACGAAATGACTTTTGTACTTAAATACGAATTGAGCCCAAAATGAGGAAATACGATTTTGAAGCGCAAATACGAATTTGACGATACGAACTCTTTGATATCGCTTTTTTCCCCACCGTCATTAAAGAACAAGCAGAACCGTCTCATTGGACCACTCAACACCGGAACTGGAAAAGGGTTGCGCATTTCTGTGTAAAAAATCAAATAAATAGATTTTCTGGTGTGATCGTGGTTTAAAAGCCTTGCGACAGCCAGAAGTGTGAGATACTTTCTGGATCACTCATCACCTAAGTATTTCTGGTTGTGTTTCATTTTTTGTGCTTATTTGTGCAGCTGCCAACGTGCTCTTTCAAGTGGGACTTTTATTTTCTTTATTTGGGCCTGGCTGTAATGATGGAACCACCTGCAAAATGACAGAAAGAAGAACCTCGGCAACAAACTTTCAAGGCCATATTAAAAACAAAACCACATTTCCATGGATTAGGGAAAGCAGGAAAAGAGAACGCTTTGCCTTTTGCACCATCTGTTCTTGTGACATATCCATCACTAAGTCGCGTGCCTACGACATTAAAACTCATAACAAAAGTGCTAAACACCAAAGTAATGTGACCAGCTCATCAACTTCCAAGGTAGTCACACCATTTTTTGCCGAAAAGAAGACTGACATCCAGGAAGCATTTGAAGATTCAGTCACCAATGTAGAAGTTATTAAGGCTGAGCTGATTACAGATCTCAATTTGCCCATAGCAACAGCAGATCATCTGACAAAGGCAATAAAGAAGATGTTGCCTGACAGCAAAATTGCACAAGCTACAAAAACTACAGCGATCATTAAGGATCTCAGTGCCATGCACCAAGACGTTTTGTTTAAACATATAAGAGAGGGCCCATTTTTAATCTCGACTGACGGCTCAAATGATCAGAGAGCCAAGCTATTTCCAATGGTTGTGTGCACAGCGAATCCAGAAAGACTGACTGTCAAATCAGAGCTGTTGTCTCTTCCAGAGTGCACAGAATCTGCAACTGGTAAATTAAAGTACATTGATTCTTTGCTTTCATTCCCACTGTTGATAAATTAACTGCAGAAAGTTTTGAGTTAGATTTTCACTTTCAGTACACATGTAGTCTTATGTCTAGTCTCTCACAACAATAGATGATAAATACAGAAAGATTTACATGTACAATTGTTACTGACTCAATAGAATTTTCTTTCTGCATGTCTGTTCAAGACTCCCATTACGTATTTTGCTTCCTCATGGCTAAACGGAATACAAACAGATTAGATACAGATCTATATCATTTGGCCCCCCTCCCTCCCAAAAAAGGGAATCTTAATCCCACCTGTGCTAGATTTTTGTTGCTGGCTAATTGGGTTCCAATAAAGGCTTTTTTCCGCAGTGAAATCAATGACACTTCACTGCCAAGTACTGGTTATTCAAGAAGCAGGCTTCAGAGAATTGCAGACGCTTTAAAGTCTCCATACACAAAACTGTATCTGCTGTTTGACCAGTACAGTACAAAAATGTTCATAGAATTTTTAACAGACAACAAGTCGGGGGCACCAAAGATTCAAAACCTGAGGGCCTTTTTGTCAAAATTGCTGAGGACAGTCTTGGTGAAATTTGTTAAACCATCTGCAATGGCCAACAAACTGCCACATGAAGTAGAAGTGAACTTGGACTACAATATCAAGCCTGCCTCTGACATCTTGATTGGTATTGGAAATATTTTTTTTTCATGTTCTGATGTCCTGTCTTCCTTCTCTTCACATCTTTCCTTCTGCTCCTCCTCATATTATCACATATTCTAATTGGGTTATAAAATCATTGCACTGATGCTCTCACCTATTACTAAGATTAGTGAAACTTTCATATTTTCTGTAGAGTTGAAGCTTTGATAATGTCATCAAATCACATTCATGCTTTGAAATGTTTGTCGCTTATTCATATTTATTTACAAAATTAGATGTTTTTACCTATTTTTTTTTTTATACGTCAAGTCCATTATAATCACCACTATGAAAACATCACCTGTATATTATTAAATAACATTGATTATCATGCTGTATATTTCCCATGTTCGATCTTTTTTTTGTTTGTTTTGTACATGAGATGCAGCTGCAAACTTCATTGCTGAGAGGGAGAAAAATGGACTGACAAACGAAAGACTAACACAATTCCTGGGACATGTCATTGACTATTACAGAAAAGTTGTTACATATTTGGTAGATAAACTACCATTCACAGAACCTCTTTTGAAACAGATAGAGGTTTGCAATCCTAGAAAACTCACTGATGACAATATATTTGGCAATCTGAGGGCCCTTCTGGATAGGTACCCTTGCCTCATCCCTTCCTCAGCCATCAGGGACATTCCTCACCACCAGTCTGCAGCACTCTGCCATGGAGATGACAGCGCTGTGACCCAGCTTTCTCACCTGCTCCAGGAATCAGCCCTCGGGGTGGACAGCATATGGGCAGAGATAATGAAGAAGCATCCTGGTGTCTATGACATGGTGGTCACAGTTTTGTCAAGATTCTTAACTATTCCACATTTACCTGCGCACTGCGAAAGAGTATTTTCACGTGTGAGGAAGAATAGGACAGACTTCCGGTCATCACTAAATCCAGATACATTGGAGACCCTTATGGTACTGAAACATCAGCCCGGTGATTACTGAAGCAGAACGCACCCCAAGAAGACCCTGACATACTTGAAGGGGTCATGCACACGGGCACTAAAGAAAGACAAACAACCTATTGTGGTGTAAATAGTAAATTGTGTAGCGTAAATAAGTGACGTAAAGTGTATATATGTGTTCATGCTGTTGTGTGAAATATTGATGCTGAACTTCAAAATTTTTCTTATGCTGACAACGGTGACGTATTTGAAGCAAGGTAAGTTGCTTTGCTTAATATTAGTGATACGCGCAATTGCTACATCTCTTCGTGAAAGGTGAAGGTTTGTTATTAGAAAATACTAATTTTGCCTCAAAAATACACATTTCTGATCTTCTGAATACTATTTCTGCGAATCTGAGGTTGGCAGCTCTGCCTAAACTGGGATTACATCTTTTATTCTGCCCAGCTCACATGTGAGCAAAGGCACAATTCACCCAGGAAACCACTGGCAATGTCAGAAGAGGCAGATATTCGCAAATTGAAAAATTTCATCCTGGAAGAAATGACGAAAGTTGACTGTGGATGACTTCAGAAAATGGGACTGTCATGATTTCGTGAAAATGAGGAATCTCAATGTAAGTAGATTAAGGGGAGGCGTGGCCCTAAAATTGACTCTTTACTCATAAAATATCGAATTTTAGTTTTTACTCTAGTTTGATAGAAAAACATATGAGGAATCGTATTCATACATGAAAATTATGAAAACCCTGCTAGAAATTGATGAAAATTGAGATTTTTTGTGGGTGGGGTCAAACCCTCAAGGAAATTTCAGTTCAATGTGAAAAAATGTCATTTTTTCAACACGTTGCTTCGTTTCTTCCCAAACGTTCACCTACCGCATATTTGGTATCGTTTTAAACAACAAAAGCTGCAGTATTTGTTTCTGATGAGTATAACTGACTTCCGAACTTGGAGAGCTATTCTACGTCCATTTCACTGATCCATGTCTACAGCATTGGGTTTACTCACATTTCGTTGTACCAACTGACCATTCAACCAAAAAATTCCTGGCTCAAGACCTGATCTTTTTGGAACCAGACGCATTTGAAAACTGTTTTTCCTCTATTTAATTGGGAAGTATGGTATTTATTTGCATTGAAAGTGATCAGAAACTACCTGGAGCAATGTAAACAAGGCAGCGTTGAGTACAAACCCATTATTGATAGTTTGGCGAAAGTGTGTAATCAAAGTGTTGGTTAGATTGTTCTACTGAGCAAATAAGGCTTGCAGCCGTAAAAGAGTGAATGATATTTTATAGAGGATTACATGTACATAATGCTTCTTGCCTATTATAGAGTATGGATTAGTAGAATTTTTTGTGATCAGAATCAGTTCTCGATTCATTTTAGTGCAAGTAGGCTCTATTGAAAGAGCGGAATCTGGTGGTCAAAGTTAGTCTACATCATTTTTCATTCTGTTAACTTTAGAAGACTCACATGTGATTCTAAATGGAGGAGTATAATGAACCTGCCTGCAAACTGTTTATATTTTTTTGTCCCATTCTGCAATGCCGGCAAGAAAACAGTTAGTTCAGTTGAGATGTCAGCCAAAGAAACAGCGGAAGGCACAGCTAGCAGCAGCCAGGGCAGCTCGTCTCAGCAAGTCACCAACTGCGGCTTCTGGACAAAACAGCACCATGACACCCCTTGCTGACACTGTTAGTCCTTCTGTGACAACACATGATGGTGATGAGCAACTCAATCTATCCGCAGCAAAGCACAAGCTTGATTGTTTTAGTACGTCAAATACTTTCCACATCCAACGCCGAAGATCTGCCCACCACCATTTGTGATCTAAACACACTTCGAAACCTTCTCACAGGTGTAAAGTGCTGCAAATGTTCTGGAAGTGATTTTTCCCTGCACCACAATTCAAGTGAAAACATGGGCTTTGCTGTAAAGCTCAAACTGACATGCAACATCTGTAGTCTCTTTGCTAAGAATCATACCTCAAACAAGATAGAGTGATGGAGATCAACAGAAGAGCCACTGCAGCATCTCTTTGTGCAGGGTTTGGACAGAGTGGACTGTCAAATTTCTGTGAGTTTAGGTGCATGCCTGGACTACATGAAAAAAGTTTTTGTAACCATATGGACTTTGTGTGGTGAATAAATCAGAGACATTTTCAAACGTGATTCTGGAAGAAAGCAGGAGGAAAGTTAGGGAGGTCCATGCACAGGAAAATGGGGAAGGAGCAGCAAGTGATGGGGTGCTTGACTTTTGAGTCAGTTACGATGGCACTTGGCACACCAGAGGTCACAAGAGCAAAACAGGTGTCGGTTGTGTAGTGGAGGTCGTGACAGGACTATGCATTGATTTTCATGTTATGTCCAACTATTGTCAACTTTGTGTTACAACAGGTGAAAGACTGAAAAAGCAAAGTTTTAATTTCAAATTTCTATATGTGTCACTTATGATTAATTTTTTGCTTTTCAGTATGTCTTGCGGATTGGGTTTGGGTTATTGTCACACCTAGTTTTGACCAAATTATCAGTTATTTTATTGTTTTAAAGCTTGACTGCATTGCCAATGTATTTATCGCAATAAAAATGTAGTATTACTATTTGTACAAGCTATTGTGTTTCTTTTGTGATTTTCTTCGGATGTAATATCTTTATTTTACGTTTTCTCAACATTCACATTTTCACAAAATTGTCAGGAATGAACATAACTTTCTTGAATTTCATCCAAATGAAATGAAATTTTGACACAGAGTAATTCATATTCTTTCCTATTATGTGTCAAGAGGTTTTTGCTCTATCTCTTCTAATCTTTTCTCAGTGACTTTTGAAAATCCCTTATTGCTTTGCCTTACGAATGCTCGTCTCTAATATTTACTTCTAATACCATAAAAAAATTCTTATGCTCCAGCTTTAAAATCTTCTGACAAATAATACAAAAATGCCTCTTGGAACATTGTGACCAAATTTGACAGGATAATTGACAAGAGTATTGAAGATAAGCTGCTTATATAAAAATGTCACTTTCGGCTCCATAAAACTTAATATGCCCTAAGACCCATTAAATTTCAAAAACCATGCACCAAAACCACTATTTTGTCTTTCAAATGATTCTACTTATGAGAAAAGCAAAGCAGATTCCACAAAAATGGATGTAGCAAACTTTTTTACTTGAACATGCTGTCATCCCCTTAACCATGTTCAATGCAAGGAGAGGTGGTGAGCCTGCAAGACTGACTTTAGAAGAATGGGATGAGGTAGCAAATGACGCTTGGGTTGATCCTCAGCCTATGCAGACTATTCAGAATCCTTTGGAGAAGGCCCTTTTCAATCAATACAAACTAACATAACAGGCCAACATACCAGGCAGGTAAAGGTTCCAAGAAGCTAGTTCTGATATTGATCCCAAATGACACTGTGAAGCCAGCTGAGAGACTGGTTGAACAAAGAAAAGAAGTCGATATACCAGAATTAGATCCATTTGTATTTGCCAACGCTGGATCTTCCATGGATCATGTGATTGGCTGGCAGTGTATAAAGTCAGTAATAAAGATGACGGGACCAGTTCTTAAGAAACCTGAATTGTTGATTGCAGGCAAGTTTAGACTTGAGTTAGTCAACATTGTTTGCTATTTTGGATCTACCACCATCTCAACAGGAAACATTTTACCGACATATGGGTCATTCTGAGGCTATAAAAAAGCATGCCTACGAGTGCCCTCTTTCCATCTGACAAATCATAAACGTTGGTGGTTTCCTCAAGAATGCAGTTGAACCATCTGCCTCCAAACCACCTGCTGCAACAAATGCAGACCGACAATTCAGATAAAGTGCCCAACACGGAATCCCAAGATCCTCCAAGCAGACCAACACGCAGCAACAATGATAGAGACAGAATGAGTCTGCACTAGAAGAGGTCAGGAGTGAACAGACATGTCAAGAAGAGCTTCCAGATGTGCAGGATCCAAGGATTGAAAGTTCAATGGAATCTGGACCAAATAAAGGGAAGGAAGCTACAATGAAACTTCAAAGAAAAAAACACAAAACTTGTGAAAAACTACTTTTCTGGTTCCATTATGGACAAAGCTTCACATGGTTCAAAAGGACATATGCCCAGTCTGCCTAAGACTGCTTTGCACATTGGTCACCCTATAACTGGATTAGTTTTTATATACAATATAATACGTAATAATATGCCAAACTATCTACCACATCCAATCAAGTCATACATTACATCATTATTGAGTTCTGAATTAACACCAGTATGGAGAATATGAGGGGAAAAAAGAATGAAAAAAGAAAGAAAGAGACAAAGTGATACTCTGGATACTGATTTTAGAATATTTTGCACTGTCATATAGTGTAATGCTTTCTGGTTTCAAGACAAACCTATCCACTACAAAATGGCAGAAAATGTTACTGTGCCACTAGGCAATTTTATGGAGATATGATTATACAAAAATTTGACAATTTTCTTCAGGCATTACCTAATTTAAGTAAACAACAAAACACTTGAGTTGTAAATGAATCAAAGTTAATTGGTCTCTTCATTTAGTCATGACCTCAGCAACAAGCAACCAAATACCACTTTCTCTGTTCTATTTTACTTTTTTCTGTCGTTGCTGATGTTGCTGGTTCGGTGGCGAGCTACGATAGGCCGAGCTGAATAAGGCATCCAGAACTAACAAAATGGGAACAAACAAGTACGGGCTGTAAACAGACAGCAGGGTCAGCCGCTCTTTCAGATTGCGTGGGCCTGGTAGTGTTTCCTTGGAGAAGTCGTTGAACATAACATGTGCTATGACTGGAATCAGAGTTGTTGCAACGTGAGTTCCATAAATGATGCAAGGCAACCTCAACCATTTACATTTCTGGGCACCTGAAGAATAAAATATAATTACTATACCATTAAAAAACAATAATAATGATAAAAAATAAATTTAAAGGGATAATAAAAGATGCAAAAGGTTACTCTGGCCATTTTGCCATTATGTTCACAAATATGAGACAATAGCACAGAACGGATCACAGAAGCTCCAAGATGAAAAAATATAGTAAAATGATAGCTGACACAACAATTTACTGTTCTGGTAGTAACAGAACAAATTCTATGAGCCATAATGTGTCTAAATTAGCAAAAGATCCAAACTTTGATACTTTGAGCCTCAGCCATCATTTTGCCTAACTTTCTCAACTTGGGTGACTGAGAGCAATCCTGTGCCTTTGCCTCACAAAGATGTTATTTGTGACAAATTCCTAATCTATCACGTGGCACTTATTGTTGCCATTTCACCAATAAAAAGATAACTTTGGCCAGCTGGACCAACCTCAACCATGGCTCTCAATCTTACAAAAAAAAAAAACACACACAAAAAAGCAATGTGCACTATGTAAATTAATTCCAATTACTCCATTGGCAAAAATAATTACACTAAAAATAAGACTACAAGTGATGACAAAGAACTTTTCATTTTTTCCTAACCCACCATCCTTCCTTTGAACATGCCATGAGAAACACGAGATTGAGAACCATTAAATTACACATATTTTTGTTCAAAAGAAAAATGCTTAATAATAATTCACAACATCATATCAGCAGGAATAAAATATTCCTTAGCGTAAATTCTGGATATAACCCCTTCACTAAAACAATGACTTTGATTAATAATAATATGGCATGCAGGACAGTGAAAAACCAGGACAATATGGGCTTTCTGAGAGCCTCCAAAATTTCTGAAGACTCACAGTTTATTGTGTTTTTATTTTTTTTCCCCCCACACACGGTTAGTTAGGCAATTATATTAATTTGATGTTGACCACCAATAAATCAAAACCTTCAACCCAGCTTGTTGTCCAGTGCTGAAAGATGAGCAAACAGTTAAAATAATTACCCGGGCAGTGCAGGCATGTTGGAAATTGGATTTTTCTCATATTTTCAAGTCCCTGGTCCTATTGGGGGGTAGGATGGAGTACCCAGTCTTCTCGGATAAGGACGAAAAAATTCGGAGGGCCCGTGTGCACGTTGCGCACGTTAAAGATACCTTGGCAGTTGGAAATCGTAAAGAGCAGGCCGAAAGGCCGCTGCCCGGGCAAAATTGAAAATTGAAATTTATAGATTAAAAAATTTATCCATATCATCCCCCCTCCCCCACCAGCAACAACAAAAATTTATTATCATTCATTATTAAATTATATATTGTTATTAATAAATATTCAAATATTATTTGAGTTGTGTGTTGTGAACTGATGTGAGTTGTGAACTGCTGTGAGCTGTGAACTGTTGTGAGTTGTGAACTGCGCCTAACAGGCAGCGTTACAATTTGCTTTGAGATAGAGAGAGAGAGTGAGCAAGAAAGGGAGAGAGAAAGAAGCAGTGCAGTGTGTTGAGCGCTTCGCCGGCAGCTCCATTCTGCTCTGTGGTTGACATGTTGTTTCTGTAATAAATAAGTTCTGTAAAGCGCTTAGAGCCTGTCAAACAGGGTTAGGCGCTATATAAATGCCATTTATTATTATTATTATTATTATAATTCCATGCAGTGAAAGAAGAACAAATTTCACAGACATCTCTATGGATGATGCTGAAAACGACTATGTAATTTTGTAATATTGGTCTCCCCTAAGCACAAATTTTGATAGTCCTGTTTCACACTTAAGCATCTATCCCATAATTTAAAATGTAAGACTTTAAAGCAAGATTTCACACGATGGTTCATCAACTAAACTTCACTAATAGACATACCTTTGAAGAATCCATAGGTGCCAACAAAAGAGAATAGAAACTGGAAAAGTTCACACACAAGCAGAGAACGGAACCAGACCGGAGCAACTGACATCATAGGGTCTCGGAATTCTGTGCAGTACCATTCTCTGACAGCAACAAGCTAGAAAGAAATATATTATATATTGGGCTTCAGATATGAGATTCACACTACGTATACATACCAATTAAAATAACTAGGCCTAGGCCTGGACATACCAAAATAAAATAGTGAATGTCTCGCTTTAAAGGCCATGAAATGCTTAGCCGTCATGCCGAAGTTTGCGCAAAATGACAGCCTTCGATACTGAGTATCGATTGCTACACCCATACGCAACACTCTAACAATCATAAAAACTACACCAGGAATTTAGTCCGGGTTTAAACGCTAAGGCGTTTCACAGTTTTTAAAAAAATATAAGACGTGGTCAAACGCAAAAACTAAGCCAGCCATGCAATTCGGCAGTATCAAAAATGGTAGTATACAAACTTTCAAGTGTCTAGCTTGAATGGCCATGAAATGCATAGGCGTCACAGACAGTTTACCCCCTGCTCTCATTATTATAAGAAGCTTTACAGAGACATTCTAATTATTAATTTTAAAAGTAAAAATCTTTTAAATTGTATTCCTCAGAATATTGTCACAGTCCTTTCATTATTGCCGAAGTTATTTTTTTTAATTTTTATTTTTTAAATGTGTCTTCCAAATGAAATACTCATCTTAATCAGACAATCAGATTGCACCGTTCAACAGTTACATTGTTTTGTTTCGTTGAGTTAAGAATTTTTAAATGAAAACCCCCATCAACCCAACTCACCATTTCAGACTGGTTATTAGAGAAGTGTAGTCCAATTACACTTTGCCAAATATTAGAGAAAATACTGAGTTGCGTTCACTGTTCAGCTATATAGCTTTCTAAGTAAAATCCCCTGAATAAAAACACCGCTTTCTTCAAAGTAACCACCAGTTTTCTTTGATTTTCTTGCACAAATACACCAATATATGACCTAAAGGCAACTGTGAAGTGACCGTGACAATATTCATTCAACAAGATGATTACCAGCACCACAAATTTGTGTGTGCGCCTGAAGAAAGGTCCCAGTTGTCGGTACAGCTATTTTTGAGCTAGGGGGTGAAAAGGTCGAAAAAGTCGTGCCTAGTCGGAAATGTACTTTTAACAGAAAACACAAGTTTAACCATTTCTAAATAGCATATGGAAAGGATTTTGGAATATTTTATGTTTAAATATTATTTTATTAATTATTTGTACAACAGGTGACTCTTCAGGAAGTAATATTGGAGTGATTGTTGCTAGGGGACCGTGGACTAATTACAAAGCCGTTATAGAGATAATACTGAGAAGTGTTCACTGCTCATCTATAGTTTACCGTGTAACATGCCACGGTCCCCTAAAAACAGCCAAGTCGGAAATTTTTTGGATCTTGTTAGGAGAGCGCAGTATTTTACATAGAAAGCTAGAGCTGAGCAGTGAACACAACTCAGTAGTTTCCCTATGTCACGAGTGGAGTGAGCGATAGTTAATAATTACGGGGGGAAAGGAGGAGAGTAAAATTAACGCACGGAGACAGGGAAGAAAAGTCGTGCATGTCATGAGTGGGGGGTCTGAAGGAGGCGAAAGCGCTGTATAACTATCACTGCAAGTTAGAAGGTCCTAGGGAGCGGATCTGTGAATAATAGCCCATCGGGCAGAGATAAAAGGAAGCAGTCGAGAAGACTAGTGAGAGTCTTTCCAGTTATGACTGGTATGTAGAACGTTGATTGATTATTATGATTGATGTATTATATTATATTCGTCTATTACCATGATGTGAATAAGTATATGTGAGGAATGTGGAAGTCCTTGATATTGGATATAGCAATGTGCGCCATGAGCGATAGATGAAAGTGAGTTCATGGATTGGTAGCGCGAGTGAGTAGTGTGTACTCCGATGGAAGTGTGTTACCGTAAGATGTGTGGTGAGTGAAAGGTGAACTCGTGTGTGTACGCTTCATGGATTGTAAGGAGAGGTGGAGTGAATAGAAATGGTAGGGTATTATACCAATGTAATATTATTCTTGTAGGTGTCGGGGACGGGCCGCAGAGCCACCTCGATGAGCACAGGGGATAGGCCAGCATAGGGCCGGAGGCCACACATAGGCCAGAAGTGAGGCTGTCAGTGTAGGACAGTGGAGGCACATAAAGTCGTGGCAGTCAGGCCACGGACAGGGACGTAGATATGAGAGTGAATGAGATACTATGTTGTTGCCATGTTGATAGGCTAGTGAACTGATATTATGTTGTTGCCATGTTGATGGCTATGGAAATAATAATGTGTTATTGCCCTGCGGAGGTGCTAGGGGAGTGCTAAGGTGTATGACAATAGGAAGGTGGTATTGAGAGACTGCGGTGCCAGTGAATCATTAATGTACTATTAAGACCCTGAGGGGAGAGGCTGAGGCCGAAGTGCCTTTAGGAGTAACTACCGGATTGTGGATCCGAGGGAGCGTGTGTGTGAGAATAAGGCCGTTGTACGGCAGTCATTGCAATAATATAATATATGTAATTGCGCTATTATATGTACAATTATGTTTAATAAATGTGTGAGTCTGATGGGCTGTTTTGTTAAGTGTTAAACTTGTTGTTCGTGATTGTCGTCCTGTCATAAACTATTACATCTCCCAGTCTGGGATTTGTGACACTGGGGGCTCGTCCGTTGTGACATTGGGGGCTCGTCCATTGTGACTCGTCCATTTTCGTAATATTTAGTTGTAGTTAGTTAGTAGGTATTTGTGCTGTCTTGTTCGTTGGATGAATGGACATTTCATGATATGATTTATGTATATTTATGAATAATAATATGTATTGATGCATGTATTTTGATGAATATGTATTAATGTGTACTTAAATTTCAGAGAGACAGTGTGTGTGCGTGCAGCCTGAGGAGACAAGCAGCCAGAGCTCCGATTAGGTCGAGGACTTAAACGCATAAGGCTGAAAGTTAAGTAAAAGTCAAAAATTTTGTACCCTGGATTAAGGGCTGTCTTTTCATCTGTCTGTTTCCCTGTTTTTGCTGTTGTTGTCGTTATAGGTTATACGGGCGGTGGCGCGGGTTTGCTGTGTTGAACTTAGTTTATCCTTTTAAAAAGGTGTGGTAAACTTTGGAACTTCGTTCATCACAGTGACCAGTTCTGTAGGGACCTGTATTTTTGTTTAGATTGTAGCGTTCTATCTTCCTCGTTGTTTTAGGAAGACGTTTCTCTTGTCCCTCTCTTCCCTATTTGTAGATACGTTCTTTTTTTTCAGACTCTGTTCTTGTTTGTACCGTGTAGTGTAATCGGCGTAGTTAGGTTGCATTCTTTTTTCCATTACATTTTCTTTTTTAGGTCTTTGTCCTAGTCTGGTTCGTTGTCCTTGACGTACTTGTGGTCCTTCTACTGTATTTCTTCATTCTTGTCGTCTCTATTTTCTTTTATAATTAATAGTGCATGCATTTTGTAGATATAGAATTAGTGTGCTGTAAAGGTAAATTTCTGAATTGTATTCTGAACTGGGTATTGTTATATCTGGTATTATCTCAGGTCTCTGGTCGTGTTGTTAGTGATCATACCGACAGGGTAGCCGTTTTCATAGTATACATACCATAACCATAAATCTGTGAAATGGCGGAACTCCAACAACTAATGAAGTTGGGTAAGGAACTTGGCCTGGAGGGAGAGGAGCTACGCGGCTGGATTAAAGAACAGCAGGCGGATTTGCGCGATGAGCGGGCTAAGGATAGAGAGCGAGAAAAAGAGGCTAAGGCTCAGGAGGAGGAAAGGGAGTTTAAGCAACAGGAGAGAGAGGCTAAGGATAAGGAAGAGGAAAGAGAGTTTAAGTTGAAGGAGTTAGAGGCTCAGCAACAGGAGAGGGAATTAAAGTTAAAGGAGATAGAGGCGCAAGTAAAGATCGCCGAGTTGGAAATCAAAAAGAATGCGCCAACAGAAACAGTTGAGCGGCAGGTACACAATAAAGGTGGCGTTAGGATTAAGCTCCCTACGTTCGACGACCGGAAGGACGACATAGACGCCTTCCTTTACAGGTTCGAACTGAACGCACAATTGCAATGGGGGGAAAATAAGGAATTATGGGCCACGTACCTGGCATCGCTATTGCAGGGGCGAGCGTTAACCTACTTTAAAGAGCTACAGCGCGAAGACGTGCAAGACTACGATAAGCTGAAGGCTTTGCTGCTTCGCCGATTTGCGCGTACCGAGGAATATTTCCGGGAGCAGTTTAGGCGAGCACGTGCAGACACCAGGGAGGACTTTGCTGCCTTCGTCGCGAGACTAACGGAGTATTTCGCGAACTGGGTAGACCTGGCGCATGTGGGCACGGATTTTGCTAAACTGAAAGACTTAATGATCCGTGACCAGCTGTACGCGTCGTGCCACAAAGATCTGGTGGCTTTCCTGAAAGAGAACGAACCCGCGACGGTGCAGGAGGCGTCTAAGTTGGCGGAGGCATACCGTACGGCGCATCCGTCCAAACCAGTCGCCAGGGCGTACGTCCAAGATGCTGGGTACGTCGCCGTTGTCGAGGGGTCGCCGGCGGGACTTAGGGACAGGTCGCGTCAGCGTGGTGCCTATAGCGGGCAAGCCCAGGGGCAGCGTAGGGGCTATCACCAATCACCGGCATATGGATCCGGTAAGTTTGACCGAGCAGGAGGGCTAGGTCGCGGTAATGGCCGGGGGCGAGTTGTCACCTTTGCCGATGACCGACGGCATAGGGACTCTAGTTCCGGTCGCGATGGGTCACGGGGACCCAGGCCTAGTACAGCACAGGGAGCGGAGTGTTGGACTTGCGGACGCGTGGGTCACTTTTCGCGCGAGTGTAGGGCCGCGAAGTGTTGGAACTGCGGAAGAGCAGATCACATCAGCGTGAACTGCCCTGCAGGTAGGATAGCGGCGAACGTGGACAGTAGCTCCAGTCCATGTTCCCCAAATAAATTTCATCATGCGGCTGCGTGTGTTACATCGGACAACGGAGGCGGACAGTATTCTAAGTGTCCCAGTTGTGAGAAGTTATTATCTTCCGGTGTTTTACCTTGTGGGAGAAAGATCCCCGTCATAAATTCATGTCATACAGGAGGTGGTCTTAGGGTTTATCCGGGGTTTGTTGGGGACGAACCGGTCTCGGTTTTACGAGATACAGGATCTACCGTTGTGGGAGTGCATAGGGACTGCATTCGGGATTCACAGCTTACAGGTGAGACTGTCCCGTGCATCCAATTTTCGGGGGCCATTGAGAAATTACCCATGGCAAAAATAATGATAGATACACCTTTCCTTAGCGGGGAAGTCGAAGCAGTCGTTGGTTGTTTTCCAGGCGCCCAGCTCATCATTGGGAATGTATCACGGGTAGTTTCCCCTTCCGATGAGAACGTGCAGGCATGGTCGCAATCAAAAGGTATTGACTTTTGCGCCGCGGTCGAAACACGCCGACGGTTAGCCGATAAAGACAAGATTAGACCTTTGGCTACGCCAGCGGTCAACCTAGACATCACGCCGGAGCGCTTGGCGAGATTACAAAGGGAGGACCCATCATTAAACCCATGTTTTGGGGAAGCGCGAACCGAGAAAACGAGGAGATATAAGAACGGGTCATCTTCTTTTTTTGTCCAGGGGGGCATTCTGTTCCGTATGTACGTCACAGTGGCTTCCGTTCAAAAGCAGGTCGTCGTGCCGCGGTCGTTAATTGCTACAGTATTGCGTCTGGCCCATGATGTTCCATTAGCGGATCATATGGGAAGTGCTAGAATCAAGCAGAGAATTCTGAAAGATTTTTATTGGCCGTCAGTATACAGAGATGTACGTTTATATTGTAAGACGTGCAGCGCGTGCCAAAAGACGACGCATAAGGGTCGTTCACCCCAGGCTCCTCGTCAAAAGATCCCCACGGTTTCGGAACCGTTTAAAAAGGTTTCAGTACCTTGTTGATTTAAGAGAAAGACTATCTTCAGCGCGCACTATAGCGGAAGAAGCTTCGGGTATCGCTTCGAAAAGAGCAAAAGACTATAAAGATAGAGGGTCCAAACTGAGAATTTTTGAGCCAGGAGACAAGGTTCTGTTGTTGTTACCTACGGACCATAATAAGTTATTGATGACATGGAAAGGTCCTTAGGTTATTGAGCGAGTTGTTTCAAAGGTAGATTACGCTATCCACATTGATGGAGCGAGTAAGGTTTCCCATGTTAATATGCTACAGAGATTTTATGAGAGACCACAGTATCTGTGTGCACAGACAAGACCAGAGGAGACTGTCTTCTCTACTGCTTGTACGGGGGTCGTAGACCAGTTGGACTGTGACGTAAGCGACACCGAGGCGCAGGAGGAGTTACAAATTCAATTGCCGGAGTTAACTCCGACACAAGGTTACAGGGACGTAAAAATTAACCCTGACCTTACGAGTTCAAGGAGTAGGGAACTTGAGACCCTGTTAGCGTCATTTCCGGATGTTGTTACGGATTTGCCGGGTCGCACTACGGTGATCCAGCACCAAATAAAGTTGACTTCGGATAAGCCGGTATTTCTTAGACCTTATCCGCTGCCGTTTTCTTCGAGAGATAGAGTCATAAAGGAAGTTGAGTCAATGTTGAAGTTAGATGTGATAGAACCATCAACATCGCCGTATTCATCACCCATCGTCCTCGTGAAAAAACTTGATGGATCGGTGCGGTTCTGTATTGATTTTCGAAGATTGAACACTATTACGGTAGGCGATAGGGAGCCTATTCCGTTTCAGGAGGAATTAATAGCTTCATTGGCCGGGTCCACGTGGTTTTCCAAGATAGATTTAACGAAAGGTTATTGGGAAATCCCGCTCACTGAGGAGTCTAAACAATACACGGCGTTCCAAACGCCCATTGGATTATTCCAGTTTAAGGTCATGCCATTTGGGTTGGTAAACGCGCCAGCGACGTTTGCACGATTAATGAGATTAGTGTTGAAGGACATACCTAATGTCGTGTCATTCTTTGACGATATAGCATGCCATGCGTCGACATGGTCTGATCATATTCAGACACTAACAGTAATTTTTCAACGATTACGTCATTTTGGGTTAATTGCTAAACCCGCAAAGATGGATTTGGCATGTCCAGAGATAGTATTCTTAGGACATATTGTGGGTAGAGGTGTTCAGAGACCTGAAGAAACAAAAATTGACAAGTTAGTAGGGTTGCAAATCCCTAAAACAAAGAAACAAGTCAGAAGCTTAGTGGGAATTTTAAATTATTACAGAAAGTTCATTCCAAATTTTTCCTCCTTGTCATCTTCTCTTACTGACCTTACTAAGAAGGGACAACCCGATAAGGTCCAGTGGACGTCTGAATGTCAGACAGCATTTGATAATTTGGTGACAGCATTATCATCGTCACCCATTCTGATATTACCCGATTTTCGATCTAATTTTATCCTCAGAACGGATGCGTCGGACTCTGGTGTCGGCGCTTGTCTTCTACAGGAGAAGAACGAATGTCTCCATCCTGTATGTTATGTCAGTAGGAAGTTATTGCAGAGAGAAAGAAAGTATTCTGTGATAGAGCGTGAGTGTCTTGCCATTGTCTGGTCCGTCCAGAAACTAGGACGTTATCTCATGGGACGAGAATTTTGTATCCAGACGGACCACAAGCCACTGACATTTTTGTCGAAGAATCGTTCGTCCAGCCCACGCTTGTCTAGATGGGCATTGGCTTTGCAGCCGTATACCTTCGTTATTCAACCAATTCCAGGAACCAGCA
This sequence comes from Onchidella celtica, assembly GCA_963931925.1. NCBI lineage: Eukaryota > Metazoa > Mollusca > Gastropoda > Systellommatophora > Onchidiidae > Onchidella > Onchidella celtica. The sequence continues at coordinate 47,638,941 of OZ007576.1, forward strand.
ATCATATCGCCGACTACCTTAGTCGAGCCTAGGGCAAGATTTCAGGAGCTTATACATCAGAGGACAGGAACATTGACAGGATCTGTGTGAATAAGTCGACTTTAAAATATTGACATTATAAATATGATATGAAGAATGGTTGATAGGTTGAATGGTTTTTGATTCTGTATTAGATATTGTGTTTAGTTAGCTATTCATGATGTGACACATATATGCATATTGCAGGCCATATTGATCCCCATGTTTTCCCCTGATTTCGGTATTTTATATACTAGGGGAACGGCTAGGTCAGTTTTTTTTAATGTAGGTATTGCTCAGGCTCACTCGTTGACAGTCATCTTGATGCGATTTGAAATTAATTGCATTAATTTTTTTGGGGTGGGGGATGATGTCACGAGTGGAGTGAGCGATAGTTAATAATTACGGGGGGAAAGGAGGAGAGTAAAATTAACGCACGGAGACAGGGAAGAAAAGTCGTGCATGTCATGAGTGGGGGGTCTGAAGGAGGCGAAAGCGCTGTATAACTATCACTGCAAGTTAGAAGGTCCTAGGGAGCGGATCTGTGAATAATAGCCCATCGGGCAGAGATAAAAGGAAGCAGTCGAGAAGACTAGTGAGAGTCTTTCCAGTTATGACTGGTATGTAGAACGTTGATTGATTATTATGATTGATGTATTATATTATATTCGTCTATTACCATGATGTGAATAAGTATATGTGAGGAATGTGGAAGTCCTTGATATTGGATATAGCAATGTGCGCCATGAGCGATAGATGAAAGTGAGTTCATGGATTGGTAGCGCGAGTGAGTAGTGTGTACTCCGATGGAAGTGTGTTACCGTAAGATGTGTGGTGAGTGAAAGGTGAACTCGTGTGTGTACGCTTCATGGATTGTAAGGAGAGGTGGAGTGAATAGAAATGGTAGGGTATTATACCAATGTAATATTATTCTTGTAGGTGTCGGGGACGGGCCGCAGAGCCACCTCGATGAGCACAGGGGATAGGCCAGCATAGGGCCGGAGGCCACACATTGTCCTACACTGACAGCCTCACTTCTGGCCTGTGGAGGCACATAAAGTCGTGGCAGTCAGGCCACGGACAGGGACGTAGATATGAGAGTGAATGAGATACTATGTTGTTGCCATGTTGATAGGCTAGTGAACTGATATTATGTTGTTGCCATGTTGATGGCTATGGAAATAATAATGTGTTATTGCCCTGCGGAGGTGCTAGGGGAGTGCTAAGGTGTATGACAATAGGAAGGTGGTATTGAGAGACTGCGGTGCCAGTGAATCATTAATGTACTATTAAGACCCTGAGGGGAGAGGCTGAGGCCGAAGTGCCTTTAGGAGTAACTACCGGATTGTGGATCCGAGGGAGCGTGTGTGTGAGAATAAGGCCGTTGTACGGCAGTCATTGCAATAATATAATATATGTAATTGCGCTATTATATGTACAATTATGTTTAATAAATGTGTGAGTCTGATGGGCTGTTTTGTTAAGTGTTAAACTTGTTGTTCGTGATTGTCGTCCTGTCATAAACTATTACATCTCCCAGTCTGGGATTTGTGACACCCTATTTGCCTTTGTAATAAAACTACGCTCCCCCAACACTATCCAAAAAGTGTGTCATGGGAGATAGCTGTTAAAGCTGTTTTTCTCAAAAGTTTGTTTTTGCCCCCGTCTTACAAAATGTGTCATATCTTCAAAACTACTTAAGATACTGGAAAAATTTTTGAAAGCAGCGTGTTCAGCATTGAATTTTCTAGAAGAATATGCCCTTATCTCAAAATCCAAAATTTGCGACAACTGGGACCTTTCTCCAGGTAGACACAAATAATTATTGAATTCACTTGGTGTCTAACTCTGAACTATCAATGATAAAATCATTCATCAGCTAATCTTATCTAAAACCTATGTACAATGTAGCTCTAATTTAGTCTATTTAATGAATTTATTGTGTAAAACTGAACTTCTTTTTTTAATTACTACTCTACCCAAACATATAGCAAGATGATCTTGCTAGTTACTCATAACCTGGATTTACTAGGTGTGTTTAGAATACACAGTATCCTGTGACACTATATTTTCTTGGTTATGAAACTTAACCATTAAATTTACTGACGATAAGTACAAATCACAATCAACTTCTTCTGCATCACTTAACCACCTACCACCAAAGGCACTGGACGTACATACTTGATTTCAGTCTTTGGCTAGGCAGTCATGATTTTTAGCAACACCGTCAATTTTACTTTGTTGTTTTGTTGGAAAGAGTTCCTTATGTCCCAACCATCCAGTCAAAACTGCCCTGTCCCTGCTAAACCTGTCCTTAACCCTGCCCAATCCCTACTCCTATCCTTTACTATTTCAACCAGAAAACAAAAACAAATAATAAATAGGCAGGTTTCAGAAAATTGGGTCACAAAGACAGTTCAGATTTCAGTGCCTTTACAAGTTAGTTTCATAAATATTGTGTTTTTCTTGAATATTTTGATTGCAGCCCACAGATGATGATCAGAAGAAATAAAAATTATAAATTTGTTCATCATGTGTTTGTGTGTTTTTCTTCTACTTTTTTGTGTTGCGAACGTCAAATCAATGGTGTTGTGCTCTAACCGTGTAACTGGAAAAAATTGACCAACTCATTTTTTTAGCTAAAACTAGTCAACACGCCTTTCCCGGGGTTTCCTATTCAAATGGGAAGTTTTTTTTCTACACGCACTATAAATAGCAAAATTGAGCATGCAGCTGGCTTCGAAGCCTTCAATAGTTACAATTCTAACCGTGCATGTCACTGTTCTAATCATGTTTAACTGATTTCTGTGGCGGAATTTTGTCGTGCTCTTGTCGTGCATATATCTCTAACAGCGTAAGTGCCCGACAATACTTTGTGTGATAACCGAGTAACTGGATTAACCGGCTTAAAGACCTGCATTTTAAAAAAAAATATTTATTACGACACAAAAACACTTTCTGTTTGAATAATACGACCAAAAAGATACAGTCCTATATAAAAAAACGCAAAAAGATATTTTTTTCGTCTCCTGGAAAACAATCCCAAAACCAGTTACATCGTTAGAATACAACACCATCGATATATTTGACATGCAAAACTTCCCTGAATTTACCTTGACAAAAAAGAATCAATGTATCTACCACAGGTAATATTATTTTTGAGTATGGAATGGTAGCAAAAATGGTTGCTGGTGTGTATTTAAGCGCTAGAAAAAGTCCCCAGAAGCAAAAGAAAAGAAAATAAGAAGGTTTAAATTTTGCCAATGTTGCGCAATGTGTCTGGCAAAAAATTGACCTACTTCAGACAGTAACTAAACTGCTTTAAAAATAATTTTTAGTCCCAATTTTCACAGTCACTAGTAAAACAAACCTTTAAAATGGTATGAAACTGAAAGAAAAAAATAATTAGTTTTTATTAAAAAAGTGAAATCTGGAGTTGTCTGTATCTAGGAACCAATCAGAAACAAGCTCTGAAATAATCTTTGCCCCAAATGCCCACATTGGTTTATTAGTAATAGTATGTCAATCAGGATGAAACCATTTGTGTAGGGCTTGGGAGGGCGTGGCTAGTTATCATGCTTCGTTCTCACGAAAACTACAGCTGTCAGTTTGGAATCAGAAGTCAGATCATTGGTTAGACTAGTTAGAGACTGACAGGCTAAGGTTTTGCTGGTTACTTCATTATCAAGCGTGATAAGGCATAGCAGCGAATGTTTTCATACCGATCAATAAAAACCGAACCACGTGGACAGCGTATGTGGTCATTGTTTAGCAGCATGGGTCAGTGACCCCAAATAAGATTCTCCGTGAGTAAGGTCACTGTCCAGGCAGCGGGCTTTACGGGTAGCGCACAGGGTGAGCGTTAACTCCTTTCTAAAATTCTATCTGTCGTAGTTTTTACATAAAAATTATGTCTGTCAAAACAATTCGCAACGGTGCTTTCGCAACAGCTGAGGCAGTCGAAAAACTCGGCAATTGAAGACCTATTGCTGATAGATTTTATCGCGTTTACCATATCCTTGCAATCGGCAGCCTTTCCCAGTATCTTCCCAGTATGATTAAGGGTTCAACAAAGTCAAACAATGCGGTTTTAACACTTTTAAATTTAAGGGACATTTTCTAATGCCCTACCCATGCTTATATGTGTGATGGTCACATGTTTTGACTGACGGAAGTGCCTGGCTAGGGAAGTCTGAACCCCCAAGTTTCTGAAACCTGCCATAAACTAAAGAGTTCAAAAGTTAAATTGGTTGGGATCATGTATGAATTTGCATTTTCTAAGGTGAGAAAAGTTTGCATTACTGTTCAAAGCATTTGAACAATTTAAGATATTCCACTGATATTCCCAAAAGGGGGAGGACTTCCGAATGCGTTCCATAGCTCTTCTTATAACGTTATTGAACTTTACTCACCGTTATGCATCGTCTGAGACTTTATTACCAAATATTCACAATAACATTTGTAACACACTTGCCAAGAAAAACAGTATAATCCCAGAAAAGAAGTGAGACAAAATCCGCAAACAGGTGCCATTTTGAAACTTGCTGGGGAGAGGTCACGGTAACAGAATTTACCAAAAGGGCGACTGCTGAAGGTTTGTTGAAACAAAACTTGATATGGTGTTCAGGAATTTAAACTCACAACACATGGAATGGTCAGATGGACCTGGGGGCGTGACGGTCTAGTCAGTTTGTATCAATGGGCGGTAGTCAGATTGACTAATGAGGCAAAACGGGGCTGGGATAGTGGATAGCCATTGGTGATCGACGTACACTCAAGTAGGCCCTGTATTACTAACTATTAGCTCAGATCATGCAATCTCCCAGCAGCTGAAATCGGATTGTTTTGCTACTAAGCCGATTCATAATTTTTAAAAACTATGCAAATTAACAAGGTCGGTAACTTTCCCAAATTTAGGTCAAGGGTGCAGTGTGTGAGTATTAGTAAATGACTACCGTCAAGCTGTTAACTCACCTGCATGGCGAAATGGTTTAGACGTGTGATTTAGGAGCAAAAGGGTGTGGGTGCGAATCCGAGTATTGTCATGATTTGTAATAATTATGTATTGTTCTCTTTCAGATGATTCTTTGCAGAAAAATTGAGATGAGATGGAAGTAAGATAGAGAGGGGAGAGAGATAGATTCATAGAGAAAGCGACGCATCATGTATTGAATTATTTCTTTGACTTTCTTTAGAAAAACCCCCCTAAAATACCTAGCCCCTTTTTTTTCAAACCCTTCAAAATAAACCCTCTTTAGCATTGTATGGAACGCATTCGGAAGTCCTTCCCCAAAAGGACTTCCAAAAATGCATCTCATGGCGAGACTTTCTTACAGTAATGAAATCTTTCACACTGTATAGTGTATGGGATGGGTAAACCAATCTCCCCAGAGATGCTGGCGCATTGACTATCCATCATCCGTCCAGTCTCAGACTAGAGGACTAACTTACCCTCTGCTCCTGAAGTCAACAAGTGGCATTCTGAATGGAACCCCCCCCCCCCCCCGGATAAAGAACGAGAGAGGAGTTCCATATGGGTTTCAGTTAGGTTACATGATACTTGATAGGGATACTAAGAGTAAGAGTAGGAGAATGCGACTAAAATTGGGAGGAGTAGGCCTACATTACTCGAGCGCCACTTTCACTGTTATCAATTTAAACACATGGAATGGTCAGATGGACCTGGGGGCGTGAGGGTCTAGTCAGTTTGTATCAATGGGCGGTAGTCAGATTGACTAATCAGGCGAAAAGGGGCTGGGGTAGTTGTGTTTAGTTAGTTTCTGGTCTTTCGACGTGAGGGTCTAGTCAGTTTGTATCATCGAGGCCGTAGGCCGATGTTCGTCTGGGCAGTAGTCAGATTGACATATCAGGGAAAGCCCCCGGGGGTAGCTATCATCTCTTTTAGTTAGTTTGTGGTCTTTGGCGCTCGAGTACGGAACTCCTTCCCTTTGGCGCTCGAGTACGGAACTCCTTCACAGCACATCATTGTCGCTTGCATAAAATTATAAAATCTTTGTTAGATCTACCTGTGGTGGGTAAATATCTGGTATCAATCCTTGAAAATCCACAAGCACAGCAATGGGAATATGGGTCAGAAAGTAAATGAAAAATAGCACGTCGAGGGCCCGCATTATTGCAGAGTAAGCGTCCAAATCTTGCACTTTACACTGTTTACGTTAGACACGGAAGTCACGCTGGTGGCTGCTGATTTCAACCTATTACCAGATATTCGACTACCTTAAAAATCGTACAGATCTTTTAAACATAAATTATTGTGGTCAGAGTGTTATAATGTCATGAGTTTGCAATATTAATTCAAACAGTTTGATTACTTTTTTTCAAAATTCTTTATTTTCTCTGAAACAATCAAGTTGTCTTTTTTTTATATTGTTATCTAAATTGTCTCACCAAATACCATTGCTTGCCATTCTTATAGGCCAAATTGGCATTCAAATCGTACAACACCGGTTTCATTATTTTAAGCATTGACATCAATTTTATTGTTAAAAATGTATAGTTCTGTAACGGCTGAGCTTTCCTTTATACTATTTTTTAGTATTGTGTAGGCAAAGCCACCTCTTTTTCTTCCCTCATTAGCACGGTGCTCTTTCCGATACCACAAATGATACCACTTGAAGACAAGAACCATTTAATTCCTCATCTAGTTTATTCTAAAACAACGACAACAACAAAGAAAACATACAATATATATTTTTTTAAATTTTTTTTTTAAAGCCAAGGCATCCAAGAAACGACAAAACGGATGATTATTATGGTGTACGCTCAAATGCAATCAAGTAGACCCTAATTAAAATGCATTCGTGTTAAGATTTATTAGGCGCATGATGTTTGTTATGCGCCGTTATAAAGGATAATCAATAATCATTCACTTAGCCTACTACTACATGATATTATATCAAATTTCCATGCAGAGATTTTAACTTCGTCACAATACAAGCTATCACTGATATTTATATGCTATAGACTATTATAAACAGAGACAAAATTGGGCAAAAAGAAAAGGTTGTATGTTGCAAAGCCCCGCGTGAGAAATAAAACCCAAACAATACAAAGCAAACTAAAGAGAAGACAGAAAATACACAAATTTGTATTGTTTGGGTTTTATTTCTCACGCGGGGCTTTGCAACATACAACCTTTTCTTTTTGCCCAATTTTGACTTTGCTTATAGCCCTGCTGCGACCCCACAATTTTTCTGTGGTTTTTATGATATTATAAACAGAGCATTTCCGGCCCTTTTTTAAAGCTTTACATAACATTTTCGCATTCAGGCTTTTTTTTTTTTTTTATGCTATAACATACCTACACATGAAAATTAAATTAGCATCGCCAATGTGTTGGCCTGTGTCAAGTTCTGGGCTATATTTTTATTTCCAGAGGCGGGTGGGGGGGGGGGGGAACTTCACTGACAAACAACGTGATTTGGCAGCTCTATGTCGATATCAAAGGAATCGGTTTTCATCTTGGTTCAAACAAAGCCGCTGCTCTCTTCCTGCGCTGCGAAATAATAAGTAGTCCCGTCCTGTAATCATCGACCACAGATGACAGACCCTGCATCTAATAATGAAAGATTGTCTAGGCAGACGTTAATGATATTCAGATACCGGAGGAAATCTGTAAAACAAGCAGTCATCATCGTCTTGGAAGTTGGACAGTTAAGACAGGCATCCATCCACCTACCCATCCATCCATCCACCTACTCATCCATCAATCCATTCATCCATGAGCCCATCCATCCATCCATCTATCCGTCCATCCATCCATGTACCCATCCTTCCATCCACCCATCCATCAATTATTCCGCCCATCCATCCATCCATCCACACATCCATCATTCCATCCATCCATCCATCCTTCCATCCATCCACCCATCCATCATTCCATCCATCCACCCATCCATCATTCCATCCATCCACCCATCCATCCGTCCATCCATCAAAACTGAATGAGAGTCTTTTTAATCGTATTACTCTTCTGCGTCCATAGATTTTAATTATTACAGTACAGTTCACTGATGGCGAGTCTGCAAGCGTGAAATTTGCATCATTATAAAATTATGCTCCTCATCTAATGATTAATCCTTAAGAGAAGGAAAAGAGATCATGCATCAGCTCTACTGCAGAATTTGCACTGGCTACGAGTAGAAAAACGAATAATGTATAAGCTAGCTACCATGTGTCACAAATGTATGTCCATAAACGTACGAACTTGTTTGACCGATTTTTTTTACTCCCTACGTACCACTACCACACCTTTGATCATCTGCAGGCACTAAAGTTTAAAATTCCTAAGGTGTCCCTTAAGACCATGGGTGAAATATCTTTTCTTAACAAGAGCCTCAGATTTCGAATTCTCCGCCTCTGTCTTTGAATTGAGAGAGACTGAAAATTTTATGACTTTGAAGGTAACATCAGTTGAAGAATTATCTTTTTACACTCTGAATGTTCTTCTAGCATTTTCCCCCCTGGGTATGCCTGTACATTGTGTGTTGATTTATATGATATAATTGTGAGAGGATGAACGACTTTCTATTTTTAATGTGCTTTCATGGTAACTCTGGTGCGTGAGTGAGGGACGGCCACTCATAGTAGTTTATGGGCACTTGGCCGAGTACCATTAATTGGATTATTTCCCTTGTAATACTAGCGCGGGACCCGTTATTCACATCACGGTGAAAAGCGCGCATTTTGATTGGTCAGTTGGAAATGTACCGGGCTTCCAACTCTTATATCATGGCTTTGAGTTTCTTACAACTCGCTCACTCGTTGTTATCCACCGACAGAAAGACGGGAACCCGAATTCATTTTTGAGAGTAGACAATACCCTATCGGTACAAAATAGGTACTCATGATAACGTTTGTTATCAATGGAGATACGTCGTATTAATGGACGAAAGTGTCCCGCACAAAATTGTCGAATGTTGTTAGTCCTGACACTTTGAAAATTTATATTAAAGCTATTACCGGGTTTCTGGTATAAGTAGTCAGTTAGAATTTTAGCAGCAAGTTTCTACTTTATAATGGTACCAATTTTGTTGTACTTTGATGCACATGTCCTATTGAAATAATTAATAAGAGGGTCTCGGATTTAAAGCAAACTATGAGTTAGACGCATGTTATCCCCGATAAATCCAACCTGGGTCAAATTTATTCAATTATTGCTGGAGGGGTCGTTAGAGTAATTTCTGCAGTTTACTGGGATACCTAATTGACTTTTGTGTGCACCCTTTTAACCGTACTGTAAATTCGATTGTGTTAGGACCCTAACCGGTTATGTTGTCGGGCTGGACTCCATGTCCGAGCCTTTCACTTGTGCAACACGGGCTACGTAATAGCTCTCTCGGACGTCCGCGCGGGCTCATAAATAAGATGCGGTTCGAGTGGTCAACACACTCCATCATAGACGCAGGAGACAAGAGCCGACAGCACAGTGAACCCAGCCCAGCAACCCGGGCCCGTAGCAGCTCAGAGGCTTGCCGACGCTTGCCATCGCCACCCCGCCCCATAAGGCACGTAGCGGTAGCACAGGACCCGGAGAAACTTTGGGTAAGTTGGAGACTATTATATTAGAAGTGACTTTAATTTGCGCACCCCCCCCCCCTTTTCTTGGATGCCGCGTAGAGAATGCTGATCTACAGAGACCATTATGAGTCCGGCTCAACGGTAATTGCCATTGTCATTAGACGTGTAGGATGCGCGATGCAGCGCAGTGTCTTGATATTGTGACTTTATTGTCAAAGTTAACGTTTGCGGTGCTAGATGATAATGATGGCTCGCTAACCAAGCTATCACGATTTGCTTGTGTGCATATATATAGTGTATGTGTAGCATTGCCTTGTTGTGGTAGGCAGTGAGGATTTCCTGACATGTTAATGTGGACGGCTTATGTTATAGCGAGCGGCACTCTACACTTGATTGTATTACGGGTATTTGTGTACCTTGCCAGTACCACTATGCTATAGAGAGCAGTGTGATTGTGATTGCGTGTTTAGTGTTCAAGATGTGTAATTAATTACATGTATTGGAGATGTATAATATTAGTTGGGCCTCACATGGGTGAGCCCCAGGATTGTTCTGTGTGCGGCGGTGGATGAACAATGTTTCAGTGAGTCTACACATGTTGCAATGAGTCTCGCCGACATATATATATATATCATGTGCATGTATTATGGTTATCCAGATGTATTATGCTTCTATATGAGTTTCGTAAGTGTGTGAAGGACAGTTTCATTTTAAGGAATGTACACATTACTTTATGTATCTAGTGGTGTGTCATACACATGTTAGCCTGGCGGCATAGCTCCGCGGCTAAGGTCAAAGGGCATGACCCTTCAGTATCGATTGGGAAGGGAAGTAACCAATACAATAGCCCTGGGGCGGGTTAGTACTAATAATGGGAGTGGGCCTATGAGGATGGCCTGCATTGGGATGCAGCGTCTGTGTTATGGACGGTCAGTGGGCCATGTTGGCCACTGCGTTATTAAATGGAATGGCCACTCTGGATGTGTTGTACACCGGCTCAGTGGAGCGAAACTATTGTGTTCTTGCCCCTTCATTCGTTATGTCCCTCATACTTTGATTAGTATATTAGTTTGTGTTGCCAGTGTACTAGGAAACTCCTTGTGTGTATGATATAGCCACTTGTAGTTGTTATTCATTAACCTTAGCGCTATTTTATTCCATGCATACATATCCAGTTGGTTATTGCTTAAATTCTATATTATGTTGTTGTTGTTTGATTTAATACCTAATACTATTACTATGTATGCCCACCATTGATTGCCTGATTAATGTTGTCATTATATCCTAATCATATTTTCGTCTTTTTCTCTTGTGCCAGCTTATGGCTGGTTGGGCTTCTTTTTTTGGGCTTTTTCTTGTTTGGTAGTGATACCGTTGTTAGGCTTTCTGAATAAATAAGATTGCCAGCAGAACCCTGTGTTTGTTAATCCTGTGTATCCTTAAGGGAGTTACTATTGAACCCACGCAGTAACCACATTAGCCACTCGTAGTTCATCCAACATAATGTTGTAAAACGCTTAGAGCCTGGTTGTTTACGGGATGAAGTGCTATAGAAATGCTATGTATTATTATTATTATTACTATCTATGATACAGTTTTGTTCCCTTGTCTTAGGACTTTGCTGTGCAGTCATATGTAAAAATTTCTGCATCGTTGTCTCCCTCGCAATCAACTGCAAACCGAATCATTTCCTTTTCCTTTTCTATCCTCTTGTGACGTTAAGCGTCGAGCGGAGATGCAGCTTTCGGACGAGGGCCTGATGGGAGGCGTTCGCCATGATTAGGTCGATTTTCTTTCAGTTGTTTCTTTGACACCTTCTGTCCGTAATTTTTTTTCTGGGATGGTCCTTTCCTCTGGATCATGCCTTTTCATGTTTTAAGCTGGGTGTGCTGGCTGTTCGCTCGAAAGCCCCATGAGGTGACCAAACAATTTTTGCTTTCGTTTTTCTATTGTCCTTGACAGTCATGGCATAGTCCCCCACGATGTCTTCTCTAATGTCTTCGTTTCTGATCTTATCTCCTCGTGTGCCGTTCATCGTCTTTCCCAGACATCTCATCTCTCAAGCTGTTATTTTGATTTTTTGTCTTTGGTTAAGTGTCCATGTCTGGCACTGAAAACAAAGCATTGGTATAAAAATAAAGCTTAAGCCCCTATTGGTGGACGCTTTGTATCCATAATCATGTATGTGTGAATGTGACGACAGAGGGACTAGCTGACAAGTCACTGCATCTGCTTTCTGGATTCTTGTTTCAATTTCCCTATCCATACTACCATTCTGAGTGAAGATGCTTCCTAAATATTTGAACTCTTCAATTTGTTTTTTTGCTGGTATTGGATAATGATCTGTGAGAGGATGAACGATTTTCTATTTTTAATATGTGCTTTCATGGTAGCTCTGGTGCGTGAGTGAGGGACGGCCACTCATAGTAGTTTAGGGACACTTGGCCGAGCACCATTAATTGGATTATTTCCCTTGTAATACTAGCGCGGGACCCGTTATTCACATCACGGTGAAAAGCGCGCATTTTGATTGGTCAGTTGGAAATGTACCGGGCTTCCAACTCTTATATCATGGCTTTGAGTTTCTTACAACTCGCTCACTCGTTGTTATCCACCGACAGAAAGACGGGAACCCGAATTCATTTTTGAGAGTAGACAATACCCTATCGGTACAAAATAGGTACTCATGATAACGTTTGTTATCAATGGAGATACGTCGTATTAATGGACGAAAGTATCCCGCACAAAATTGTCGAATGTTGTTAGTCCTGACACTTTGAAAATTTATATTAAAACTATTACCGGGTTTCTGGTATAAGTAGTCAGTTAGAATTGTAGCAGCAAGTTTCTACTTTATAATGGTACTAATTTCGTTGTGCTTTGATGCACAGGTCCTATTGAAATGATTAATAAGAGGATCTCGGATTTAAAGTAAACCACGAGTTAGACGCATGTTATCCCCGATAAATCCAACCTGGGTCAAATTTATTCAATTATTGCTGGAGGGGACGTTAGAGTAATTTCTGCAGTTTACTGGGATACCTAATTGACTTTTGTGTGCACCCTTTTAACCGTACTGTAAATTCGATTGTGTTAGGACCCTAACCGGTTATGTTGTTCGGCTGGACTCAATGTCCGAGCCTTTCACTTGTGCAACACGGGCTACGTAATAGCTCTCTCGGACGTCCGCGCGGGCTCATAAATAAGATGCGGTTCGAGTGGTCGACACACTCCATCAAAGACGCAGAGACAAGAGCCGACAGCACAGTGAACCTAGGCCGGCGGCGGCCTGCCGTGGCGCGCCTCGCCCAAAACATGGCCTAGTCCAGTTGCGCCAGTAGCAGAGAAACTTTGGGTAAGTTGGAGACTATTATATTAGAAGTGACTTTAATTTGCGCACCCCCCACCCCTTTCATGGATGCCACGTAGAGAATGCTGATCTACAGAGACCATTATGAGTCCGGCTCAACGGTAATTGCCATTGTCATAAGACGTGTAAGATGCGCGATGCAGCGCAGTGTCTTGATATTGTGACTTTATTGTCAAAGTTAACGTTTGCGGTGCTAGATGATAATGATGGCTCGCTAACCAAGCTATCACGATTTGCTTGTGTGCATATATATAGTGTGTGTGTAGCATTGCCTTGTTGTGGTAGGCAGTGAGGATTTCCTGACATGTTGATGTGGATGACTTATGTTATAGCGAGCGGCACTCCACACTTGATTGTATTACGGGTATTTGTTTACCTTGCCAGTACCACTATGCTATAGAGAGCAGTGTGATTGTGATTGCGTGTTTAGTGTTTAAGATGTGTAATTAATTACATGTATTGGAGATGCATAATCTTAGTTGGGCCTCACATGGGTGAGCCCCAGGATTGTCCTATGTGCGGCGGTGGATGAACAATGTTTCAGTGAGTCTACACATGTTGCAATGAGTCTCGCCGACATATATATATATATCATGTGCATGTATTATAGTTATCCAGATGTATTATGCTTCTATGAGTTTCGTAAGTTTGTGAAGGACAGTTTCATTTTAAGGAATGTACACATTACTTTATGTATCTAGTGGTGTGTCATACACATGTTAGCCTGGCGGCATAGCTCCGCGGCTAAGGTCGAAGGGCATGACCCTTCAGTATCGATTGGGAAGGGAAGTAACCAATACAATAGCCCTGGGGCGGGTTAGTACTAATAATGGGAGTGGGCCTATGAGGATGGCCTGCATTGGGATGCAGCGTCTGTGTTATGGACGGTCAGTGGGCCATGTTGGCCACTGCGTTATTATTTTATGGAATGGCCACTCTGGATGTGCTGTACACCGGCTCAGTGGAGCGAAACTATTGTGTTCTTGCCCCTTCATTTGTTATGTCCTTCATACTTTGATTAGTACATTAATTAGTTTATGTTGCCAGTGTACTAGGAAACTCCTTGTGTATATGATATAGCCTCTTGTAGTTGTTATTCATTAACCTTAGCGCTATTTTATTCCATGCATACATATCCAGTTGGTTATTGCTTAAATTCTATATTATGTTGTTGTTGTTTGATTTAATACTTAATACTATTACTATGTATGTCCACCATTGATTGCCTGATTAATGTTGTCATTATATCCTAATCATATTTTTGTCTTTTTCTCTTGTTCCAGCTTATGGCTGGTTGGGCTTCTTTTTTTTTGGGCTTCTTCTTTTTCTTGGCTTCTTTTTCCTTTTTTGTTTGGTAGTGATACCGTTGTTAGGCTTTTTGAATAAATAAGATTGCCAGCAGAACCCTGTGTTTGTTAATCCTGTGTATCCTTAAGGGAGTTACTATTGAACCCACGCAGTAACCACATTAGCCACTCGTAGTTCATCCAACATTTTCTGGTGTCAGAAGTGGGATACTTCGGTCCATTAGTTCACCCAACATTTTCTGGTGTCAAGAAGTGGGATACACAGAAGGGTTAGTTTGTAGTGTAGAAAGCCCAGCCATGGAAATTTTTAGTTTGAAGCCCAGCCAGCCAGCCAACCCCTGCCCCACCCCATAGGAACCATGGAGCCACGAAGACCAACGCCCTCCAACATCAACTCAAGATTCAGGACCTGTATCCCGTTCCTGTGCACACCGTCCTGTCTGTTCCCCCGCCTCATGGTGGTTACTTTACCATCAGAAACCCAGATGGAGATCCCACTGCGGTCAACGGAGACCTCTTGCGGTTATTTCACCCCCCAGTGGTCAACACACGTCCACAGCACCCGCCTCCACTGCCTGCGTCGACCGATGTCTGGTACTTCCCGGCTCACCACCCTTGCCAGCCACCTGCAGCCCGACCGGACCCTCAACCTGGGATGACAACTTCCCAGCGCCTACCTCCTGTGCGACGGTCCAGCCGCCCACACAGACAACCCCAGAGATTGGACCTCTGACTCTTATTAGTGATTAACATTAGACATTGACTGTGAGTGCAGAAAGAGCAGGGGAGCGCACCCATCAAGACCCCGCCGAGTTTCCATCAGGCCAGATGATAGACCACCGAATCCAAGGGAGCTCCGCCTCAAGATTTTAAGTTAGAGAGTATGCCCATGTTGGCTTTCTCCACAGCTTAATTACAATTACTTTTATGCCTATGTTGACCTTACCTTTTTCATTGCCCTAGTGCCCTTATAGCATATTGTATTTTTTTGTACTGTTCGATCCTACGTTAACCCTGATAGTGGTCTGGGACCACCGTTGCAGGTCTGGGACCTGTTGTTTTGTCCATATGATGTAACTTACTACAGCCAGAGCTGAGACTGTTGTGTACATCTTCAGGATGCCAGTAGTAACTTAGCCGGTTCACGCCACCTGTTAGTAGTTGTAAAGAGGATGGACCATTGTTGTACTTCAGTTCACTGTGCGTAATTTGCAATTGTTCTACTCTAAGTGATGGTATCATAGCCCCTTAGAGTTTGATTGTACCTTCAGTGGTCTTTTGTAAACCTTTGAATTGATGTATGTGTCACGTAAGGGACTACGTGACTTAGCAGGGGAGAATGTGAGAGGATGAACGATTTTCTATTTTTAATATGTGCTTTCATGGTAGCTCTGGTGCGTGAGTGAGGGACGGCCACTCATAGTAGTTTAGGGACACTTGGCCGAGCACCATTAATTGGATTATTTCCCTTGTAATACTAGCGCGGGACCCGTTATTCACATCACGGTGAAAAGCGCGCATTTTGATTGGTCAGTTGGAAATGTACCGGGCTTCCAACTCTTATATCATGGCTTTGAGTTTCTTACAACTCGCTCACTCGTTGTTATCCACCGACAGAAAGACGGGAACCCGAATTCATTTTTGAGAGTAGACAATACCCTATCGGTACAAAATAGGTACTCATGATAACGTTTGTTATCAATGGAGATACGTCGTATTAATGGACGAAAGTATCCCGCACAAAATTGTCGAATGTTGTTAGTCCTGACACTTTGAAAATTTATATTAAAACTATTACCGGGTTTCTGGTATAAGTAGTCAGTTAGAATTGTAGCAGCAAGTTTCTACTTTATAATGGTACTAATTTCGTTGTGCTTTGATGCACAGGTCCTATTGAAATGATTAATAAGAGGATCTCGGATTTAAAGTAAACCACGAGTTAGACGCATGTTATCCCCGATAAATCCAACCTGGGTCAAATTTATTCAATTATTGCTGGAGGGGACGTTAGAGTAATTTCTGCAGTTTACTGGGATACCTAATTGACTTTTGTGTGCACCCTTTTAACCGTACTGTAAATTCGATTGTGTTAGGACCCTAACCGGTTATGTTGTTCGGCTGGACTCAATGTCCGAGCCTTTCACTTGTGCAACACGGGCTACGTAATAGCTCTCTCGGACGTCCGCGCGGGCTCATAAATAAGATGCGGTTCGAGTGGTCGACACACTCCATCAAAGACGCAGAGACAAGAGCCGACAGCACAGTGAACCTAGGCCGGCGGCGGCCTGCCGTGGCGCGCCTCGCCCAAAACATGGCCTAGTCCAGTTGCGCCAGTAGCAGAGAAACTTTGGGTAAGTTGGAGACTATTATATTAGAAGTGACTTTAATTTGCGCACCCCCCACCCCTTTCATGGATGCCACGTAGAGAATGCTGATCTACAGAGACCATTATGAGTCCGGCTCAACGGTAATTGCCATTGTCATAAGACGTGTAAGATGCGCGATGCAGCGCAGTGTCTTGATATTGTGACTTTATTGTCAAAGTTAACGTTTGCGGTGCTAGATGATAATGATGGCTCGCTAACCAAGCTATCACGATTTGCTTGTGTGCATATATATAGTGTGTGTGTAGCATTGCCTTGTTGTGGTAGGCAGTGAGGATTTCCTGACATGTTGATGTGGATGACTTATGTTATAGCGAGCGGCACTCCACACTTGATTGTATTACGGGTATTTGTTTACCTTGCCAGTACCACTATGCTATAGAGAGCAGTGTGATTGTGATTGCGTGTTTAGTGTTTAAGATGTGTAATTAATTACATGTATTGGAGATGCATAATCTTAGTTGGGCCTCACATGGGTGAGCCCCAGGATTGTCCTATGTGCGGCGGTGGATGAACAATGTTTCAGTGAGTCTACACATGTTGCAATGAGTCTCGCCGACATATATATATATATCATGTGCATGTATTATAGTTATCCAGATGTATTATGCTTCTATGAGTTTCGTAAGTTTGTGAAGGACAGTTTCATTTTAAGGAATGTACACATTACTTTATGTATCTAGTGGTGTGTCATACACATGTTAGCCTGGCGGCATAGCTCCGCGGCTAAGGTCGAAGGGCATGACCCTTCAGTATCGATTGGGAAGGGAAGTAACCAATACAATAGCCCTGGGGCGGGTTAGTACTAATAATGGGAGTGGGCCTATGAGGATGGCCTGCATTGGGATGCAGCGTCTGTGTTATGGACGGTCAGTGGGCCATGTTGGCCACTGCGTTATTATTTTATGGAATGGCCACTCTGGATGTGCTGTACACCGGCTCAGTGGAGCGAAACTATTGTGTTCTTGCCCCTTCATTTGTTATGTCCTTCATACTTTGATTAGTACATTAATTAGTTTATGTTGCCAGTGTACTAGGAAACTCCTTGTGTATATGATATAGCCTCTTGTAGTTGTTATTCATTAACCTTAGCGCTATTTTATTCCATGCATACATATCCAGTTGGTTATTGCTTAAATTCTATATTATGTTGTTGTTGTTTGATTTAATACTTAATACTATTACTATGTATGTCCACCATTGATTGCCTGATTAATGTTGTCATTATATCCTAATCATATTTTTGTCTTTTTCTCTTGTTCCAGCTTATGGCTGGTTGGGCTTCTTTTTTTTTGGGCTTCTTCTTTTTCTTGGCTTCTTTTTCCTTTTTTGTTTGGTAGTGATACCGTTGTTAGGCTTTTTGAATAAATAAGATTGCCAGCAGAACCCTGTGTTTGTTAATCCTGTGTATCCTTAAGGGAGTTACTATTGAACCCACGCAGTAACCACATTAGCCACTCGTAGTTCATCCAACAGATCGTTTCTCTATCTTTCTAACTTAGAAAGTTCTTTACTTTTGAGACTTGAATTTTTCCTGGCCTGCCTTTCTGCTTCACACTTTTTAATATTTTCTCTGGTTCTTTATCTTCCTTTTTTACAGCATCTCTTGGTTTGACACCGACGTTTATGCAAATGTGAAGACTGTGGGAAGGCACTGTTTCATCCACCCTTTACCCTCACCTTCCCCTCATTAACCGTTTAGATCTCACATGGCTGCGTCCGTCCGATCAAAACTGATCCCACCAGCTTTGAAATGTTTAATTATCTGGATCTATTATACTTTCTTAATGAGCCTTAACAATTAAATGCTTACAATCACCATGATGGGGAAACTGGTGTAAAATTTAAATCCATCCCGCGGAATCCTCACTTTGCAGTTTGGCCCACTTTCTTGGCTACGACCCTGTGAACGAATACTCGCCTCATTAAAAATTTTACAGCGCGCTGGAAGCTTAGCTGCGTGAATGAACCGCCCGTGACAGAAAATTTTCATTAGGTTTTGTTGGAGATCAGATCCGATCAATAGCTTACCATTTAAATGTCAGTAGGCTGTTTGAAATCTCGGAAAATGTTCACCTGAATTCCCAAAGGAATTGCTTTAATCTGGGTTGATTAAAAGCAAGTTTTCAGTTTGAACACAATTGCTGCAAATAAAAGTGATGGATTTCCATCTCGGCTAGAAACAAAAACGAAAGCATTTCTTGTTTCTTTCAATGCACTATGAAGTAAAGTCCCCGTTCAGCGTGACGTTGGAAGATGGAGCCACAGACTAATAAAATAGCCAGACTGGATGATCCCATTGTGTGACGTCACAAAACAGCAAACGTTCATGAACCATCCGCCATTATAGGTTTACGGTAGCGACCGACGCTTCAGCATAGCTACACTTTTGAATGATACCATTTTGACGCGCCCACTGAACGCGGAAGTTTGGTTCCGCACCAAGAAATTAATACATGTACAACCAATCTTGACAAATAAAAAGAAATTTCTACCGCAGATAGAACTAGAATCGGAATTTCCCAAGCGGCGGCCATGTTGGTTGTACGATCGCCCCCGGGAAATTCCGTAAAAAACGACACAGCCCGAAGCTCGTGTTTCCAGTCTGGTTAATTTATTAGTCTGTGGATGGAGCTGGAATGTTTTTTACTTCACCAGTGTACTCTACAAAAAGAATAGGTTTCACTTCTATAAGTGACTTCCTAACAGGGGATATCATACTCAGTGGTGACCTGTCTACAGCATCCTCTCCGCTAGTTTTACCGAAAATGACGTATGAAAGACACTCTTTGCTCTATAGCGGTGAGGAGCGGACTGGAATGGATGATGTGGACATGTAAATTGCCTCACTGTGTGCAAGCAAAGAGTGCTTTACTTTTTCATACGGAGCGGATGCTGTGGACAAGACCACGTAGCCCGGAACGACACAGTCAGAGTCAGCTGGTAGCAAACAAAAGAAGTGCACACCATAATTTCCTAAATTTTCTTAGTAAATTCGGGAAGCCAAGTCAGACACAGTCAGCTTCTGCTACTGTTTCTAGGGTGTACATTTTGCTGGCAGCAACTGGCCGTGACGTCGCGGGCTTAGTATGACCCCCTGGAAAGCAGCGAAGAGTAACCGAAGGGGTTTCCCCACTGAGTTTCGGGCATGACGTCATGACGAAGGATTATTTGCTAAGCGCGGCGGAATTCGGCGGTTCTGCTTCCCGCAGACAAACGAAACACTGTATGAGAAACGCTGTCATATGTGACGTGCCTGCTTGAAGGTATCGGCAGATGTAAGAGTCCATCCATATAGTTCAAGCGTGGGGGTGGGGGGGGGGCGGTCGGGGGCGGGGAGGGCGGGCAGGCCAGTCTGGAAAGCGTACGAAAGTTTTTTATTATTTAATTTTTTATTAATTTACTTTTTCTTTTTATTATTGTTATTATGCTAATGAATTTATGGAAAAGTTGTTTGTTTTGTTTTTCGTTTTTCAGCAAATTAAATTGTTGGATTAAACATAAAGTCAGTAAATTTCTAACGAAACAGTGAAATGGCCCATAAAAAAAAAAAGTAAGAGTTTTAGATTATCATCCAAGTTCTCCATTCAAAAACTACCACATTTGAGGGCTCTTAAAACCAAGTGTATGGAAAGCTTACATAGGGCAACTAGGATAATATTATGAACACTTGCCAAAATCGAGCGCACTTATCCAGTCCAGAACACCTACCTCTGTCCGACGTAGAGTTGTATAGGATTTTCGTGGAAATAGTGGGATTTCCATTGGGGCCGATTCCTTGCATCAAACGAGGGTCGGTGCGATGTCGTAACCAGCAGATTTACGAAAGAACAGTGTCATTCCTGCGTGGAAACTTGTCGTCAAGCTTATGCGTCAGATTTCGTAGGGTTACTGACTGGGAACTTTGTGTATGGCTCCCAGGCAAACGATATACGGACCATGAAAGCTCTTTCACAAGAAGGAAGTCCATGACTTGTAACAAATCGCTAGAGGGTTTAAAAGGACTTAAGAGAAGACATCGAACGCGCCAGCGGTTACCACACCATTCAGTAAGGACACGAGTTCATACTTATCACAACATTTTCACGAGTCAGTGGGGTCACCTATTTCACTTGTTTCCCAAGCACACACCACACAGACGGGAGGCTGACAAAATACATAAAAGAGAGAGAGAGAGAGAGAATCTGTGAGGGGCTGCAGCAGGGCTTGGGGCAAAGTTACAACATGGAAAAAAAAGTCGTATGTTACAAAGTCCCGTTTAAGAAACAAAAAAGAGACATTACAATGAGTCAGAAAGTAACAGGAAAAACAACAAAATACATTATAATAACCTTGTTTACACAGAGATTGGGAGTGGGGGGGGGGGGGAGGTTAGGTTGCAACAGGGCTAGGTGCAAGGTCATAATCAGGCAAAAAAACCAACAACAACAGCAATGGCAACGATCTTTTGTGCGGCGTTATGGGAGCGAAAGAGTACTGAAACTCTGAACAACACGATAAGGTCTCGATTCTTTCTTGCGTGCATGATTGTGGCGTGTGTGCGTGTGTGTGTGTATGCGTGTGTGTGTGTATGAAGTACAAGGTCCTTTTTCTTTTTTTTTTTACTTTTTACGAAAGTCTATTCGCATTGTGTTCCCATAACTATTTTCTGATCTTCTTATTAAGTTCGTTATCATCATCATCATCATCATCATCATCATCATCATCATCATCATCACCATCCTCGTCGTCAACAACAGTGACAACAACAACAACGACAACAACGGTGATGGCAACGACACCAACAAATTCAAGAAGCTTCCTGTCGTTTTCAGTAAGGACATTGGCAAAAACATCGGGGCTGATAGGAGGACGGAGTTGGGAGAAGAAGAAAAACATTCTACGCTATAAAAGATTGCCGGGAGAATATGTCGAGACAGATGTCATTCTGTGATTGACCGCAGAAACAATAAGTCTCATGTTTCTGATTTGCCTTTAATCTCCATTTTCACGAGTAGTTGTATTGAAATATAAAAGAATGAAACAGATAAAAGAAAAACGATACCCGTCAGGCTTTACTTGAAACTGGCAATTCTTGTTTACGCGTTGTTTTTTTTTCACTGTGCTATTGACCCCTCATTCTTTCTTTGACCTTATTTTTCTATCTGTCGGTTTTAATTCTATTGAACCATTCCATAATACAAGTCCGTTTATGACGTGGATTGCATTGTATGACTGTTCAGTCTGGCCTGTCTTTGCCATTTTTCATCATTTTTTCATTTTCGGCCTCATTGAACTATTCCATAATACACGTCAATATTATGTTATTGTTCTGAACTGTTTTCCCACAGGCTTCACTTTCATTACCGTCCTATTAATTAATGGAAGAGACTATTATGTTAACGCTGCCAGCGTCGGCCCATGGCGTGAACCACGGAGGGGAATTCAGGGCTTCCGATGTATCAGATGTATAACTTTTATCTCCATACATTTTCCTCCCTGTCGCCTCACTTAAACGCCAGTAATTCACTAGCCCAGAAATGTTGAAAATATAAATTTTGTAAATCCATGTTTGAAGTCCATTCTTTCTGCAGTTTCCATGTATTATCTACCTGTATCAGTGTATGTCATTAGATGCGTCCAGCAAATTGCCTCACTGTGTGCAAGCATGGATCATCAGCTTCATATCTGGGAAACGAAAGTTTGGGAAAAAACAGAAAAAGAGCTGCAGTTATAATAAATCAAATCATCCTTCCAGTTCCGAGGATAGTATGTTGATATTTAACAAAAAGACCAAAAAAAAACAACCCAGTGATTTGAGGTCTTTATTTTAGGAGGTTCGCTGCTCTTGGCATTTACACCTCACTTTACTTGTTTTATTATTTCTTGTTCTGGCGGGGGGGGGGGGGGGGGAAGATGATATGGATAAATTTTAATCTATTAATTTCAATTTTGCCCGGGCAGCGGCCTTTCGGCCTGCTCTTTACGAAACCCAGCTTTCTCACTTCCATATTTCTGTGACCGCGGTCCTAATTCCTGTGTGGTCTTAAATAATGCCCCCCCCCCCTCCCGACTGTCAGGTGACATATCAAGATTATTGTACGGTAATCTCCCACTTCACCCCACCCCCTTCCCCACCATGTCCCCCTCTGTTGTGAATTCCCCTGCCCCACTACCCCATGGTAAAGCACGTGAACGCAAAAAGCCCTTTCTAAATAATTGACTTTCACAGTGTCAAGTCCACCAAGAAATCAGTCACTCAGCATACAAATCATTACTTCAGCCTACAAACATTAATTTAAGGGAGATCTCAGGCTTTCATTCTTCTTCTTTTTAGACTCTACATATAAAAGAAACATCAGCAAATTAAATATATACCTCTAGTAATATTACTTTCTGTTTGGGGAAGACAGCATTTATTTCTGACCATAATGTATTACGATGTGATCCATTAAGACCTGGTTTCCGTAATCGTAAGTTGATCCTTTGTTATCCCCGAGGCACTCAGTGCTACTAATTATCTCCATGGTTGAGACAGGGTCTTCTTTTTAAAAAAAACAACTACTAATATAGCAGATTCGACGCACTGACTGTACTCTCTGTTGGAAATGTTTCACTTCAAATTATATTTTACCAGGATCGTTGAACCGAAGAGGTGTTTTTATTTAGAAATGACACTCATAAAGGTGGATAATTGCTGATGTGAGTGGTTACGGAGTAGGTGTGGGGCGGGGGAGGGGGGTTGTTTGAGGGAAATGACGAGCATTTGTCTCCCGGCTTGTCAAGGAAAAATACTCAAGATATTTTATAATTCACCTAAACCGAACAGTTTTAAACCAGTCATTAAAACTAAGTAATCTATTTGAATTATAACATACAGTATCTATTTTCAGTAGAATGTGTGTGTGTGTGTGTGCGCGCGCGCGCTAAATATATATTTCAGTATTTGGGCGGACTTGTTGGACTTGTCTTGCAAATGTGTGCGTGTGTCGTTAGTTCAATCGTTTGTTGAATTTTTTGTTCTGGGGAGTCAACAACTTGCTGTGATAATTGTCTTGCTAACGCGGTGGTCATTTATGTATATAATGTGAAAATACAGCAGTTATCGACCTTCGAGGGTCAAGCTTCAAGATACAGGACAAAAACAGTGGCTATGTACATGACATTGGGTCAAAATTGAGTTCTTGCCGTAAGTGGCATCTTAAACCATTTCTAAACATTGTCTCAAAAGCATTTAATCATTTACGCATCCAAAGTATTTTTGAAAAGTATTTTCTAATCCCTACCAAGTTACATTTTTGCACTGACACTTTCAATATTTCAAAACACTCTTTATTTTACAACCAGCGCTCTACGCACCAAGCTGTATAGTATGTGCGTTTTCTATGTGTATCAATATTATGGTTTGGGTGAAGTACTTCACAAAGCTGTAATGCGCTTATCTTGAAGTGCTAGCTTTCTCGCCCTTTGAGGGGTCTCTATGTTCCTTCCCTGACGATAGTTGTAATTCTACTCTTGTAAAGCAAGAGCACTGGGCGATCCTATTCCGCTGCAACTCAAAATCTACACTTTCTGCCATCTTTTATACAACCAGTCCTGCGGTGAACAATATGTGTTTTGACACGCTGTGTTTCGACAAGTCAGTAAATAAAACCTGGTCTTTCACAATTGAAACATTAAATCTTTATTTGCTACAGCAATAAGAAATCCCCTAACAGAGACAATAATAATAAAAAAAATACACCCCACTCTCTCGTGAACGTTGCAAATGCTCAGCAGTTATTGTTGTTGTGCACTGAATTCTATTTAGAGAAATTAAACTAAGTGAAAACAAACAAAACTTTTTTTGAGTAATTACTAGTAAAAACAAAAAAAAAGTGGCACGGGGACTCCAGCACACATTACCCTACATAGCTACATTACGTGTGCCGTTTGAATATGTGGTTGCGAGAGCACTTTTCCCATGACATGGACGATCCTAAGTCTAATACTAAGTACCAGTTGTCCCTTAAGATCTAAGGAAGTAGGTTCTAATCCGTATGTTTTGTCCGGCCTACCCCCGATCAAACTCCACCCCAACTCTCAGTCCCTCAGAAGCGCCTCAAGGGAGGAAACTCGCCAGACCCTAAGCTTTACAGACTAATTGGGCATGACTAGCCGTGCGAGTACCTTGGTCGACCGCCGACCTCGACGCTACATGGAAGCAGGAGCCAGTGACCACCCGGGTTTCCCCAAAGTGGCTGTTCTGTACTATAAATAAATTTTGGGTTTTCTTATATGACACAGAATCCATACATTGTCTGCCGTTATGGGCTTGACCTCATTATGCATAAACCCAGATATTAAATCCATCCCTTAATTAAGACTATTAAAAACATCTTGTTTTAATTCAAACTTTTATGCTTATTAATATTTCATAGGATAAATGTCTCTTGATACAGAGTAGTTTCGTAATTTTGCATTCTCAAAATCACTTAACCACCTACCACCAAAGGCACTGGACGTACATACTTGATTTCAGTCTTTGGCTAGGCAGTCATGATTTTTAGCAACACCGTCAATTTTACTTTGTTGTTTTGTTGGAAAGAGTTCCTTATGTCCCAACCATCCAGTCAAAACTGCCCTGTCCCTGCTAAACCTGTCCTTAACCCTGCCCAATCCCTACTCCTATCCTTTACTATTTCAACCAGAAAACAAAAACAAATAATAAATAGGCAGGTTTCAGAAAATTGGGTCACAAAGACAGTTCAGATTTCAGTGCCTTTACAAGTTAGTTTCATAAATATTGTGTTTTTCTTGAATATTTTGATTGCAGCCCACAGATGATGATCAGAAGAAATAAAAATTATAAATTTGTTCATCATGTGTTTGTGTGTTTTTCTTCTACTTTTTTGTGTTGCGAACGTCAAATCAATGGTGTTGTGCTCTAACCGTGTAACTGGAAAAAATTGACCAACTCATTTTTTTAGCTAAAACTAGTCAACACGCCTTTCCCGGGGTTTCCTATTCAAATGGGAAGTTTTTTTTCTACACGCACTATAAATAGCAAAATTGAGCATGCAGCTGGCTTCGAAGCCTTCAATAGTTACAATTCTAACCGTGCATGTCACTGTTCTAATCATGTTTAACTGATTTCTGTGGCGGAATTTTGTCGTGCTCTTGTCGTGCATATATCTCTAACAGCGTAAGTGCCCGACAATACTTTGTGTGATAACCGAGTAACTGGATTAACCGGCTTAAAGACCTGCATTTTAAAAAAAAATATTTATTACGACACAAAAACACTTTCTGTTTGAATAATACGACCAAAAAGATACAGTCCTATATAAAAAAACGCAAAAAGATATTTTTTTCGTCTCCTGGAAAACAATCCCAAAACCAGTTACATCGTTAGAATACAACACCATCGATATATTTGACATGCAAAACTTCCCTGAATTTACCTTGACAAAAAAGAATCAATGTATCTACCACAGGTAATATTATTTTTGAGTATGGAATGGTAGCAAAAATGGTTGCTGGTGTGTATTTAAGCGCTAGAAAAAGTCCCCAGAAGCAAAAGAAAAGAAAATAAGAAGGTTTAAATTTTGCCAATGTTGCGCAATGTGTCTGGCAAAAAATTGACCTACTTCAGACAGTAACTAAACTGCTTTAAAAATAATTTTTAGTCCCAATTTTCACAGTCACTAGTAAAACAAACCTTTAAAATGGTATGAAACTGAAAGAAAAAAATAATTAGTTTTTATTAAAAAAGTGAAATCTGGAGTTGTCTGTATCTAGGAACCAATCAGAAACAAGCTCTGAAATAATCTTTGCCCCAAATGCCCACATTGGTTTATTAGTAATAGTATGTCAATCAGGATGAAACCATTTGTGTAGGGCTTGGGAGGGCGTGGCTAGTTATCATGCTTCGTTCTCACGAAAACTACAGCTGTCAGTTTGGAATCAGAAGTCAGATCATTGGTTAGACTAGTTAGAGACTGACAGGCTAAGGTTTTGCTGGTTACTTCATTATCAAGCGTGATAAGGCATAGCAGCGAATGTTTTCATACCGATCAATAAAAACCGAACCACGTGGACAGCGTATGTGGTCATTGTTTAGCAGCATGGGTCAGTGACCCCAAATAAGATTCTCCGTGAGTAAGGTCACTGTCCAGGCAGCGGGCTTTACGGGTAGCGCACAGGGTGAGCGTTAACTCCTTTCTAAAATTCTATCTGTCGTAGTTTTTACATAAAAATTATGTCTGTCAAAACAATTCGCAACGGTGCTTTCGCAACAGCTGAGGCAGTCGAAAAACTCGGCAATTGAAGACCTATTGCTGATAGATTTTATCGCGTTTACCATATCCTTGCAATCGGCAGCCTTTCCCAGTATCTTCCCAGTATGATTAAGGGTTCAACAAAGTCAAACAATGCGGTTTTAACACTTTTAAATTTAAGGGACATTTTCTAATGCCCTACCCATGCTTATATGTGTGATGGTCACATGTTTTGACTGACGGAAGTGCCTGGCTAGGGAAGTCTGAACCCCCAAGTTTCTGAAACCTGCCATAAACTAAAGAGTTCAAAAGTTAAATTGGTTGGGATCATGTATGAATTTGCATTTTCTAAGGTGAGAAAAGTTTGCATTACTGTTCAAAGCATTTGAACAATTTAAGATATTCCACTGATATTCCCAAAAGGGGGAGGACTTCCGAATGCGTTCCATAGCTCTTCTTATAACGTTATTGAACTTTACTCACCGTTATGCATCGTCTGAGACTTTATTACCAAATATTCACAATAACATTTGTAACACACTTGCCAAGAAAAACAGTATAATCCCAGAAAAGAAGTGAGACAAAATCCGCAAACAGGTGCCATTTTGAAACTTGCTGGGGAGAGGTCACGGTAACAGAATTTACCAAAAGGGCGACTGCTGAAGGTTTGTTGAAACAAAACTTGATATGGTGTTCAGGAATTTAAACTCACAACACATGGAATGGTCAGATGGACCTGGGGGCGTGACGGTCTAGTCAGTTTGTATCAATGGGCGGTAGTCAGATTGACTAATGAGGCAAAACGGGGCTGGGATAGTGGATAGCCATTGGTGATCGACGTACACTCAAGTAGGCCCTGTATTACTAACTATTAGCTCAGATCATGCAATCTCCCAGCAGCTGAAATCGGATTGTTTTGCTACTAAGCCGATTCATAATTTTTAAAAACTATGCAAATTAACAAGGTCGGTAACTTTCCCAAATTTAGGTCAAGGGTGCAGTGTGTGAGTATTAGTAAATGACTACCGTCAAGCTGTTAACTCACCTGCATGGCGAAATGGTTTAGACGTGTGATTTAGGAGCAAAAGGGTGTGGGTGCGAATCCGAGTATTGTCATGATTTGTAATAATTATGTATTGTTCTCTTTCAGATGATTCTTTGCAGAAAAATTGAGATGAGATGGAAGTAAGATAGAGAGGGGAGAGAGATAGATTCATAGAGAAAGCGACGCATCATGTATTGAATTATTTCTTTGACTTTCTTTAGAAAAACCCCCCTAAAATACCTAGCCCCTTTTTTTTCAAACCCTTCAAAATAAACCCTCTTTAGCATTGTATGGAACGCATTCGGAAGTCCTTCCCCAAAAGGACTTCCAAAAATGCATCTCATGGCGAGACTTTCTTACAGTAATGAAATCTTTCACACTGTATAGTGTATGGGATGGGTAAACCAATCTCCCCAGAGATGCTGGCGCATTGACTATCCATCATCCGTCCAGTCTCAGACTAGAGGACTAACTTACCCTCTGCTCCTGAAGTCAACAAGTGGCATTCTGAATGGAACCCCCCCCCCCCCCGGATAAAGAACGAGAGAGGAGTTCCATATGGGTTTCAGTTAGGTTACATGATACTTGATAGGGATACTAAGAGTAAGAGTAGGAGAATGCGACTAAAATTGGGAGGAGTAGGCCTACATTACTCGAGCGCCACTTTCACTGTTATCAATTTAAACACATGGAATGGTCAGATGGACCTGGGGGCGTGAGGGTCTAGTCAGTTTGTATCAATGGGCGGTAGTCAGATTGACTAATCAGGCGAAAAGGGGCTGGGGTAGTTGTGTTTAGTTAGTTTCTGGTCTTTCGACGTGAGGGTCTAGTCAGTTTGTATCATCGAGGCCGTAGGCCGATGTTCGTCTGGGCAGTAGTCAGATTGACATATCAGGGAAAGCCCCCGGGGGTAGCTATCATCTCTTTTAGTTAGTTTGTGGTCTTTGGCGCTCGAGTACGGAACTCCTTCCCTTTGGCGCTCGAGTACGGAACTCCTTCACAGCACATCATTGTCGCTTGCATAAAATTATAAAATCTTTGTTAGATCTACCTGTGGTGGGTAAATATCTGGTATCAATCCTTGAAAATCCACAAGCACAGCAATGGGAATATGGGTCAGAAAGTAAATGAAAAATAGCACGTCGAGGGCCCGCATTATTGCAGAGTAAGCGTCCAAATCTTGCACTTTACACTGTTTACGTTAGACACGGAAGTCACGCTGGTGGCTGCTGATTTCAACCTATTACCAGATATTCGACTACCTTAAAAATCGTACAGATCTTTTAAACATAAATTATTGTGGTCAGAGTGTTATAATGTCATGAGTTTGCAATATTAATTCAAACAGTTTGATTACTTTTTTTCAAAATTCTTTATTTTCTCTGAAACAATCAAGTTGTCTTTTTTTTATATTGTTATCTAAATTGTCTCACCAAATACCATTGCTTGCCATTCTTATAGGCCAAATTGGCATTCAAATCGTACAACACCGGTTTCATTATTTTAAGCATTGACATCAATTTTATTGTTAAAAATGTATAGTTCTGTAACGGCTGAGCTTTCCTTTATACTATTTTTTAGTATTGTGTAGGCAAAGCCACCTCTTTTTCTTCCCTCATTAGCACGGTGCTCTTTCCGATACCACAAATGATACCACTTGAAGACAAGAACCATTTAATTCCTCATCTAGTTTATTCTAAAACAACGACAACAACAAAGAAAACATACAATATATATTTTTTTAAATTTTTTTTTTAAAGCCAAGGCATCCAAGAAACGACAAAACGGATGATTATTATGGTGTACGCTCAAATGCAATCAAGTAGACCCTAATTAAAATGCATTCGTGTTAAGATTTATTAGGCGCATGATGTTTGTTATGCGCCGTTATAAAGGATAATCAATAATCATTCACTTAGCCTACTACTACATGATATTATATCAAATTTCCATGCAGAGATTTTAACTTCGTCACAATACAAGCTATCACTGATATTTATATGCTATAGACTATTATAAACAGAGACAAAATTGGGCAAAAAGAAAAGGTTGTATGTTGCAAAGCCCCGCGTGAGAAATAAAACCCAAACAATACAAAGCAAACTAAAGAGAAGACAGAAAATACACAAATTTGTATTGTTTGGGTTTTATTTCTCACGCGGGGCTTTGCAACATACAACCTTTTCTTTTTGCCCAATTTTGACTTTGCTTATAGCCCTGCTGCGACCCCACAATTTTTCTGTGGTTTTTATGATATTATAAACAGAGCATTTCCGGCCCTTTTTTAAAGCTTTACATAACATTTTCGCATTCAGGCTTTTTTTTTTTTTTTATGCTATAACATACCTACACATGAAAATTAAATTAGCATCGCCAATGTGTTGGCCTGTGTCAAGTTCTGGGCTATATTTTTATTTCCAGAGGCGGGTGGGGGGGGGGGGGAACTTCACTGACAAACAACGTGATTTGGCAGCTCTATGTCGATATCAAAGGAATCGGTTTTCATCTTGGTTCAAACAAAGCCGCTGCTCTCTTCCTGCGCTGCGAAATAATAAGTAGTCCCGTCCTGTAATCATCGACCACAGATGACAGACCCTGCATCTAATAATGAAAGATTGTCTAGGCAGACGTTAATGATATTCAGATACCGGAGGAAATCTGTAAAACAAGCAGTCATCATCGTCTTGGAAGTTGGACAGTTAAGACAGGCATCCATCCACCTACCCATCCATCCATCCACCTACTCATCCATCAATCCATTCATCCATGAGCCCATCCATCCATCCATCTATCCGTCCATCCATCCATGTACCCATCCTTCCATCCACCCATCCATCAATTATTCCGCCCATCCATCCATCCATCCACACATCCATCATTCCATCCATCCATCCATCCTTCCATCCATCCACCCATCCATCATTCCATCCATCCACCCATCCATCATTCCATCCATCCACCCATCCATCCGTCCATCCATCAAAACTGAATGAGAGTCTTTTTAATCGTATTACTCTTCTGCGTCCATAGATTTTAATTATTACAGTACAGTTCACTGATGGCGAGTCTGCAAGCGTGAAATTTGCATCATTATAAAATTATGCTCCTCATCTAATGATTAATCCTTAAGAGAAGGAAAAGAGATCATGCATCAGCTCTACTGCAGAATTTGCACTGGCTACGAGTAGAAAAACGAATAATGTATAAGCTAGCTACCATGTGTCACAAATGTATGTCCATAAACGCACGAACTTGTTTGACCGATTTTTTTTACTCCCTACGTACCACTACCACACCTTTGATCATCTGCAGGCACTAAAGTTTAAAATTCCTAAGGTGTCCCTTAAGACCATGGGTGAAATATCTTTTCTTAACAAGAGCCTCAGATTTCGAATTCTCCGCCTCTGTCTTTGAATTGAGAGAGACTGAAAATTTTATGACTTTGAAGGTAACATCAGTTGAAGAATTATCTTTTTACACTCTGAATGTTCTTCTAGCATTTTCCCCCCTGGGTATGCCTGTACATTGTGTGTTGATTTATATGATATAATTGTGAGAGGATGAACGACTTTCTATTTTTAATGTGCTTTCATGGTAACTCTGGTGCGTGAGTGAGGGACGGCCACTCATAGTAGTTTATGGGCACTTGGCCGAGTACCATTAATTGGATTATTTCCCTTGTAATACTAGCGCGGGACCCGTTATTCACATCACGGTGAAAAGCGCGCATTTTGATTGGTCAGTTGGAAATGTACCGGGCTTCCAACTCTTATATCATGGCTTTGAGTTTCTTACAACTCGCTCACTCGTTGTTATCCACCGACAGAAAGACGGGAACCCGAATTCATTTTTGAGAGTAGACAATACCCTATCGGTACAAAATAGGTACTCATGATAACGTTTGTTATCAATGGAGATACGTCGTATTAATGGACGAAAGTGTCCCGCACAAAATTGTCGAATGTTGTTAGTCCTGACACTTTGAAAATTTATATTAAAGCTATTACCGGGTTTCTGGTATAAGTAGTCAGTTAGAATTTTAGCAGCAAGTTTCTACTTTATAATGGTACCAATTTTGTTGTACTTTGATGCACATGTCCTATTGAAATAATTAATAAGAGGGTCTCGGATTTAAAGCAAACTATGAGTTAGACGCATGTTATCCCCGATAAATCCAACCTGGGTCAAATTTATTCAATTATTGCTGGAGGGGTCGTTAGAGTAATTTCTGCAGTTTACTGGGATACCTAATTGACTTTTGTGTGCACCCTTTTAACCGTACTGTAAATTCGATTGTGTTAGGACCCTAACCGGTTATGTTGTCGGGCTGGACTCCATGTCCGAGCCTTTCACTTGTGCAACACGGGCTACGTAATAGCTCTCTCGGACGTCCGCGCGGGCTCATAAATAAGATGCGGTTCGAGTGGTCAACACACTCCATCATAGACGCAGGAGACAAGAGCCGACAGCACAGTGAACCCAGCCCAGCAACCCGGGCCCGTAGCAGCTCAGAGGCTTGCCGACGCTTGCCATCGCCACCCCGCCCCATAAGGCACGTAGCGGTAGCACAGGACCCGGAGAAACTTTGGGTAAGTTGGAGACTATTATATTAGAAGTGACTTTAATTTGCGCACCCCCCCCCCTTTTCTTGGATGCCGCGTAGAGAATGCTGATCTACAGAGACCATTATGAGTCCGGCTCAACGGTAATTGCCATTGTCATTAGACGTGTAGGATGCGCGATGCAGCGCAGTGTCTTGATATTGTGACTTTATTGTCAAAGTTAACGTTTGCGGTGCTAGATGATAATGATGGCTCGCTAACCAAGCTATCACGATTTGCTTGTGTGCATATATATAGTGTATGTGTAGCATTGCCTTGTTGTGGTAGGCAGTGAGGATTTCCTGACATGTTAATGTGGACGGCTTATGTTATAGCGAGCGGCACTCTACACTTGATTGTATTACGGGTATTTGTGTACCTTGCCAGTACCACTATGCTATAGAGAGCAGTGTGATTGTGATTGCGTGTTTAGTGTTCAAGATGTGTAATTAATTACATGTATTGGAGATGTATAATATTAGTTGGGCCTCACATGGGTGAGCCCCAGGATTGTTCTGTGTGCGGCGGTGGATGAACAATGTTTCAGTGAGTCTACACATGTTGCAATGAGTCTCGCCGACATATATATATATATCATGTGCATGTATTATGGTTATCCAGATGTATTATGCTTCTATATGAGTTTCGTAAGTGTGTGAAGGACAGTTTCATTTTAAGGAATGTACACATTACTTTATGTATCTAGTGGTGTGTCATACACATGTTAGCCTGGCGGCATAGCTCCGCGGCTAAGGTCAAAGGGCATGACCCTTCAGTATCGATTGGGAAGGGAAGTAACCAATACAATAGCCCTGGGGCGGGTTAGTACTAATAATGGGAGTGGGCCTATGAGGATGGCCTGCATTGGGATGCAGCGTCTGTGTTATGGACGGTCAGTGGGCCATGTTGGCCACTGCGTTATTAAATGGAATGGCCACTCTGGATGTGTTGTACACCGGCTCAGTGGAGCGAAACTATTGTGTTCTTGCCCCTTCATTCGTTATGTCCCTCATACTTTGATTAGTATATTAGTTTGTGTTGCCAGTGTACTAGGAAACTCCTTGTGTGTATGATATAGCCACTTGTAGTTGTTATTCATTAACCTTAGCGCTATTTTATTCCATGCATACATATCCAGTTGGTTATTGCTTAAATTCTATATTATGTTGTTGTTGTTTGATTTAATACCTAATACTATTACTATGTATGCCCACCATTGATTGCCTGATTAATGTTGTCATTATATCCTAATCATATTTTCGTCTTTTTCTCTTGTGCCAGCTTATGGCTGGTTGGGCTTCTTTTTTTGGGCTTTTTCTTGTTTGGTAGTGATACCGTTGTTAGGCTTTCTGAATAAATAAGATTGCCAGCAGAACCCTGTGTTTGTTAATCCTGTGTATCCTTAAGGGAGTTACTATTGAACCCACGCAGTAACCACATTAGCCACTCGTAGTTCATCCAACATAATGTTGTAAAACGCTTAGAGCCTGGTTGTTTACGGGATGAAGTGCTATAGAAATGCTATGTATTATTATTATTATTACTATCTATGATACAGTTTTGTTCCCTTGTCTTAGGACTTTGCTGTGCAGTCATATGTAAAAATTTCTGCATCGTTGTCTCCCTCGCAATCAACTGCAAACCGAATCATTTCCTTTTCCTTTTCTATCCTCTTGTGACGTTAAGCGTCGAGCGGAGATGCAGCTTTCGGACGAGGGCCTGATGGGAGGCGTTCGCCATGATTAGGTCGATTTTCTTTCAGTTGTTTCTTTGACACCTTCTGTCCGTAATTTTTTTTCTGGGATGGTCCTTTCCTCTGGATCATGCCTTTTCATGTTTTAAGCTGGGTGTGCTGGCTGTTCGCTCGAAAGCCCCATGAGGTGACCAAACAATTTTTGCTTTCGTTTTTCTATTGTCCTTGACAGTCATGGCATAGTCCCCCACGATGTCTTCTCTAATGTCTTCGTTTCTGATCTTATCTCCTCGTGTGCCGTTCATCGTCTTTCCCAGACATCTCATCTCTCAAGCTGTTATTTTGATTTTTTGTCTTTGGTTAAGTGTCCATGTCTGGCACTGAAAACAAAGCATTGGTATAAAAATAAAGCTTAAGCCCCTATTGGTGGACGCTTTGTATCCATAATCATGTATGTGTGAATGTGACGACAGAGGGACTAGCTGACAAGTCACTGCATCTGCTTTCTGGATTCTTGTTTCAATTTCCCTATCCATACTACCATTCTGAGTGAAGATGCTTCCTAAATATTTGAACTCTTCAATTTGTTTTTTTGCTGGTATTGGATAATGATCGTTTCTCTATCTTTCTAACTTAGAAAGTTCTTTACTTTTGAGACTTGAATTTTTCCTGGCCTGCCTTTCTGCTTCACACTTTTTAATATTTTCTCTGGTTCTTTATCTTCCTTTTTTACAGCATCTCTTGGTTTGACACCGACGTTTATGCAAATGTGAAGACTGTGGGAAGGCACTGTTTCATCCACCCTTTACCCTCACCTTCCCCTCATTAACCGTTTAGATCTCACATGGCTGCGTCCGTCCGATCAAAACTGATCCCACCAGCTTTGAAATGTTTAATTATCTGGATCTATTATACTTTCTTAATGAGCCTTAACAATTAAATGCTTACAATCACCATGATGGGGAAACTGGTGTAAAATTTAAATCCATCCCGCGGAATCCTCACTTTGCAGTTTGGCCCACTTTCTTGGCTACGACCCTGTGAACGAATACTCGCCTCATTAAAAATTTTACAGCGCGCTGGAAGCTTAGCTGCGTGAATGAACCGCCCGTGACAGAAAATTTTCATTAGGTTTTGTTGGAGATCAGATCCGATCAATAGCTTACCATTTAAATGTCAGTAGGCTGTTTGAAATCTCGGAAAATGTTCACCTGAATTCCCAAAGGAATTGCTTTAATCTGGGTTGATTAAAAGCAAGTTTTCAGTTTGAACACAATTGCTGCAAATAAAAGTGATGGATTTCCATCTCGGCTAGAAACAAAAACGAAAGCATTTCTTGTTTCTTTCAATGCACTATGAAGTAAAGTCCCCGTTCAGCGTGACGTTGGAAGATGGAGCCACAGACTAATAAAATAGCCAGACTGGATGATCCCATTGTGTGACGTCACAAAACAGCAAACGTTCATGAACCATCCGCCATTATAGGTTTACGGTAGCGACCGACGCTTCAGCATAGCTACACTTTTGAATGATACCATTTTGACGCGCCCACTGAACGCGGAAGTTTGGTTCCGCACCAAGAAATTAATACATGTACAACCAATCTTGACAAATAAAAAGAAATTTCTACCGCAGATAGAACTAGAATCGGAATTTCCCAAGCGGCGGCCATGTTGGTTGTACGATCGCCCCCGGGAAATTCCGTAAAAAACGACACAGCCCGAAGCTCGTGTTTCCAGTCTGGTTAATTTATTAGTCTGTGGATGGAGCTGGAATGTTTTTTACTTCACCAGTGTACTCTACAAAAAGAATAGGTTTCACTTCTATAAGTGACTTCCTAACAGGGGATATCATACTCAGTGGTGACCTGTCTACAGCATCCTCTCCGCTAGTTTTACCGAAAATGACGTATGAAAGACACTCTTTGCTCTATAGCGGTGAGGAGCGGACTGGAATGGATGATGTGGACATGTAAATTGCCTCACTGTGTGCAAGCAAAGAGTGCTTTACTTTTTCATACGGAGCGGATGCTGTGGACAAGACCACGTAGCCCGGAACGACACAGTCAGAGTCAGCTGGTAGCAAACAAAAGAAGTGCACACCATAATTTCCTAAATTTTCTTAGTAAATTCGGGAAGCCAAGTCAGACACAGTCAGCTTCTGCTACTGTTTCTAGGGTGTACATTTTGCTGGCAGCAACTGGCCGTGACGTCGCGGGCTTAGTATGACCCCCTGGAAAGCAGCGAAGAGTAACCGAAGGGGTTTCCCCACTGAGTTTCGGGCATGACGTCATGACGAAGGATTATTTGCTAAGCGCGGCGGAATTCGGCGGTTCTGCTTCCCGCAGACAAACGAAACACTGTATGAGAAACGCTGTCATATGTGACGTGCCTGCTTGAAGGTATCGGCAGATGTAAGAGTCCATCCATATAGTTCAAGCGTGGGGGTGGGGGGGGGCGGTCGGGGGCGGGGAGGGCGGGCAGGCCAGTCTGGAAAGCGTACGAAAGTTTTTTATTATTTAATTTTTTATTAATTTACTTTTTCTTTTTATTATTGTTATTATGCTAATGAATTTATGGAAAAGTTGTTTGTTTTGTTTTTCGTTTTTCAGCAAATTAAATTGTTGGATTAAACATAAAGTCAGTAAATTTCTAACGAAACAGTGAAATGGCCCATAAAAAAAAAAAGTAAGAGTTTTAGATTATCATCCAAGTTCTCCATTCAAAAACTACCACATTTGAGGGCTCTTAAAACCAAGTGTATGGAAAGCTTACATAGGGCAACTAGGATAATATTATGAACACTTGCCAAAATCGAGCGCACTTATCCAGTCCAGAACACCTACCTCTGTCCGACGTAGAGTTGTATAGGATTTTCGTGGAAATAGTGGGATTTCCATTGGGGCCGATTCCTTGCATCAAACGAGGGTCGGTGCGATGTCGTAACCAGCAGATTTACGAAAGAACAGTGTCATTCCTGCGTGGAAACTTGTCGTCAAGCTTATGCGTCAGATTTCGTAGGGTTACTGACTGGGAACTTTGTGTATGGCTCCCAGGCAAACGATATACGGACCATGAAAGCTCTTTCACAAGAAGGAAGTCCATGACTTGTAACAAATCGCTAGAGGGTTTAAAAGGACTTAAGAGAAGACATCGAACGCGCCAGCGGTTACCACACCATTCAGTAAGGACACGAGTTCATACTTATCACAACATTTTCACGAGTCAGTGGGGTCACCTATTTCACTTGTTTCCCAAGCACACACCACACAGACGGGAGGCTGACAAAATACATAAAAGAGAGAGAGAGAGAGAGAATCTGTGAGGGGCTGCAGCAGGGCTTGGGGCAAAGTTACAACATGGAAAAAAAAGTCGTATGTTACAAAGTCCCGTTTAAGAAACAAAAAAGAGACATTACAATGAGTCAGAAAGTAACAGGAAAAACAACAAAATACATTATAATAACCTTGTTTACACAGAGATTGGGAGTGGGGGGGGGGGGGGAGGTTAGGTTGCAACAGGGCTAGGTGCAAGGTCATAATCAGGCAAAAAAACCAACAACAACAGCAATGGCAACGATCTTTTGTGCGGCGTTATGGGAGCGAAAGAGTACTGAAACTCTGAACAACACGATAAGGTCTCGATTCTTTCTTGCGTGCATGATTGTGGCGTGTGTGCGTGTGTGTGTGTATGCGTGTGTGTGTGTATGAAGTACAAGGTCCTTTTTCTTTTTTTTTTTACTTTTTACGAAAGTCTATTCGCATTGTGTTCCCATAACTATTTTCTGATCTTCTTATTAAGTTCGTTATCATCATCATCATCATCATCATCATCATCATCATCATCATCATCACCATCCTCGTCGTCAACAACAGTGACAACAACAACAACGACAACAACGGTGATGGCAACGACACCAACAAATTCAAGAAGCTTCCTGTCGTTTTCAGTAAGGACATTGGCAAAAACATCGGGGCTGATAGGAGGACGGAGTTGGGAGAAGAAGAAAAACATTCTACGCTATAAAAGATTGCCGGGAGAATATGTCGAGACAGATGTCATTCTGTGATTGACCGCAGAAACAATAAGTCTCATGTTTCTGATTTGCCTTTAATCTCCATTTTCACGAGTAGTTGTATTGAAATATAAAAGAATGAAACAGATAAAAGAAAAACGATACCCGTCAGGCTTTACTTGAAACTGGCAATTCTTGTTTACGCGTTGTTTTTTTTTCACTGTGCTATTGACCCCTCATTCTTTCTTTGACCTTATTTTTCTATCTGTCGGTTTTAATTCTATTGAACCATTCCATAATACAAGTCCGTTTATGACGTGGATTGCATTGTATGACTGTTCAGTCTGGCCTGTCTTTGCCATTTTTCATCATTTTTTCATTTTCGGCCTCATTGAACTATTCCATAATACACGTCAATATTATGTTATTGTTCTGAACTGTTTTCCCACAGGCTTCACTTTCATTACCGTCCTATTAATTAATGGAAGAGACTATTATGTTAACGCTGCCAGCGTCGGCCCATGGCGTGAACCACGGAGGGGAATTCAGGGCTTCCGATGTATCAGATGTATAACTTTTATCTCCATACATTTTCCTCCCTGTCGCCTCACTTAAACGCCAGTAATTCACTAGCCCAGAAATGTTGAAAATATAAATTTTGTAAATCCATGTTTGAAGTCCATTCTTTCTGCAGTTTCCATGTATTATCTACCTGTATCAGTGTATGTCATTAGATGCGTCCAGCAAATTGCCTCACTGTGTGCAAGCATGGATCATCAGCTTCATATCTGGGAAACGAAAGTTTGGGAAAAAACAGAAAAAGAGCTGCAGTTATAATAAATCAAATCATCCTTCCAGTTCCGAGGATAGTATGTTGATATTTAACAAAAAGACCAAAAAAAAAGAACCCAGTGATTTGAGGTCTTTATTTTAGGAGGTTCGCTGCTCTTGGCATTTACACCTCACTTTACTTGTTTTATTATTTCTTGTTCTGGCGGGGGGGGGGGGGGGGAAGATGATATGGATAAATTTTAATCTATTAATTTCAATTTTGCCCGGGCAGCGGCCTTTCGGCCTGCTCTTTACGAAACCCAGCTTTCTCACTTCCATATTTCTGTGACCGCGGTCCTAATTCCTGTGTGGTCTTAAATAATGCCCCCCCCCCCTCCCGACTGTCAGGTGACATATCAAGATTATTGTACGGTAATCTCCCACTTCACCCCACCCCCTTCCCCACCATGTCCCCCTCTGTTGTGAATTCCCCTGCCCCACTACCCCATGGTAAAGCACGTGAACGCAAAAAGCCCTTTCTAAATAATTGACTTTCACAGTGTCAAGTCCACCAAGAAATCAGTCACTCAGCATACAAATCATTACTTCAGCCTACAAACATTAATTTAAGGGAGATCTCAGGCTTTCATTCTTCTTCTTTTTAGACTCTACATATAAAAGAAACATCAGCAAATTAAATATATACCTCTAGTAATATTACTTTCTGTTTGGGGAAGACAGCATTTATTTCTGACCATAATGTATTACGATGTGATCCATTAAGACCTGGTTTCCGTAATCGTAAGTTGATCCTTTGTTATCCCCGAGGCACTCAGTGCTACTAATTATCTCCATGGTTGAGACAGGGTCTTCTTTTTAAAAAAAACAACTACTAATATAGCAGATTCGACGCACTGACTGTACTCTCTGTTGGAAATGTTTCACTTCAAATTATATTTTACCAGGATCGTTGAACCGAAGAGGTGTTTTTATTTAGAAATGACACTCATAAAGGTGGATAATTGCTGATGTGAGTGGTTACGGAGTAGGTGTGGGGCGGGGGAGGGGGGTTGTTTGAGGGAAATGACGAGCATTTGTCTCCCGGCTTGTCAAGGAAAAATACTCAAGATATTTTATAATTCACCTAAACCGAACAGTTTTAAACCAGTCATTAAAACTAAGTAATCTATTTGAATTATAACATACAGTATCTATTTTCAGTAGAATGTGTGTGTGTGTGCATATGGGTGTCTGTGTGTGTGTGTGTGTGCGCGCGCGCGCTAAATATATATTTCAGTATTTGGGCGGACTTGTTGGACTTGTCTTGCAAATGTGTGCGTGTGTCGTTAGTTCAATCGTTTGTTGAATTTTTTGTTCTGGGGAGTCAACAACTTGCTGTGATAATTGTCTTGCTAACGCGGTGGTCATTTATGTATATAATGTGAAAATACAGCAGTTATCGACCTTCGAGGGTCAAGCTTCAAGATACAGGACAAAAACAGTGGCTATGTACATGACATTGGGTCAAAATTGAGTTCTTGCCGTAAGTGGCATCTTAAACCATTTCTAAACATTGTCTCAAAAGCATTTAATCATTTACGCATCCAAAGTATTTTTGAAAAGTATTTTCTAATCCCTACCAAGTTACATTTTTGCACTGACACTTTCAATATTTCAAAACACTCTTTATTTTACAACCAGCGCTCTACGCACCAAGCTGTATAGTATGTGCGTTTTCTATGTGTATCAATATTATGGTTTGGGTGAAGTACTTCACAAAGCTGTAATGCGCTTATCTTGAAGTGCTAGCTTTCTCGCCCTTTGAGGGGTCTCTATGTTCCTTCCCTGACGATAGTTGTAATTCTACTCTTGTAAAGCAAGAGCACTGGGCGATCCTATTCCGCTGCAACTCAAAATCTACACTTTCTGCCATCTTTTATACAACCAGTCCTGCGGTGAACAATATGTGTTTTGACACGCTGTGTTTCGACAAGTCAGTAAATAAAACCTGGTCTTTCACAATTGAAACATTAAATCTTTATTTGCTACAGCAATAAGAAATCCCCTAACAGAGACAATAATAATAAAAAAAATACACCCCACTCTCTCGTGAACGTTGCAAATGCTCAGCAGTTATTGTTGTTGTGCACTGAATTCTATTTAGAGAAATTAAACTAAGTGAAAACAAACAAAACTTTTTTTGAGTAATTACTAGTAAAAACAAAAAAAAAGTGGCACGGGGACTCCAGCACACATTACCCTACATAGCTACATTACGTGTGCCGTTTGAATATGTGGTTGCGAGAGCACTTTTCCCATGACATGGACGATCCTAAGTCTAATACTAAGTACCAGTTGTCCCTTAAGATCTAAGGAAGTAGGTTCTAATCCGTATGTTTTGTCCGGCCTACCCCCGATCAAACTCCACCCCAACTCTCAGTCCCTCAGAAGCGCCTCAAGGGAGGAAACTCGCCAGACCCTAAGCTTTACAGACTAATTGGGCATGACTAGCCGTGCGAGTACCTTGGTCGACCGCCGACCTCGACGCTACATGGAAGCAGGAGCCAGTGACCACCCGGGTTTCCCCAAAGTGGCTGTTCTGTACTATAAATAAATTTTGGGTTTTCTTATATGACACAGAATCCATACATTGTCTGCCGTTATGGGCTTGACCTCATTATGCATAAACCCAGATATTAAATCCATCCCTTAATTAAGACTATTAAAAACATCTTGTTTTAATTCAAACTTTTATGCTTATTAATATTTCATAGGATAAATGTCTCTTGATACAGAGTAGTTTCGTAATTTTGCATTCTCAAAATCACTTAACCACCTACCACCAAAGGCACTGGACGTACATACTTGATTTCAGTCTTTGGCTAGGCAGTCATGATTTTTAGCAACACCGTCAATTTTACTTTGTTGTTTTGTTGGAAAGAGTTCCTTATGTCCCAACCATCCAGTCAAAACTGCCCTGTCCCTGCTAAACCTGTCCTTAACCCTGCCCAATCCCTACTCCTATCCTTTACTATTTCAACCAGAAAACAAAAACAAATAATAAATAGGCAGGTTTCAGAAAATTGGGTCACAAAGACAGTTCAGATTTCAGTGCCTTTACAAGTTAGTTTCATAAATATTGTGTTTTTCTTGAATATTTTGATTGCAGCCCACAGATGATGATCAGAAGAAATAAAAATTATAAATTTGTTCATCATGTGTTTGTGTGTTTTTCTTCTACTTTTTTGTGTTGCGAACGTCAAATCAATGGTGTTGTGCTCTAACCGTGTAACTGGAAAAAATTGACCAACTCATTTTTTTAGCTAAAACTAGTCAACACGCCTTTCCCGGGGTTTCCTATTCAAATGGGAAGTTTTTTTTCTACACGCACTATAAATAGCAAAATTGAGCATGCAGCTGGCTTCGAAGCCTTCAATAGTTACAATTCTAACCGTGCATGTCACTGTTCTAATCATGTTTAACTGATTTCTGTGGCGGAATTTTGTCGTGCTCTTGTCGTGCATATATCTCTAACAGCGTAAGTGCCCGACAATACTTTGTGTGATAACCGAGTAACTGGATTAACCGGCTTAAAGACCTGCATTTTAAAAAAAAATATTTATTACGACACAAAAACACTTTCTGTTTGAATAATACGACCAAAAAGATACAGTCCTATATAAAAAAACGCAAAAAGATATTTTTTTCGTCTCCTGGAAAACAATCCCAAAACCAGTTACATCGTTAGAATACAACACCATCGATATATTTGACATGCAAAACTTCCCTGAATTTACCTTGACAAAAAAGAATCAATGTATCTACCACAGGTAATATTATTTTTGAGTATGGAATGGTAGCAAAAATGGTTGCTGGTGTGTATTTAAGCGCTAGAAAAAGTCCCCAGAAGCAAAAGAAAAGAAAATAAGAAGGTTTAAATTTTGCCAATGTTGCGCAATGTGTCTGGCAAAAAATTGACCTACTTCAGACAGTAACTAAACTGCTTTAAAAATAATTTTTAGTCCCAATTTTCACAGTCACTAGTAAAACAAACCTTTAAAATGGTATGAAACTGAAAGAAAAAAATAATTAGTTTTTATTAAAAAAGTGAAATCTGGAGTT
This sequence comes from Onchidella celtica, assembly GCA_963931925.1. Taxonomy (NCBI): domain Eukaryota; kingdom Metazoa; phylum Mollusca; class Gastropoda; order Systellommatophora; family Onchidiidae; genus Onchidella; species Onchidella celtica. The sequence goes on from OZ007576.1 coordinate 47,682,044, forward strand.
GTCTGTATCTAGGAACCAATCAGAAACAAGCTCTGAAATAATCTTTGCCCCAAATGCCCACATTGGTTTATTAGTAATAGTATGTCAATCAGGATGAAACCATTTGTGTAGGGCTTGGGAGGGCGTGGCTAGTTATCATGCTTCGTTCTCACGAAAACTACAGCTGTCAGTTTGGAATCAGAAGTCAGATCATTGGTTAGACTAGTTAGAGACTGACAGGCTAAGGTTTTGCTGGTTACTTCATTATCAAGCGTGATAAGGCATAGCAGCGAATGTTTTCATACCGATCAATAAAAACCGAACCACGTGGACAGCGTATGTGGTCATTGTTTAGCAGCATGGGTCAGTGACCCCAAATAAGATTCTCCGTGAGTAAGGTCACTGTCCAGGCAGCGGGCTTTACGGGTAGCGCACAGGGTGAGCGTTAACTCCTTTCTAAAATTCTATCTGTCGTAGTTTTTACATAAAAATTATGTCTGTCAAAACAATTCGCAACGGTGCTTTCGCAACAGCTGAGGCAGTCGAAAAACTCGGCAATTGAAGACCTATTGCTGATAGATTTTATCGCGTTTACCATATCCTTGCAATCGGCAGCCTTTCCCAGTATCTTCCCAGTATGATTAAGGGTTCAACAAAGTCAAACAATGCGGTTTTAACACTTTTAAATTTAAGGGACATTTTCTAATGCCCTACCCATGCTTATATGTGTGATGGTCACATGTTTTGACTGACGGAAGTGCCTGGCTAGGGAAGTCTGAACCCCCAAGTTTCTGAAACCTGCCATAAACTAAAGAGTTCAAAAGTTAAATTGGTTGGGATCATGTATGAATTTGCATTTTCTAAGGTGAGAAAAGTTTGCATTACTGTTCAAAGCATTTGAACAATTTAAGATATTCCACTGATATTCCCAAAAGGGGGAGGACTTCCGAATGCGTTCCATAGCTCTTCTTATAACGTTATTGAACTTTACTCACCGTTATGCATCGTCTGAGACTTTATTACCAAATATTCACAATAACATTTGTAACACACTTGCCAAGAAAAACAGTATAATCCCAGAAAAGAAGTGAGACAAAATCCGCAAACAGGTGCCATTTTGAAACTTGCTGGGGAGAGGTCACGGTAACAGAATTTACCAAAAGGGCGACTGCTGAAGGTTTGTTGAAACAAAACTTGATATGGTGTTCAGGAATTTAAACTCACAACACATGGAATGGTCAGATGGACCTGGGGGCGTGACGGTCTAGTCAGTTTGTATCAATGGGCGGTAGTCAGATTGACTAATGAGGCAAAACGGGGCTGGGATAGTGGATAGCCATTGGTGATCGACGTACACTCAAGTAGGCCCTGTATTACTAACTATTAGCTCAGATCATGCAATCTCCCAGCAGCTGAAATCGGATTGTTTTGCTACTAAGCCGATTCATAATTTTTAAAAACTATGCAAATTAACAAGGTCGGTAACTTTCCCAAATTTAGGTCAAGGGTGCAGTGTGTGAGTATTAGTAAATGACTACCGTCAAGCTGTTAACTCACCTGCATGGCGAAATGGTTTAGACGTGTGATTTAGGAGCAAAAGGGTGTGGGTGCGAATCCGAGTATTGTCATGATTTGTAATAATTATGTATTGTTCTCTTTCAGATGATTCTTTGCAGAAAAATTGAGATGAGATGGAAGTAAGATAGAGAGGGGAGAGAGATAGATTCATAGAGAAAGCGACGCATCATGTATTGAATTATTTCTTTGACTTTCTTTAGAAAAACCCCCCTAAAATACCTAGCCCCTTTTTTTTCAAACCCTTCAAAATAAACCCTCTTTAGCATTGTATGGAACGCATTCGGAAGTCCTTCCCCAAAAGGACTTCCAAAAATGCATCTCATGGCGAGACTTTCTTACAGTAATGAAATCTTTCACACTGTATAGTGTATGGGATGGGTAAACCAATCTCCCCAGAGATGCTGGCGCATTGACTATCCATCATCCGTCCAGTCTCAGACTAGAGGACTAACTTACCCTCTGCTCCTGAAGTCAACAAGTGGCATTCTGAATGGAACCCCCCCCCCCCCCGGATAAAGAACGAGAGAGGAGTTCCATATGGGTTTCAGTTAGGTTACATGATACTTGATAGGGATACTAAGAGTAAGAGTAGGAGAATGCGACTAAAATTGGGAGGAGTAGGCCTACATTACTCGAGCGCCACTTTCACTGTTATCAATTTAAACACATGGAATGGTCAGATGGACCTGGGGGCGTGAGGGTCTAGTCAGTTTGTATCAATGGGCGGTAGTCAGATTGACTAATCAGGCGAAAAGGGGCTGGGGTAGTTGTGTTTAGTTAGTTTCTGGTCTTTCGACGTGAGGGTCTAGTCAGTTTGTATCATCGAGGCCGTAGGCCGATGTTCGTCTGGGCAGTAGTCAGATTGACATATCAGGGAAAGCCCCCGGGGGTAGCTATCATCTCTTTTAGTTAGTTTGTGGTCTTTGGCGCTCGAGTACGGAACTCCTTCCCTTTGGCGCTCGAGTACGGAACTCCTTCACAGCACATCATTGTCGCTTGCATAAAATTATAAAATCTTTGTTAGATCTACCTGTGGTGGGTAAATATCTGGTATCAATCCTTGAAAATCCACAAGCACAGCAATGGGAATATGGGTCAGAAAGTAAATGAAAAATAGCACGTCGAGGGCCCGCATTATTGCAGAGTAAGCGTCCAAATCTTGCACTTTACACTGTTTACGTTAGACACGGAAGTCACGCTGGTGGCTGCTGATTTCAACCTATTACCAGATATTCGACTACCTTAAAAATCGTACAGATCTTTTAAACATAAATTATTGTGGTCAGAGTGTTATAATGTCATGAGTTTGCAATATTAATTCAAACAGTTTGATTACTTTTTTTCAAAATTCTTTATTTTCTCTGAAACAATCAAGTTGTCTTTTTTTTATATTGTTATCTAAATTGTCTCACCAAATACCATTGCTTGCCATTCTTATAGGCCAAATTGGCATTCAAATCGTACAACACCGGTTTCATTATTTTAAGCATTGACATCAATTTTATTGTTAAAAATGTATAGTTCTGTAACGGCTGAGCTTTCCTTTATACTATTTTTTAGTATTGTGTAGGCAAAGCCACCTCTTTTTCTTCCCTCATTAGCACGGTGCTCTTTCCGATACCACAAATGATACCACTTGAAGACAAGAACCATTTAATTCCTCATCTAGTTTATTCTAAAACAACGACAACAACAAAGAAAACATACAATATATATTTTTTTAAATTTTTTTTTTAAAGCCAAGGCATCCAAGAAACGACAAAACGGATGATTATTATGGTGTACGCTCAAATGCAATCAAGTAGACCCTAATTAAAATGCATTCGTGTTAAGATTTATTAGGCGCATGATGTTTGTTATGCGCCGTTATAAAGGATAATCAATAATCATTCACTTAGCCTACTACTACATGATATTATATCAAATTTCCATGCAGAGATTTTAACTTCGTCACAATACAAGCTATCACTGATATTTATATGCTATAGACTATTATAAACAGAGACAAAATTGGGCAAAAAGAAAAGGTTGTATGTTGCAAAGCCCCGCGTGAGAAATAAAACCCAAACAATACAAAGCAAACTAAAGAGAAGACAGAAAATACACAAATTTGTATTGTTTGGGTTTTATTTCTCACGCGGGGCTTTGCAACATACAACCTTTTCTTTTTGCCCAATTTTGACTTTGCTTATAGCCCTGCTGCGACCCCACAATTTTTCTGTGGTTTTTATGATATTATAAACAGAGCATTTCCGGCCCTTTTTTAAAGCTTTACATAACATTTTCGCATTCAGGCTTTTTTTTTTTTTTTATGCTATAACATACCTACACATGAAAATTAAATTAGCATCGCCAATGTGTTGGCCTGTGTCAAGTTCTGGGCTATATTTTTATTTCCAGAGGCGGGTGGGGGGGGGGGGGAACTTCACTGACAAACAACGTGATTTGGCAGCTCTATGTCGATATCAAAGGAATCGGTTTTCATCTTGGTTCAAACAAAGCCGCTGCTCTCTTCCTGCGCTGCGAAATAATAAGTAGTCCCGTCCTGTAATCATCGACCACAGATGACAGACCCTGCATCTAATAATGAAAGATTGTCTAGGCAGACGTTAATGATATTCAGATACCGGAGGAAATCTGTAAAACAAGCAGTCATCATCGTCTTGGAAGTTGGACAGTTAAGACAGGCATCCATCCACCTACCCATCCATCCATCCACCTACTCATCCATCAATCCATTCATCCATGAGCCCATCCATCCATCCATCTATCCGTCCATCCATCCATGTACCCATCCTTCCATCCACCCATCCATCAATTATTCCGCCCATCCATCCATCCATCCACACATCCATCATTCCATCCATCCATCCATCCTTCCATCCATCCACCCATCCATCATTCCATCCATCCACCCATCCATCATTCCATCCATCCACCCATCCATCCGTCCATCCATCAAAACTGAATGAGAGTCTTTTTAATCGTATTACTCTTCTGCGTCCATAGATTTTAATTATTACAGTACAGTTCACTGATGGCGAGTCTGCAAGCGTGAAATTTGCATCATTATAAAATTATGCTCCTCATCTAATGATTAATCCTTAAGAGAAGGAAAAGAGATCATGCATCAGCTCTACTGCAGAATTTGCACTGGCTACGAGTAGAAAAACGAATAATGTATAAGCTAGCTACCATGTGTCACAAATGTATGTCCATAAACGCACGAACTTGTTTGACCGATTTTTTTTACTCCCTACGTACCACTACCACACCTTTGATCATCTGCAGGCACTAAAGTTTAAAATTCCTAAGGTGTCCCTTAAGACCATGGGTGAAATATCTTTTCTTAACAAGAGCCTCAGATTTCGAATTCTCCGCCTCTGTCTTTGAATTGAGAGAGACTGAAAATTTTATGACTTTGAAGGTAACATCAGTTGAAGAATTATCTTTTTACACTCTGAATGTTCTTCTAGCATTTTCCCCCCTGGGTATGCCTGTACATTGTGTGTTGATTTATATGATATAATTGTGAGAGGATGAACGACTTTCTATTTTTAATGTGCTTTCATGGTAACTCTGGTGCGTGAGTGAGGGACGGCCACTCATAGTAGTTTATGGGCACTTGGCCGAGTACCATTAATTGGATTATTTCCCTTGTAATACTAGCGCGGGACCCGTTATTCACATCACGGTGAAAAGCGCGCATTTTGATTGGTCAGTTGGAAATGTACCGGGCTTCCAACTCTTATATCATGGCTTTGAGTTTCTTACAACTCGCTCACTCGTTGTTATCCACCGACAGAAAGACGGGAACCCGAATTCATTTTTGAGAGTAGACAATACCCTATCGGTACAAAATAGGTACTCATGATAACGTTTGTTATCAATGGAGATACGTCGTATTAATGGACGAAAGTGTCCCGCACAAAATTGTCGAATGTTGTTAGTCCTGACACTTTGAAAATTTATATTAAAGCTATTACCGGGTTTCTGGTATAAGTAGTCAGTTAGAATTTTAGCAGCAAGTTTCTACTTTATAATGGTACCAATTTTGTTGTACTTTGATGCACATGTCCTATTGAAATAATTAATAAGAGGGTCTCGGATTTAAAGCAAACTATGAGTTAGACGCATGTTATCCCCGATAAATCCAACCTGGGTCAAATTTATTCAATTATTGCTGGAGGGGTCGTTAGAGTAATTTCTGCAGTTTACTGGGATACCTAATTGACTTTTGTGTGCACCCTTTTAACCGTACTGTAAATTCGATTGTGTTAGGACCCTAACCGGTTATGTTGTCGGGCTGGACTCCATGTCCGAGCCTTTCACTTGTGCAACACGGGCTACGTAATAGCTCTCTCGGACGTCCGCGCGGGCTCATAAATAAGATGCGGTTCGAGTGGTCAACACACTCCATCATAGACGCAGGAGACAAGAGCCGACAGCACAGTGAACCCAGCCCAGCAACCCGGGCCCGTAGCAGCTCAGAGGCTTGCCGACGCTTGCCATCGCCACCCCGCCCCATAAGGCACGTAGCGGTAGCACAGGACCCGGAGAAACTTTGGGTAAGTTGGAGACTATTATATTAGAAGTGACTTTAATTTGCGCACCCCCCCCCCTTTTCTTGGATGCCGCGTAGAGAATGCTGATCTACAGAGACCATTATGAGTCCGGCTCAACGGTAATTGCCATTGTCATTAGACGTGTAGGATGCGCGATGCAGCGCAGTGTCTTGATATTGTGACTTTATTGTCAAAGTTAACGTTTGCGGTGCTAGATGATAATGATGGCTCGCTAACCAAGCTATCACGATTTGCTTGTGTGCATATATATAGTGTATGTGTAGCATTGCCTTGTTGTGGTAGGCAGTGAGGATTTCCTGACATGTTAATGTGGACGGCTTATGTTATAGCGAGCGGCACTCTACACTTGATTGTATTACGGGTATTTGTGTACCTTGCCAGTACCACTATGCTATAGAGAGCAGTGTGATTGTGATTGCGTGTTTAGTGTTCAAGATGTGTAATTAATTACATGTATTGGAGATGTATAATATTAGTTGGGCCTCACATGGGTGAGCCCCAGGATTGTTCTGTGTGCGGCGGTGGATGAACAATGTTTCAGTGAGTCTACACATGTTGCAATGAGTCTCGCCGACATATATATATATATCATGTGCATGTATTATGGTTATCCAGATGTATTATGCTTCTATATGAGTTTCGTAAGTGTGTGAAGGACAGTTTCATTTTAAGGAATGTACACATTACTTTATGTATCTAGTGGTGTGTCATACACATGTTAGCCTGGCGGCATAGCTCCGCGGCTAAGGTCAAAGGGCATGACCCTTCAGTATCGATTGGGAAGGGAAGTAACCAATACAATAGCCCTGGGGCGGGTTAGTACTAATAATGGGAGTGGGCCTATGAGGATGGCCTGCATTGGGATGCAGCGTCTGTGTTATGGACGGTCAGTGGGCCATGTTGGCCACTGCGTTATTAAATGGAATGGCCACTCTGGATGTGTTGTACACCGGCTCAGTGGAGCGAAACTATTGTGTTCTTGCCCCTTCATTCGTTATGTCCCTCATACTTTGATTAGTATATTAGTTTGTGTTGCCAGTGTACTAGGAAACTCCTTGTGTGTATGATATAGCCACTTGTAGTTGTTATTCATTAACCTTAGCGCTATTTTATTCCATGCATACATATCCAGTTGGTTATTGCTTAAATTCTATATTATGTTGTTGTTGTTTGATTTAATACCTAATACTATTACTATGTATGCCCACCATTGATTGCCTGATTAATGTTGTCATTATATCCTAATCATATTTTCGTCTTTTTCTCTTGTGCCAGCTTATGGCTGGTTGGGCTTCTTTTTTTGGGCTTTTTCTTGTTTGGTAGTGATACCGTTGTTAGGCTTTCTGAATAAATAAGATTGCCAGCAGAACCCTGTGTTTGTTAATCCTGTGTATCCTTAAGGGAGTTACTATTGAACCCACGCAGTAACCACATTAGCCACTCGTAGTTCATCCAACATAATGTTGTAAAACGCTTAGAGCCTGGTTGTTTACGGGATGAAGTGCTATAGAAATGCTATGTATTATTATTATTATTACTATCTATGATACAGTTTTGTTCCCTTGTCTTAGGACTTTGCTGTGCAGTCATATGTAAAAATTTCTGCATCGTTGTCTCCCTCGCAATCAACTGCAAACCGAATCATTTCCTTTTCCTTTTCTATCCTCTTGTGACGTTAAGCGTCGAGCGGAGATGCAGCTTTCGGACGAGGGCCTGATGGGAGGCGTTCGCCATGATTAGGTCGATTTTCTTTCAGTTGTTTCTTTGACACCTTCTGTCCGTAATTTTTTTTCTGGGATGGTCCTTTCCTCTGGATCATGCCTTTTCATGTTTTAAGCTGGGTGTGCTGGCTGTTCGCTCGAAAGCCCCATGAGGTGACCAAACAATTTTTGCTTTCGTTTTTCTATTGTCCTTGACAGTCATGGCATAGTCCCCCACGATGTCTTCTCTAATGTCTTCGTTTCTGATCTTATCTCCTCGTGTGCCGTTCATCGTCTTTCCCAGACATCTCATCTCTCAAGCTGTTATTTTGATTTTTTGTCTTTGGTTAAGTGTCCATGTCTGGCACTGAAAACAAAGCATTGGTATAAAAATAAAGCTTAAGCCCCTATTGGTGGACGCTTTGTATCCATAATCATGTATGTGTGAATGTGACGACAGAGGGACTAGCTGACAAGTCACTGCATCTGCTTTCTGGATTCTTGTTTCAATTTCCCTATCCATACTACCATTCTGAGTGAAGATGCTTCCTAAATATTTGAACTCTTCAATTTGTTTTTTTGCTGGTATTGGATAATGATCGTTTCTCTATCTTTCTAACTTAGAAAGTTCTTTACTTTTGAGACTTGAATTTTTCCTGGCCTGCCTTTCTGCTTCACACTTTTTAATATTTTCTCTGGTTCTTTATCTTCCTTTTTTACAGCATCTCTTGGTTTGACACCGACGTTTATGCAAATGTGAAGACTGTGGGAAGGCACTGTTTCATCCACCCTTTACCCTCACCTTCCCCTCATTAACCGTTTAGATCTCACATGGCTGCGTCCGTCCGATCAAAACTGATCCCACCAGCTTTGAAATGTTTAATTATCTGGATCTATTATACTTTCTTAATGAGCCTTAACAATTAAATGCTTACAATCACCATGATGGGGAAACTGGTGTAAAATTTAAATCCATCCCGCGGAATCCTCACTTTGCAGTTTGGCCCACTTTCTTGGCTACGACCCTGTGAACGAATACTCGCCTCATTAAAAATTTTACAGCGCGCTGGAAGCTTAGCTGCGTGAATGAACCGCCCGTGACAGAAAATTTTCATTAGGTTTTGTTGGAGATCAGATCCGATCAATAGCTTACCATTTAAATGTCAGTAGGCTGTTTGAAATCTCGGAAAATGTTCACCTGAATTCCCAAAGGAATTGCTTTAATCTGGGTTGATTAAAAGCAAGTTTTCAGTTTGAACACAATTGCTGCAAATAAAAGTGATGGATTTCCATCTCGGCTAGAAACAAAAACGAAAGCATTTCTTGTTTCTTTCAATGCACTATGAAGTAAAGTCCCCGTTCAGCGTGACGTTGGAAGATGGAGCCACAGACTAATAAAATAGCCAGACTGGATGATCCCATTGTGTGACGTCACAAAACAGCAAACGTTCATGAACCATCCGCCATTATAGGTTTACGGTAGCGACCGACGCTTCAGCATAGCTACACTTTTGAATGATACCATTTTGACGCGCCCACTGAACGCGGAAGTTTGGTTCCGCACCAAGAAATTAATACATGTACAACCAATCTTGACAAATAAAAAGAAATTTCTACCGCAGATAGAACTAGAATCGGAATTTCCCAAGCGGCGGCCATGTTGGTTGTACGATCGCCCCCGGGAAATTCCGTAAAAAACGACACAGCCCGAAGCTCGTGTTTCCAGTCTGGTTAATTTATTAGTCTGTGGATGGAGCTGGAATGTTTTTTACTTCACCAGTGTACTCTACAAAAAGAATAGGTTTCACTTCTATAAGTGACTTCCTAACAGGGGATATCATACTCAGTGGTGACCTGTCTACAGCATCCTCTCCGCTAGTTTTACCGAAAATGACGTATGAAAGACACTCTTTGCTCTATAGCGGTGAGGAGCGGACTGGAATGGATGATGTGGACATGTAAATTGCCTCACTGTGTGCAAGCAAAGAGTGCTTTACTTTTTCATACGGAGCGGATGCTGTGGACAAGACCACGTAGCCCGGAACGACACAGTCAGAGTCAGCTGGTAGCAAACAAAAGAAGTGCACACCATAATTTCCTAAATTTTCTTAGTAAATTCGGGAAGCCAAGTCAGACACAGTCAGCTTCTGCTACTGTTTCTAGGGTGTACATTTTGCTGGCAGCAACTGGCCGTGACGTCGCGGGCTTAGTATGACCCCCTGGAAAGCAGCGAAGAGTAACCGAAGGGGTTTCCCCACTGAGTTTCGGGCATGACGTCATGACGAAGGATTATTTGCTAAGCGCGGCGGAATTCGGCGGTTCTGCTTCCCGCAGACAAACGAAACACTGTATGAGAAACGCTGTCATATGTGACGTGCCTGCTTGAAGGTATCGGCAGATGTAAGAGTCCATCCATATAGTTCAAGCGTGGGGGTGGGGGGGGGCGGTCGGGGGCGGGGAGGGCGGGCAGGCCAGTCTGGAAAGCGTACGAAAGTTTTTTATTATTTAATTTTTTATTAATTTACTTTTTCTTTTTATTATTGTTATTATGCTAATGAATTTATGGAAAAGTTGTTTGTTTTGTTTTTCGTTTTTCAGCAAATTAAATTGTTGGATTAAACATAAAGTCAGTAAATTTCTAACGAAACAGTGAAATGGCCCATAAAAAAAAAAAGTAAGAGTTTTAGATTATCATCCAAGTTCTCCATTCAAAAACTACCACATTTGAGGGCTCTTAAAACCAAGTGTATGGAAAGCTTACATAGGGCAACTAGGATAATATTATGAACACTTGCCAAAATCGAGCGCACTTATCCAGTCCAGAACACCTACCTCTGTCCGACGTAGAGTTGTATAGGATTTTCGTGGAAATAGTGGGATTTCCATTGGGGCCGATTCCTTGCATCAAACGAGGGTCGGTGCGATGTCGTAACCAGCAGATTTACGAAAGAACAGTGTCATTCCTGCGTGGAAACTTGTCGTCAAGCTTATGCGTCAGATTTCGTAGGGTTACTGACTGGGAACTTTGTGTATGGCTCCCAGGCAAACGATATACGGACCATGAAAGCTCTTTCACAAGAAGGAAGTCCATGACTTGTAACAAATCGCTAGAGGGTTTAAAAGGACTTAAGAGAAGACATCGAACGCGCCAGCGGTTACCACACCATTCAGTAAGGACACGAGTTCATACTTATCACAACATTTTCACGAGTCAGTGGGGTCACCTATTTCACTTGTTTCCCAAGCACACACCACACAGACGGGAGGCTGACAAAATACATAAAAGAGAGAGAGAGAGAGAGAATCTGTGAGGGGCTGCAGCAGGGCTTGGGGCAAAGTTACAACATGGAAAAAAAAGTCGTATGTTACAAAGTCCCGTTTAAGAAACAAAAAAGAGACATTACAATGAGTCAGAAAGTAACAGGAAAAACAACAAAATACATTATAATAACCTTGTTTACACAGAGATTGGGAGTGGGGGGGGGGGGGGGGGAGGTTAGGTTGCAACAGGGCTAGGTGCAAGGTCATAATCAGGCAAAAAAACCAACAACAACAGCAATGGCAACGATCTTTTGTGCGGCGTTATGGGAGCGAAAGAGTACTGAAACTCTGAACAACACGATAAGGTCTCGATTCTTTCTTGCGTGCATGATTGTGGCGTGTGTGCGTGTGTGTGTGTATGCGTGTGTGTGTGTATGAAGTACAAGGTCCTTTTTCTTTTTTTTTTTACTTTTTACGAAAGTCTATTCGCATTGTGTTCCCATAACTATTTTCTGATCTTCTTATTAAGTTCGTTATCATCATCATCATCATCATCATCATCATCATCATCATCATCATCACCATCCTCGTCGTCAACAACAGTGACAACAACAACAACGACAACAACGGTGATGGCAACGACACCAACAAATTCAAGAAGCTTCCTGTCGTTTTCAGTAAGGACATTGGCAAAAACATCGGGGCTGATAGGAGGACGGAGTTGGGAGAAGAAGAAAAACATTCTACGCTATAAAAGATTGCCGGGAGAATATGTCGAGACAGATGTCATTCTGTGATTGACCGCAGAAACAATAAGTCTCATGTTTCTGATTTGCCTTTAATCTCCATTTTCACGAGTAGTTGTATTGAAATATAAAAGAATGAAACAGATAAAAGAAAAACGATACCCGTCAGGCTTTACTTGAAACTGGCAATTCTTGTTTACGCGTTGTTTTTTTTTCACTGTGCTATTGACCCCTCATTCTTTCTTTGACCTTATTTTTCTATCTGTCGGTTTTAATTCTATTGAACCATTCCATAATACAAGTCCGTTTATGACGTGGATTGCATTGTATGACTGTTCAGTCTGGCCTGTCTTTGCCATTTTTCATCATTTTTTCATTTTCGGCCTCATTGAACTATTCCATAATACACGTCAATATTATGTTATTGTTCTGAACTGTTTTCCCACAGGCTTCACTTTCATTACCGTCCTATTAATTAATGGAAGAGACTATTATGTTAACGCTGCCAGCGTCGGCCCATGGCGTGAACCACGGAGGGGAATTCAGGGCTTCCGATGTATCAGATGTATAACTTTTATCTCCATACATTTTCCTCCCTGTCGCCTCACTTAAACGCCAGTAATTCACTAGCCCAGAAATGTTGAAAATATAAATTTTGTAAATCCATGTTTGAAGTCCATTCTTTCTGCAGTTTCCATGTATTATCTACCTGTATCAGTGTATGTCATTAGATGCGTCCAGCAAATTGCCTCACTGTGTGCAAGCATGGATCATCAGCTTCATATCTGGGAAACGAAAGTTTGGGAAAAAACAGAAAAAGAGCTGCAGTTATAATAAATCAAATCATCCTTCCAGTTCCGAGGATAGTATGTTGATATTTAACAAAAAGACCAAAAAAAAAACAACCCAGTGATTTGAGGTCTTTATTTTAGGAGGTTCGCTGCTCTTGGCATTTACACCTCACTTTACTTGTTTTATTATTTCTTGTTCTGGCGGGGGGGGGGGGGGGGGGAAGATGATATGGATAAATTTTAATCTATTAATTTCAATTTTGCCCGGGCAGCGGCCTTTCGGCCTGCTCTTTACGAAACCCAGCTTTCTCACTTCCATATTTCTGTGACCGCGGTCCTAATTCCTGTGTGGTCTTAAATAATGCCCCCCCCCCCTCCCGACTGTCAGGTGACATATCAAGATTATTGTACGGTAATCTCCCACTTCACCCCACCCCCTTCCCCACCATGTCCCCCTCTGTTGTGAATTCCCCTGCCCCACTACCCCATGGTAAAGCACGTGAACGCAAAAAGCCCTTTCTAAATAATTGACTTTCACAGTGTCAAGTCCACCAAGAAATCAGTCACTCAGCATACAAATCATTACTTCAGCCTACAAACATTAATTTAAGGGAGATCTCAGGCTTTCATTCTTCTTCTTTTTAGACTCTACATATAAAAGAAACATCAGCAAATTAAATATATACCTCTAGTAATATTACTTTCTGTTTGGGGAAGACAGCATTTATTTCTGACCATAATGTATTACGATGTGATCCATTAAGACCTGGTTTCCGTAATCGTAAGTTGATCCTTTGTTATCCCCGAGGCACTCAGTGCTACTAATTATCTCCATGGTTGAGACAGGGTCTTCTTTTTAAAAAAAACAACTACTAATATAGCAGATTCGACGCACTGACTGTACTCTCTGTTGGAAATGTTTCACTTCAAATTATATTTTACCAGGATCGTTGAACCGAAGAGGTGTTTTTATTTAGAAATGACACTCATAAAGGTGGATAATTGCTGATGTGAGTGGTTACGGAGTAGGTGTGGGGCGGGGGAGGGGGGTTGTTTGAGGGAAATGACGAGCATTTGTCTCCCGGCTTGTCAAGGAAAAATACTCAAGATATTTTATAATTCACCTAAACCGAACAGTTTTAAACCAGTCATTAAAACTAAGTAATCTATTTGAATTATAACATACAGTATCTATTTTCAGTAGAATGTGTGTGTGTGTGCATATGGGTGTCTGTGTGTGTGTGTGTGTGCGCGCGCGCGCTAAATATATATTTCAGTATTTGGGCGGACTTGTTGGACTTGTCTTGCAAATGTGTGCGTGTGTCGTTAGTTCAATCGTTTGTTGAATTTTTTGTTCTGGGGAGTCAACAACTTGCTGTGATAATTGTCTTGCTAACGCGGTGGTCATTTATGTATATAATGTGAAAATACAGCAGTTATCGACCTTCGAGGGTCAAGCTTCAAGATACAGGACAAAAACAGTGGCTATGTACATGACATTGGGTCAAAATTGAGTTCTTGCCGTAAGTGGCATCTTAAACCATTTCTAAACATTGTCTCAAAAGCATTTAATCATTTACGCATCCAAAGTATTTTTGAAAAGTATTTTCTAATCCCTACCAAGTTACATTTTTGCACTGACACTTTCAATATTTCAAAACACTCTTTATTTTACAACCAGCGCTCTACGCACCAAGCTGTATAGTATGTGCGTTTTCTATGTGTATCAATATTATGGTTTGGGTGAAGTACTTCACAAAGCTGTAATGCGCTTATCTTGAAGTGCTAGCTTTCTCGCCCTTTGAGGGGTCTCTATGTTCCTTCCCTGACGATAGTTGTAATTCTACTCTTGTAAAGCAAGAGCACTGGGCGATCCTATTCCGCTGCAACTCAAAATCTACACTTTCTGCCATCTTTTATACAACCAGTCCTGCGGTGAACAATATGTGTTTTGACACGCTGTGTTTCGACAAGTCAGTAAATAAAACCTGGTCTTTCACAATTGAAACATTAAATCTTTATTTGCTACAGCAATAAGAAATCCCCTAACAGAGACAATAATAATAAAAAAAATACACCCCACTCTCTCGTGAACGTTGCAAATGCTCAGCAGTTATTGTTGTTGTGCACTGAATTCTATTTAGAGAAATTAAACTAAGTGAAAACAAACAAAACTTTTTTTGAGTAATTACTAGTAAAAACAAAAAAAAAGTGGCACGGGGACTCCAGCACACATTACCCTACATAGCTACATTACGTGTGCCGTTTGAATATGTGGTTGCGAGAGCACTTTTCCCATGACATGGACGATCCTAAGTCTAATACTAAGTACCAGTTGTCCCTTAAGATCTAAGGAAGTAGGTTCTAATCCGTATGTTTTGTCCGGCCTACCCCCGATCAAACTCCACCCCAACTCTCAGTCCCTCAGAAGCGCCTCAAGGGAGGAAACTCGCCAGACCCTAAGCTTTACAGACTAATTGGGCATGACTAGCCGTGCGAGTACCTTGGTCGACCGCCGACCTCGACGCTACATGGAAGCAGGAGCCAGTGACCACCCGGGTTTCCCCAAAGTGGCTGTTCTGTACTATAAATAAATTTTGGGTTTTCTTATATGACACAGAATCCATACATTGTCTGCCGTTATGGGCTTGACCTCATTATGCATAAACCCAGATATTAAATCCATCCCTTAATTAAGACTATTAAAAACATCTTGTTTTAATTCAAACTTTTATGCTTATTAATATTTCATAGGATAAATGTCTCTTGATACAGAGTAGTTTCGTAATTTTGCATTCTCAAAAAGTCTATACCCCCATAACATGATTATCGGTCCTTTGCCCTTGACACAATCTTTGTTTTTCCTACAAACTGGAAGCAGAAATGGGAATCGATACCCTTATATATTCTCACTGAAGAGAATGTCACAACAAATTGAATACTTTCTCTTATTTCCTCGAAAATGTGAAACTTTTCACTTGCATTTACATTTTTTTCCTCTGGTTTACAAGTTGGAATAAAAATAAAATAGGTCTAAGAAAACATTAAAATGATTTCATAATTGTTTTATGTCTGACATTATAAGAAAGTCCCTATTTAGGATTGCAAATTCGATACCAAATAGACACATCCATTACCAAAGAGATGACCTCACCACCCTTACCCCTGAAAATCCCATAGCTTGTAAATTATGATATACATCGTCGGTTTTGTGGCCAAACTGCCTATCTCATGGAAACAAAATTTTACAGTAGAAGTATGATTTGCCAGACCTCACCACTCTTGACACTAAAAATCCTATAACCTCTAAATTATGATATATAACGTCGATTTCATGGTTAAACCACTTATCTCGTGGAAACAGAGTTTTACGAAAGACATGTCAGATTTGTCGGACTTGTGCAAAGGATTTCTCAGACTTACCGAACATTTGCAGTGGACTTGTCGAACTTGTGCCACAGATTTTTTAACTTGTCGGACTTGCTGAAAATGTCAGACTTTTCAGACATGTTCGGAGCGTTGACTTGTTCGACTTGTCAGATTTATGCCATGGGGTGGTCAAACTTGTGGGGCACACTTGTTGGACTTGTGCAGCAGACGCGTCCAATTTGTGCGGCGGACTTGTTGTATTTGTCAAACCTGTCGAACCTGAGATCCGGACTTGTTGGACTTGTCGGACTTCCGCGGCAAACTTGTCTGACTTGTTCTGCAGACTTTTCAGACTCGTAGGGCGGACTTGTCAGCCTCATCAGACTTGTGCCCCTGGTTTGTTGGACTTATGCAGCAGACCTGTTGGCTAGTGCTGTGGATTTGTTGGACATCTGCGGTGGACTTATCAGATATATAATAATAATAATAATATATTGCATTTATATAGCGCCCAACCCCGTCGATGACAAGCTCTGGGCGCTTTAACAAACTCTTACACACACACACACACACGCATACACAAAAGAAATTCAAAAATATTTACTATTGTTGCTGCCGAAAAACACCTAGCCTAGTTTGTCTGAAAGAAATGGGTCTTCAGATGGCGTTTGAAAGAACCAATGTCATTAATTTCCCTGGTTGTCTTTGGAAGAGTGTTCCAGATGGTAGGGCCAAGAAATGAAAAGGACTTTTCTCCTACAGTGGACAGATTCATTTTAGGTACTTTCAATTTTGTAGTGTCAGATGATGATCTTAGTTGACGAGATGGAACATAGTAATCAGTTAAATCAACTAGGTACGATGGAGCAGTATTATTGACACATTTGTGACACATATTGGATTTGGCGAACTTGTTCGCCGAACTTTGTTGGACTTGTGCGGTAGATTTGTCAAATTTGTCATAATTGTGCAACCGGCATGTCAGACACGATAAAGTTGTGGGGTTTGTGCAGTGGACTTATTGGACTTGTCGAATCTGTGCAATGGACTTGTCAAATTTGTGTGGATGACTTATTGGATTGTCATATTTGTCGAACCTGTTTGACAGGCTTGTCGGACTTGACAAACTTGTCAGACTCGTGTAGTGGACTTGTCGGATTTGTCACACCAGTGTGGATTTGTCGAATTTGTGTGACGAACTTGTTGAATTGTGCAATGCACTTGTCAGACTTGTCACTTTTTTGGCTGACTTGTTGGACTTGTGTATCAGACTTGTCAGACTTTGTTCGGACAATTTGTTGGACTTATGCCTCAGACTTATCGCATTTTGACAGCCAACTTCTTGGACTTGTGCGTCAGACTTCTCAGATTTTTTTTTTTTTTGGCCAACTTCTTGAACTTTTGCATCAGACTTGTCAGATTTTTTGGGCCAACATGTTAAATTTGTGTGTCGGACTTGTCGGATTTTTTTGGCCAACTTCTTGGACTTGCGCATCCGACTTGTTGAATTTTTTTTGCCAACTTCTTAGACTTGTGCGTCAGACTTGTCAGATTTCATTGGCCAACTTCTTGAACTTGTGCGTTGGACTTGTCGGATTTTTTTGGCCATCTTCTTGGACTTGCACATCAGACTCGTTTGGCCAATTTGTTGGACTTGTTTGTCAGACTTGTCAAAATTTTTGGGCCAACTTGTTGGACTTATGTGTCAGACTTGTTGCACATTTTTTTGGCCAATTTATTGAACTTGTGTGTTGGACTGGCTGGAATTTTGCAGTTGACTTTTTGGACTTTTCCATCAGACTTGTCTAAATTTTTTTGGCCAACTGGTTGGAATTGTGCGTCAGATTGACAGACTTTTTTGGCCAACTAGTTTGATTGGTTTGTCAGACTGTTCGGATTTTTTTTTGGCCAACTGGTTGGACTTTCGCGTTGGATTGTCATAAGTCTTCGGCCAACTTCTTGGACCTGTGCGTCGAACTTGTCTGAATTTTTTTGTCAACTTACTGGACTTATGTGTCATACTTTTTTCATCCAACTTGTTTGATTTGTGTGTTAGATTTGTCAAAGTTTTTTTTTGACCAACTTGTCTGACTTGTGCATCAGGCTTACCAGAATTAATCGGCCAACTTGTTGAACTTGTGCATCAGACGTGTCAGATTTTTTGGCAAAACTTCTTGGATTTGTCACATTTCTTCGGCCAACTTGTCAAACTCGTGGATCGGACTTGTCAAAATTTTTCTGCCATTGGAAATTTTTTTGGCAAACTTGTTGGATTTGTGGGTCAGACTTGTCAAAATTTTTTGGACAACTTGTCGGACTCGAGCATTAGACTTGTCAGATCTTTTCGGCTGACTTGTTGGACTTGTGAATCAGGCTTGGGAAAATGTTTTGGCCAGCTTGTCGGACTTGTGCGTCAGACAAGTCAGAATTTTCGGCCAAGTTATTGGGCTTGTGCGTCGGGGTCGTTAGACTTTTTTTTGGCCAACTTGTTGGATTTGTGCATCAGACTTCCTTGAATTTTTTGGCCATCTTGTTAGATTTGTGGTCAGGCTTGTCAAAATTTTTTGGCCAACTTGTCAGACTTGAGCAACAGACTTATCAGAATTTTTCGGCCAACTTCTTGGACTGTGCATCAGAAGTGTCGGATTCTTTTGGCAAAACTTCTTGGATTTGTCGGATTTTTTCAGCCAACTTGTCAGACTTGTACATTGGACTTGTCAAAATTTTTTTGGCCAGATTGTTGGATTTGTGCACGGGACTTGTCAAAGTTTTTTGGCTAACTTGTAGGACTTGTGCCTCAGGCTTGACGGAATTTTTCGTCCAACTTTTAAGCTGTGCGTTTGACTTGTCGGAATTCTGCAGTTAAATCATTGGACTTGTGCATCAGACTAGTTGGACATGTGTGTTAAATTGACAGACTTTTTCGGGCGACTAGTTGAATTTGTGCATCGGACTATTCGGAATATTTTGGCCAACTGGCTGGACTTGTGCATCGGATTGTCAGACTTTCTTCAGCCAATTTCTTGGACTTGTGAGTCGGATGGTCAGACTTTTTTAGTCCAACTTGTTGGATCTGTGCATTAGACTTGTCGGACATTTTTGGTCAACTTGTCTTACTTACACGTCAGACTTGTCAGAGTTTTGATGTTAACTTATTGGACTTGTGCATCAGACTTGTCGGAATTTTTTCACCCAACTGGTTGGACTCGTACTTCAGATTGACAGATTTTTTCGGCAACTAGTTGGATTTGTGCGTCTGACTATTCGGAAGTTTTTGGCCAACTGATTGGACTTGTGCATCATATTGTCAGACTTTCTTCAGCCAACATCTTGGACCTGTGCGTCGAACTTGTCTGAATATTTTGGCCAACTTACTGGACTTATGCGTCAGACTGGTCAGACCTTTTTCGTCCAACTTGTTCGATTTGTGCATCAGATTTAGTTTTTTGGCCAGTTTAACGGACTTGTGCGTCAGGCTTATCAGAATTTTTTGGCCAGCTTGTTGGATCAGTAGGTCAGAATTGTCAAAAAATTTTTGGCCAACTTGTCGGACTTGTGCGTCAGACATGTCAGAATTTTTGGCCAAGTCACTGGACGTGTGCGTCGAAGTCGTCAGACTTTTTTTGCCAACTTGTTGGATTTGTGCTTTGGACTTGTTAAAATTTTTTGGCCAATTTGTTAGACTTGTCAAAATTTTTTAGCCAACTTGTCGGACTTGTGTGTCAGACTTGTCAAAATTTTTTAGTCAACTTTTGGGCTTGTTGGAATTTTTCAGCCAAGTCATTGGAATTGTAAGTCAAACTTGACAAAATTTTTTGGCCAATCTCTCAGACTTGTGCGTCTGACTTGTCAAATTTTTTGCGGCCAATTTTTTGGATTTGTACGTCAGACTTTTTTTGGCCAAACTGTTGGATTTGTGCATTGGACTTGTTTGAATTTTTTTGGCTAACTTGCTCGACTTGTGTGTCAGATTTGTCAACATTTTTTTTATCGACTTATTGGA
This sequence comes from Onchidella celtica, assembly GCA_963931925.1. Lineage (NCBI taxonomy): Eukaryota > Metazoa > Mollusca > Gastropoda > Systellommatophora > Onchidiidae > Onchidella > Onchidella celtica. The sequence continues at coordinate 47,702,057 of OZ007576.1, forward strand.
CTTGTGCGTCAGACTTATCAGAATTTTTCACCAAACTTGTTCAATCTGTTTGTCAGACTTGTCAAATTTGTTTGGCCAACTTATTGGACTTGTGCGTCAGTCTTGACAAAATTTTTTTGGCCAAATTGTCACACTTCTAGGTCAGACTTGTCGGAATTTTTCGGCCAACTTTTTGGACTTGTCAACTTTTTATCCAAATTATCGGACTTCTGCCTCAGACTTATCAGATTTTTTATTTGGCCGACATGTTGGATTGGTGGGTCAGACTTGCCGGAACCTTTCGGCCAACATGCTGGTCTTGTATTTCAGACTTGTTAGACTTTTTTCTGCCAACTAGTTGGATTTGCACATTAGGCTTGTCAAAATTTTTTGACCAACTTGTCAGACTTGTGCGTCAGACTTATGAGAATTTTGGGGGCAACTTGTCGGATTTGTGCGTCAGACTTGTCGCAAATTTTCAGCCAACTTGTCGGACATGTGCGTCAGACTTGCCAGAAATTTTTGGCCAACTTATTGGACTTGTGTGTCGGTCCCATCAGACATTATTTGGCCAACTTGTTGGAATTGTGCATCGGACTTATTTGAATTTTTTAGCCAACTTGTGAGACTTGTGTGTCAGACTTGTCAAAACTTTTTAGGCTACTTGTCGGACTTGTGTGTCAGACCTGTCAAAAATTTTAGGCCAACTTGTTAGACTTATGTGTCAGACTTGTCAAAATCTTTTGGCCAACTTGTTAAACTTGTGCGTCAGACTTGCCAAACTTTTTTGGGCAACTTGTTGGACTTGTGCATCAGCTTGTCAAAATTTTTAGGCCAACTTGTCAGACCTGTCAAAAATTTTAGGCCAACTTGTTAGACTTATGTGTCAGACTTGTCAAAATCTTTTGGCCAACTTGTTAAACTTGTGCGTCAGACTTGCCAAACTTTTTTGGGCAACTTGTTGGACTTGTGCATCAGCTTGTCAAAATTTTTAGGCCAACTTGTCAGACTTGTCAAAATTTTTAGGCCAACTTGTTAGACTTATGTATCAGACTTGTCAAAATTTTTAGGCCAACTTGTTTGACTTGTGCGTCAGACTTGCCAAACTTTTTTGGTCAACTTGTTGGACTTGTGCATCAGACTTGTCAACATTTTTCTTGCCAACCTGTCAGACTTGTGCATCGGACTTGTCGGAATTTTTTGGGCAAGTGGTCAGACTTGTGGGTCAGGCTTGTGAAAATTTTTTGGCCAACTTGTCGGTCTTGTGCGTCAGACTTGTCAGAATTTTTTCAGCCCAAATTGTTAAATTTGTGTATCATGCTCGTTGGATTTTTTCGTCTAACATTTTGGACCTGTACATCAGACTTGTCGGGCATTTCCAGCCAAATTGTTGGACTTGTGCGTTGGACCTGTTGGAATTTTTCAGCTAACTTGTTGGACTTGTTCATCTTATTTGTCAGACTTGTGTGGCGGATTTGTTGGAATTGGACTTATGCTAACATTAAAAAAAAAACTTGCAATTCTACAGGGTGACAAAGCGATGTCTACAATAGCTGGCTTTATGTGTTAATTATAAATGTGTGTGTGTGTTTGTGTCCTGATGTCAGATCTAGTTCATCCAGTGAAAAGGTCATGCATGAATTGAGGATTTGCTTTTAGGGATCTCTGACCACGTAATTAATATTTATCCTAACACTAACCCTAATAAAAGCTTGCAATTCTGATGGGTGAAAAGGAGGCGTTTAAAATAGTAAGGCTTGTGCGTTATTTCTGTGTATGTGTGTATGTATCTGTCGTCTGTCTGGGTGTCTCTCTTTTTCTCTGTTTCTCTGTCTCACCCCTCCCCTCTCTCTCTCTCTCTCTCTCTGCCTCTCATCTCTCTTTCTCTCTGTCCCCACCTCTTCCTATTCTCGCTCTGTCTCTCTCTAATCTCTGTCTCTCTCCCACTGTATCTGTATTGTGGGTGTGTCTCTTTACCCTCCCCCCCCCGCCCCGCTCTTTCTCCCTCCCTCCCTCGTTTCCTTATCCAGTCCTCGTCTCTCCTCCTTTCTCTTAAACCACCCTCTTTCTGTGTGTGTATGTAAGTGTTTGTGTGTGTGTGTGAAAAGAGGGGAGGTGGCGGCTCATTTTAATTAAAAGTTTTTTTAGTATGCATTTATGAAATAATTATTACTCTGGATTCAATCATCGAGTTTTACTTGTGTCACTAGGGCGATATAAACATTATGTATTATTAACATGAAAGCTCTAGCAGTCTAGAACTCACAGCACTTTTTTTTTTTTTCTAAAATTATGTTCGTTCTTAATTAAATAATTAAAAATCCGAATTTCGCACCAAAACGGCTCGATCACTTCTCTCAAAGCAAATTATTATTATTTTGCTAATGATGGACATAATCACTTCTAACCCAACTAAAGACAATTAACTTTTTTGTCACTTTTTTTTTTCCAACCGATACTGTAAATATTTAATTTTTAAACAAACAAATAAACAAAAATAGCAACCACAACAACAACAACAAAACATATATATATATAAATCGGCAGTCACAACATTTAACACCAACTTTATTATGAATTGAGAACAATATTGAAAAGAAATTTATTTTTTCTTCCTTCTTATTGGCCAAAAAAAATGAGCCTGTGCCAATTTTCATTCTTCTGTTACCTCTGCTATATAGGTCACGCATGGCCGGGTGATATGGCCACACGTTCAAAAGTGTTGAAATCCGTCTCTAGCTCTGCAACCGGCGCGTGGATTTCGCGTGGCGAGGGATAGCCAATCATTGGTCGCACGAGCCGGAGAATCAGAACTCTTTGCTGTCATTAGCCACTGATGTATGGGGATGTTTCTGACGCATATACTGACATTACGGCCTTTTTCTCAGAACTGCTATGGAAGTAACCTGGGGAGTTCTTTTTAGCACTTTGCAAAGTTGGTGAGTATTAAATCTTACAAGTTTAAGCATCATTAAAACGAAGTATTATTATGAGTTTTCTTCTCTACCAGAAAAATCTTCTTTCATCATTCTCTTAGGCATTTTTGATTTGATTTGAGTCGAGTTTGGGTTTTACGGCGCATCAGCACTATAACGGCCACTTTGCGCCCTTCGCGGTCCATTTGGGTACATGTTCTTTATTTATGTTTCGTGTTCTGAGCTTTTAAGTTTAACAATAGAATTAAATACATTCATATTTACAATTTTAATTACATTGGTAAAATTCTAACAAGTTGTTTTGTATAGATCTGAAAAATGATTTGTAAATGAGTATAAAAGTTATTAAATCAAGTTGTAGATCTTAGCCTCTCTCAGAAAGAACAGGATGCGTTGCGGGTCCTCGTCATAAAATTTTAATATTTCTTTCATGGATCCGCCCGCACAGTGCCTCCTTCGGATATGCATGAAGTCTACACATTCGGTTACAATATTAAAATTATTAAATTCGGGAGTCCCCCCACCCTCGCCCGAATTTTAAAAAAAACGGTTGTGAATATTTGTTTTAATTTTTATATCAAATTATTGATATATTAGTTATTACATGTATTATTATATGGCGTATATTATAATATATATTAAAATGCTCAGCCTAGTTCTTTTTCTTCAAGAATGACAACAATAGACGAAGGTATTGAGCTCACGTTGTAAGTTTAATATTACGATAAATCAACCTCGTCCGGAAAACCATTCAATTTTTATGCCATTCGTACAAATAGAGATTTTCTGCCCTAGGAATACAGGAATAGGGTGACATAAGAGCTTCAAGTTTCAACTTTATGTTTATTGTAGGCCTGATGACCAATTCAATATTCACAGGAATCGCGCAAACAAGGTTTGAAAAGACCAACAAAAAAACAACTCTTTAGCATTCACTCTCTCCATGGATCCACTTCTTACTACCTTAGAAAATTTATATATACATTTGCTCATAATCATAATTATAGGCTACAATAAACCGTTACGTGACTGATAATTGCCAGCAACAGCCATCATTCATCAATACCCCGTCTTTTTTCTACCATTAGCTGTCGTAAGTACATGTAAATATCGAGATTCTTATCAATGTAAGATAGTCCAAACTCTCAGAGGACACTCTTCAACTTCACCAGAGCACAATCCCATCAAAACTATTTATTTTGCTTTGGTATTACCTGATCTATCACTTTTCTTCTGTCTGTACTGGTCCAGTACTCTGTTTCTATAACTTGGAGCTATCTGGTATTAAATTCTCATTCTCTATTCTATGGACAGTGACTGGGAAACAGCGCCCAGGGCAAGCACTGAAATAGCGCCCTAGTCCAAACATCTGATACCCATCATTTAGATGACCTTACGATGATGATATCAGCTAAACAACATTCAAGCCAAGCTCATTAATCATTTAATTAACAAAGTGGGTGGACCTGACAAAACAGGAGCTGATAGTGAAATTTTTATACCGCTTTTAAAATATCAAAATAAGATACTTGTAAGACGGTTTCAAGCAAAATATTTTAACTGAATGCAGAAAAATGGCCGATCTTTCATAAATAAACCTCAATTTCCTTACAAAAATGTTTCCCTTTGGGATTTCGTCACTCACAAATTATGCCACGATATGAAACTCGTAATTGCATCTCGTTTGTATCTGAAGAGAAGAAAAAATTGACTTTTCGAGGATGGTTTGTCTGGAATTTAAAAGAAAATGCTCAATAGCCCCCCCCCCCCCCGCCAACACACCTTTCATGTGGCATCTCCAGCCAGTCCCTACCTGCCATACCCTAGATACGCCACTGCTTTCTCGTTTAACATTTTAAAATCAGTCACCGTAAGATGATTGTATACTGACAGGAGAACTTTCTGTGTTTCAGACGTATCCCAAGATCGCCACAACACACCTGTGAAACAACCTTGACACATACACATCAACAACGTGGGAACCTTTGACGGACACTTAGTTGTTTCAATACTCGGTCGGTGACTCTCAGACAGGTGACAAAGACATTCGGAGACGACGTAATTCTATTTGTTGCTGTTGTTTTTTTCTACAACGCGGATTCCTTTTGCACGCAGGATAATTCAGAAAATATCATTAGGATCAAAACTGAAGTGTGTTAGCCTGAAGCGGTTCATTGTCTCTTCATACCACAGACTGATAGATTAATAATCTACTGATATTGATTAATTAACAGTGAAAATAGATATTACAATAATCATCCACCATGCTGCACTTTCCAGAGAAGCGACAGATGACAAATTAGTATGGTTGGCGTGAAGTTCCATGCTGATCATGCAATGCTGACGAACACACGTTCACAATTTGCTACACAAACACACATGCTCATAGTTCACTGATTGATGTCATCTATATTTCATGCGTGAGCAGAGCTTATAATACCCTCGTAAACTGTTTGATGTGGGTCACTATCAGTCCAGCTAAACACACAGCGCTGTGTTGACGTTTCCAAGAACGGGGACATATTTTATTCTAGGAAAAACGGCAGTTATCATTCTTTTGATTGACTGAGTGATTTCATTACTCAAGTGCTGTCTGGGACTGCTAAGAGCGAGACCATGGTATCTCTCGTGCAAGCTTTACCCCGGGTCTTCATTCCGCTGTCAATATTTGTGGGCGTTACCAGCGTCATCGGTATCCTAGGCAACGTTTTAGCCCTGTACATCTTTAGCTTTCGGTTCCCGCCGAGTGGCTTCAACACGCTCATGGCGGCGCTTTCCATCTATGACATCATCGCCTGTGTTGTTCATATGCCTTTTGATATCATCACTTTCTTCGAAGTGGGTCATAGTATTCGAGTATACTTGTGTAAGATTACTTGCTTCCAGCTGGCTTTCACAGCTACAGGATCGGCTATTATTCTGTTGGGGATCGCCATCGTACGATTCTATGGCATCAGCAAACCTTTAATGGGACTTTTGTCACCGAAATCGGCGTACTTTGTTATCGGAGTCAGTGTGTTCATGTCTATTGGAATCGCATTACCGATCACCATCCTTTTTGGATCTGGCGATCTTCTCACTGATGCCAATATGACCGCGGAAATTTGTGCCGTGGAAAAGAAATTCATGGACACCAGTGGTCCGTTGATATATTATTTCATTTTGGCATCTTTATATGTAGTAACATTCATCGCCCACAGCTGTTTATACGCCAAGTCAATGCATAAATTGTGGAATTCCCGAAGAGTATTCGTCTCCGTGCGAGGCAGGAATAACGTAGTCATGATGAGCCCGCCACAACCTCGCGACTCCAACCGTTTCTCCGGCCAGTCGAGAGTTGAACAAATCAAACACACGTCACTAAGTAGGTCACGGTCCAATTCTGAATCCAGTCAAATCCCCATCTATCCACATAGAAATTCCAGCGGAACAGAACCCCAAGTTGGAAGTCTCCGGCTTAGCGAACTTGGAGGACAGAACTATGATAGTCTACCCAGTACAATCAATAGCCGAGAATCTATCAACCTCAGAGGGGAAATCAACGGTCGAAAATCATCTCCGCGTCCTGGGAGAAATGGCTCCAGTCCTCCAAAAACATCATCAATGGCATCGTCATCTTCACGCGTCAGCGGTGGTCAGACCAGAAGGGGTGACAAAAATTCTGCAAATCAAAATAGTTACAAAGTCCTGGGTGTGGTTATTGCGATCTCCATGACCTACTTTCTGAGTTACGCACCACATTTCGGCGTCATGTTTTACTTGTTCACGCATGATATGACGGTATTCAGGGCGTCCGCTCAAAATCTGGGGTTCGAGCTGCTGATGAGGTCGTTTTTCCTTAATAATATCCTGGACCCAATCATTTACGGACTTCTTAGTAATGATTTCAGGAAAGAGACTGTCAAAACATTCAAGAGAATGTGTGGATTTAGATAATGATGCAAAAGATAATCTTGGAATCTGAAGTGGAAAAATGCCTTGGAACAAAAGCGCGCAAGAGCCACTGTAGTTATGGCATTGCTCAAATACCTTATTTGTACTAATATAAAATGTCTGACTCTCTGGTACTTAAGACTCTGTAGCAGCCATTGGAACTTACGACCAACGAAGTAATCATGGGACTTTCATAGTAATTAATATGAAACTAAAGGTCCTCAAAGTAACCAAAGGAACTTGAGAACTCACGCCGTAGACATGCTTCATAATTTGAACCAGACTCCAAGGCAGTTTGCACTGCGACAATCTTCTGTTATAAACGATTCTGTTTAACTGTGATCCAAGCTTAAGTATTACTTTTAATGAAATTTCCTTGTCTAGCCGCAGCCTGTTGGTAAACATTTGAATGCCCCTGAAACAGGGATATCGCGATTCTGAAAAGTGCGTTGTCGGACACTGATAGTGATACTCTTTCCTGTGACGATCATCAATAATTACTCTACATACAATCTTCTAAAATCCGCGATTACAGTCCAGAAATCAAACCCTGGCTGATTTTGTTGAAAGACTCATAGGTGCTCTACGATTCAAATTCAGATTCGTTGTTGTGTTACGGAGAAAGGCCTTTTGCGCCAAAAATGGTTAAATTCACTTTTAAGATCGTTTTATAGAATGAAATACCGTATGCTCAATCGCTTTTTTTTTTTTTTTTTTGTCATCGCAAAATAGAAATTCAACAAAATAAAACGGGGAGCAAGGCGAAATGATTTTGGCCTCACCAACAAAATTCAAAATTTTGTTGGTTTTGGCGTATGGCCTTTTCCCCCGATAACAGCAGTATATTCAAATCCGGGAATTTCTGTTGCCTTTTTTTTTTATGTTGCATTCCAATTACATACGCTGGTTTGATTTATTATTATTTTTTTTATAATAATATGTGCATTTTCTTTATACTTTAATTTCATAAATTCCGCCTTTGAGCTTAATTAGTTACGGTGTGCGGCTTTGTTCCTTTGGTATTTGTTATGGTTGTTGTTGTTGATGTTATTGAGAGTGCCAGTGCTGTTACTGCGTATTATTGTGATTTGCTGACGGTGTTTGTTATGGAATGAAGACAGGTTAGAGAGAGAGAGGCGATAAGGACGGAGAGAATTAAGAAAGAGGGGAAAGAAAACGAAAGACAAAAAAAAAAAAAAAAAAGACGGCAAGAAATGCAAGAATAGAAGAATATAGAGGAATAAAAGTTAAAAGGAGCAATGAGGAATATTGAGAGATGAACTTGACGAGTTCTGAAAATGAAGATGACTGACTGGCCTTAAGAGGAAGTAGATTACGAAATAGGAATGAAAGAAGGCAGGGAGATACCATGGTAAGAAAGTGAAAATCTTTGCAACTATGCAAGAAAGCCACATTCAGTAGGGAAAGGAGAGAGTTAAAATAAGAGTGAAAATAACCTTCAGAAAGGTCAAGAGCTTTAAAAAAATGCATGAAGTTAAAGTATCGGGGGGGGGGGGGGGAATTACCATATTAGCCCCGGAACGTCACAGTCAGTTGCTGCCAGCACAATGTACACCCAAAGAGTAATGGCAGAAGCTTACTGTGTCTGACCGGGCATAGTATGATAGTGTTTTCCCGAATTTACTAAGGGAATATAGGAAATTATGGTGTGCACTTCTTGTCTGCCAGCAGCTGACTATGTCGTTCCGGACGTAGGTAGGGTATCATAATAAGCCCGGAACTTCACTCATTTGTTTTGGAGTCCCGATGGGCTTTGGCATGGTGTAGAATTAACCCTTTCAGTTTACAGATATTACACTTCCAACACTGCGATTACGATAGAAACTGTGATTAGTACTGCATTTCAATCACTGGCTATCTGGCAAAGCAGCTGAAAATGATCAGTGCAACTTCCGCATTGCCGTGACCTGACGCGTGACGTACAGATGCATGGCATTGACCTTGTAGGACTTGCCAATACTCATGGCTGATTGATCCGTCCCGTCACTTTCAATGACGTCCGAAATCGGTCAGCAGACATGTGACGGGATCAACACGACCCACGGCTTGTCACCTCTGTGTTTACCACTCACACCTTGTCTGCCCCGTGGTAGGACTGGGCGATACCTGCATGAGATTTAGATATCGCCAGCATTATTAATCACAAAACCGAGATGATTGGAAGATGCTGATTGCCAGATCACTTGTGGCATCCCAAACGGTCCACAGGACTACGGGATAGAGAGAGAGAGAGAGAGAGAGAGAGAGAAAGAGAGAGAAAGAGAGAAAGAGAGAGAGAGAGAGAGAGAGAGAGCGAGCGAGCGAGAGAGAGAGAGAGAGAGAGAGAGAGAGAGAGAGAGAGAGAGAGAGAGAGAGCATTATTAATACTTGAGCCAGGTATTGATACATTTAACGATCTGTGGCAAAAAGAAATGATCGTTTGTTGCAAAACCTCGCGTGAGAAATAATACAGTAACGGAACAATGAGACGCAAAAAGGAAAGAGAAAGACATTGAGATTTCGGTAAAAAAAAACAAAAAAAACTCTGCAGACTAAAAAAAAATAAATTGCAAGGTTTGAAAAGAAAATTAACAAAATGGAGTCCAACCGCACCAGTACGGATATCCGACACTTTGGACTTGCGTCAAGTTTGCAAACATAGCAATGACATCATTCCTACGTGGATCGGCTGGTTACGACATCACCCCGACATTGGTCTGATGTAGCTTAGCCGCTCCTAAGGCCGTCCTAACAACCCTATGGAAATTCTCTACATATCTACGTCGAATTGGCGTAGGACTATTGGCTGGGGTACTTGTAAAATGCACAAAAACGATGCGGACACTTACGTTACGCATGTTCCAATCTTAGGAAACAGCCTGCCCTTTTCCTCTGCGTGCTTATTTCTTAGCGAGGCTTTGCCACATAGAACTTTTTCTTGTTCCCACATTTTGATAAGGGGATAATCTGTCCGTGGGGGGTTTCCTAATCCAGTCGACCTTGTTTTAATCCCTGGTTGCTTTGATTGGTTGAGAGAACTGGTATTGTGTTTTACAGATAAAATTAAATTATAAGCCAGTCTGCATTTACATGTGGATCTTTTTCTTCTGCTACCCCCCCCCCCCAAAAACCCCCTTTTTTTAACCTCATTTCTCTCTATTGCAGATAAAAAATAATATTACAAGCCAGAATACATGTAGGTCCTTTTCTTATCCGACGCCCCTCTCTCTCTCTTTGACTCCTTTTCTCACTATAATAATTGTTATCATTACGGTCAACATTATCATCATCATCATCATCATAAGAAGAAGTAGAAGAAGACATCATAGCGATAAGAACAACAGCAAAAACAAAAACAGAAATCGCAATTAAGATAACAGCTTAGTGGTGATAGCATGAGAAAAAGAAAATAATAAATAACATTTATATACATGTAGCTCTTCATCCTGCCAGTCAATTATTACAAGTTCTAGCCGATTTGGAGTCATTCTTCAACTCACATTCAATTCACCAACACAAAGAATAATTATTACTATAAAACTTGTGGCAATGGCCAGTAACAGGCATGGTTGCATTCCAAAACCCAAAGCAGAAGAAATAAGCAGTGCAAAAGTAGAGTTAAATGTTTCAGCAGATGCTGAAGTTGAAAAAAGAAGAAAGTCTATTCAAGATAAAACTGATTAAGAACATTTCAAGCATCTTCAGATCTCGAAACTCCGGTAAAACTATGGCATAACTTCAATGCCACTCAAAATAGCGAGTATCTGAACACTTGGTATAGATACTTCCCATCCCAGGGACTCCTATCAACAGCGATTCTGTATGTTTAACAGTTTGTTACAATAATTCATTCACTGTCTAATTATTTTCAGTTATCGTTTTCCATCATTCACGATAGAAGCTTGCAGGACGCCTGAACTTAATTAGTCATTCTTTGTTGAATACTTCGGCCATTATCTACGATTAATTAAATAGTTCTCAGAAGATAAACTAGGGTCGGTGGCGTCCAGAGCAAGTAACCAGGAGATGCCCTTGAAGACGGTGCTAGTTAAATTTCAGTCTGAATATTTATGTATACAGAAAGGTTAGGCTCAAATTTTGGTGCACATGGCCCAAGTCCCATCTTCCCCACCCTAGTTACGCCACTGATACTAATCACCTGCCCTAGTCTAGTCACACCACTGATAACTGCCAGACCCACCCTAGTTACGCCACTGATACTAATCACCTGCCCCAGTCTAGTCACACCACTGATAACTGCCAGACCCACCCTAGTTACGCCACTGATACTAATCACCTGCCCCAGTCTAGTCACACCACTGATAACTGCCAGACCCACCCTAGTTACGCCATTGATACTAATCACCTGCCCCAGTCTAGTCACACCACTGATAACTGCCAGACCCACCCTAGTTACGCCACTGATACTAATCACCTGCCCCAGTCTAGTCACACCACTGATAACTGCCAGACCCACCCTAGTTACGCCACTGATACTAATCACCTGCCCCAGTCTAGTCACACCACTGATAACTGCCAGACCCACCCTAGTTACGCCACTGATACTAATCACCTGCCCCAGTCTAGACACACCACTGATAACTGCCAGACCCACCCTAGTTACGCCACTGATACTAATCACCTGCCCCAGTCTAGTCACACCACTGATAACTGCCAGACCCACCCTATTTACGCCACTGATACTAATCACCTGCCCCAGTCTAGACACACCATTGATAACTGCCAGACCCACCCTATTTACGCCATTGATACTAATCACCTGCCCCAGTCAAGACACACCACTGATAACTGCCAGACCCACCCTAGTTACGCGATTGATACTAATCACCTGCCCCAGTCTAGTCACACCACTGATAACCACCAGGCCCACCCTAGTTACGTCACTGATGCTAATCACCTGCCCCAGTCTAGATAGGTCACTGACAGCCACCAGACCCACCCTAGTTACGCTGTTGATACTAGTCACCTGCCCCAGTCCAGTTACGCCACTGACAGCCACCAGACCCACCGTAGTTACGCCACTGACAGTTCTAGTACTCAACCACAACAGTCATGATAAACAGTGCAATGCGCCTGAACTGCATCAATCACTGCCTGGTTTAATCATTCATTCATTCCCATTATCTGGGCCAAATTGGTATTAGAGATCAAAATCAGTTACCCGTGAAAACAACCTGCAGTGTGCTTGAAACTAAATAAAATCTGATTTTAATTTTGCGATTATTTATTTGATAATGACGCGCGATTGAGGAAGCAGTTGGGCTTTTTGTGGTTTTTGTTGTTGTTGCTTTTGTTGTTGTTATGTTTGGGAGGAGGTTCCCAACCTAAGCTTATTCTATACCCCACCTCCCTAGAAAACTTTTGATATATTCTCGCATCCCCTACAAAAGTACTAATTATTATCTGGTTTGAAGATAACATGAACACTGTAAGTTTAAAATTTCCTAATCCATGTTTTCGCACCCCCAGAAAACATCGTCTTGCACTCCTAGAAAACGTTTGATATAATTATTCTCACACCACCTATTAAAGTAATAGCTGGCCCGAAGATGACATGTACACTATGATTTTAAAATTTCCAAATCAATGTTTTCACATCCTCAGAAATATCGTCTCGCAGCTTCCCCCCCCCCCCCCAGACCCCAAGGGTGCGATCACCCCAGGTTGGGAGCCCCTGCTCTAGAGGGATGATACGTTGAATCATTATCTATTTACACTTTTTATCGACCACCCCAGTTACCACTGATAAGACCCATGACTGGTTAGCTATGTTGCACAGACAAAATACTGGAAACACAGACAATCACCCACTAACTAACAAATGCTGCATCGGTTAAACCAAATCATCCAAGACAGTACCCCTATACCAATCCGACGTAAATTTGTATGGGATTTCCGTAATGGGTTGGAAAGATTACCGCAGGAGCGGGTTCCCTACATCAGACCGACGCTTGCGCGATGTCGTAACCGGCGGATCTATGTAGGAACGATGTCATTCCTATGTGCAAACTCGTCGTCATCCTACACGTCGGAATTCCGTAGGATTGCTGGCTGGGATGCTATACCACAATGTAAATGTGTCACTGTTCTGTGGCTTGTGTAGAATCGTCATAACAGAAACTATCCAAATTTGAAGTTCATTATTGATACCTTCATGAATATTAATCATATAATGATATATGCAGCCAAAAAAAGGGGGAGTTTGGCAGAATTCAGATATTATAACGCGCTGGATAAAGGGTGAAGGAAAAACAGTGCAAAACGGTAAAAAAAGAAACAAAAGTATGCTATTTGTTGGTTGGTATGGTTACGGAGGCCATAGTGGATTTTGTTTACGCACATTTGAATTGAAAATAATAACTTTCTTAATTATTGACATACATGTATTTCAAAGACATGGACCTTCCTGAGACGAGGCCCTTTTTTTTTCTTGATAAATGGTATCATTAGATTATCAATGACCACTGAAATCCAAACTGTTGGCACATTTAACAATTTTTGGGGGGATGAGATAAAGTCCTGCATTAAAAAAAAAAAAAGTCTTATATACCTAAAACCTTCTCAGACAGTAAAAATGCAATGAAATACTATAAGGCGCTATTGAAAATAGGCTGATATTTTGAATCTAGATTATTCTTTTACATCTAGCCGTGATTAAGATGGACACTGATGAGCATGATCATACGAGTATGAGTCATTATTATGGAATTACTGTTTGTAACACTGAAAGTGAAAAATAAACATCTTTTTCCGTTAAGAATCATCTAATTTGGAGATTTTTAAACGTAATCTAAAACATCATCCTATTCTCAGTGTTTCCAATAGGTGGTAGAAAAAAAGAGAGTTCGTCTTGAATGAAAGAGTCGGGGAGAGAGAGAGAGAGAGAGAAAGAGAGTGAGAGAGAGAGAGAGAGAGAGGAAGAGGGAGAGAGTGAGAGAGAGGAAGAGAAAGTCATGTAAGGCACATTGAGCATTGTTAATGGAAATGCGCCATACAAATGTAATGTATTATTATTATTATTAAGATCATAACATAGGAAGATCTAGAGAATGCAAGGGGGGAGGCAAAAGGGAAAGTTGGAGGGAGAGGGGAATGTCCAGTGGTCAGCATGCTGCAAACGCAGATAACTGACCTGCCCGAACCGTGACGCGCCGAAGACCATCCATCACAGCTTGCCCTGACATGAAACTGGCTCGGTCAGCTGTCAGTCACCAACTGCAAGTGTAATGAATGGGTTAGACCTTTTAAAAGATTTGTAGAACGTTTGAACCATCACACTGACGTCACCATCCCAAAGTATGACATCGTTGTTTGTTTGCATGTTTGTTTCTTTGTTTGGTGGTGGCGGTTTGAGTTTGGGTTTTACGGCGCGTCGGCACGGGAACGGCTACTTTGCGCCCTCCACGGCCTATTTGGGTACGCTTTCTTCATTTACTTTTCGTAGTCAGAGTTTTTAAGTTTAACATAGACATAAAATATATTCAACACATTGGTAAAATTCTAAGTGGCGCTGAAGGATCCGAATGATATGATAATTACAGATGTGGGTTCGGCCCTCGATAGGCCGTCGACGAGTGAATCCCTGAAGAGCACAGCAATAAATTAATAATATTGTCATTCACCTTTCACCTAGGCATTGCGATATGTAGCCTTCCGACAATGGCTTCCGTTCCTTTCTGTCTGAGGTCTTTCTCATCCATGTTGTTCCCCCATCTCTTTTTAATATCATCCTGCCATCTTCTTCCTGATTGACCTCCTGGTCTTTTTCCTGTCCGTGGTTGCCATTCAATGCAGCGTTCTGCCAATAATCACTGGTCACTGATCCCATAACCCGCCGGGGTCGTAGGGGCGCTGCAGTGACGAACGCTGCACCAGCTGGCTCCATTTATGGCGGTTGTGGGGCGAGTGTCTGGGTTGCGGGAAAGCTCATCTTGGTCCATTCCGCAATGTTATCTGCCCATTTCTCCCTCGGTCTGCCTCGTCTTCTCTTCCCCTGCACTGTTCCTTGTAGTATGGTCTTAGAGAGCCCAGCTGATCTTGTCATATGCCCATACCATCTGAGCTTCCTTTTCTTGACTGTGGTCAGCAGGTCTTCATAGTGCCTTATTTGTCGGGTGATAGTTTGTCGGACTTCTTCGTTGGTGATGTGGTCCGTGTATGAGATGCCAAGAAGTCTTCTGAGGCATCCCATCTCCACTGCCTTGATCTTCCTTTGTAATATTGCTGTTTTATATATGAAAGGACCATTTACGTCCAGACCAAAAGTTTACAGAAGAATATGCTCTTAGTTTTACACGCTCTGTGAAAGAGAATTTCCCTAAGGGCATATAAAGTGATTCTCATCTTAAATTGTCACACACAAAATGTACACGAGGAGTTCAGAACCAAATCGTACTAAATAATGATAAGATCCAATTGCCGATTTTACGGCCCTTCCGAAAGCCAGTTTTAAACACTCCACCTCAAAATGTTGAAACTCGGAACGTTAAAGAAAGAAAGAAAAAAAAACAACATCAGATGAAACTCACATAAGGGCAGTGGCGGACCTATTTTTCGGGTGAACTCTTATGAGGTCCCTTCGTAACCAGCCACAACAGGGCAACATCCAAAATTCACTCATTGAAAAACGTTGCTTCAGGGCCCCTCCAGGATTTGGGCCCCTGAGACTTAAGGCTTCATTATTTTCATAGTAGATCACTAGACCCGCCACTGCATAGCATAAAGGATGTATCATACTAAGCCCGGTCAGACGATGCCAGAAGCAGTGGCAGAAGCTGACTGTGTCTGAAGAGTCTTCCCGGATTTACTAAGATGGTTTGCACTTGTCTGCCAGCAACTGACTGAACCGTTCCAGGCTCAACATGATAGGGTCTTCCCGAATGTTCCATGAAAATACAGAAAATTATGATGTGCACTTGTCTGCCAGCAGCTGACTGTGCCGTTCCAGGCTCAGTACGATAGGGTCTTCCCGGATTTTCCATGAAAATACAGGAAATTATGGCGTGCACTTCCTGTCTGGCAGCAGCTGACTGTGTCTGACCGGGCTCAGTACGATACCACTCTGAGCCTCACTTACCAAAGTAAAAGGGCAAATACACATAACTTCTCTTTCCTCAAAAGTAAGCGATGGTCTCTGCATTTCAGTATCTTTCGATTTCCAACTACTGACGTAGTGACATTTAACAAAATAAAAGACAAAAATAAAAGATGTGAAACACGCTGACACCAATCTGATATTCCTTGTGAATTTATTTGGCAAAGTGAGATATCTTGCAATACAATGACATATCATACACTGGATGCAAGGATGAAATACGCATTCAATTCTTCATGATGAATGATGTCAAACGGTCATGTCACTCAAACAATATACATGTAGTGTAATAGGACGTACAGCCCATAGCTTATTTTTCTGTCATGTCTAAGAAGAGAGTTCCAATGTTTTGGGTTGATTTCAAGGAGAAATTTATTCACTCTGAGTGATTCACTTTCACGATCTGAATGGTTCCACTCAGTGCTGAATGGGTGAAGCCAACGCCAGCCGCACCACTTTTTACAATAGAATGCTGCATCAACCCATGTCTGCGTTAGCCTGACGGAATGGGCTGTTACACTAGACCTGCCAACTGATGTGAGCTGCCAAAGAATGGTTTGAAAGATCCAGTCTTTACCTGGTTCTATTTGAAATTTTTTTTGGGGGGGGGGGGGGGGGGGTATTTTGTATACTTCTTTAATCCCAGTTGGGAAATTTGCCTTAGTGTCTCGGGAGCAGACACATGGTCACCACTGTGCAGCTACATATGCCATCTGCCAGTTGATGCAGCCATGGGAGGTTTTTGGGCAGAAAATAAGCTACACAGATTTTACAGCAATTATTTTTTGCCAAAGATTTTTAGATTTTTAATAATTCTGAAATGTTTACCAGCAGTGTTATCTCCTGCATGTGGAAGGTTTACACCAATCCCTTCTAGCTTTGTAAGTTTCACAAATCTCCCCTTTGTAAATGTTTCAATGATATCTCCTCTTTTTGAATGTTTCAATGATATCTCCTTTTTGTAAATGTTTCAATGATATCTCCCATTTGTGTATACCATACAATGAAATCTCCCCTGGTACACATCTTATTCACTTTTCACAAACAAAACCTACACGCTACACAGGAAATCAGGTGTAAATTTCTATGTCATCACCACAATCATTTTCTCCTTGGAAACCAATCAAAAACACTGAAAGGATCTCAGTACTCATGCGGGGTGTGGCAAAATGTATATACAGTAATATCTACAAGTACTGCGCATGTGGCACTAAATATGATCCCAGTGACTCAAATGTATACAAGTTCAGTCACAATGACAGACTAAAACAGATTGACATGTCAGCAATATTCTTCAATGATTAATTCTGCAATAGCCTGAATTCAAACTCAGAAGATCACATTACTGGCTCAACATGCCTCCACACATATATAACAAGCATACATTTCCCCCCAGGAACATACCATAATTATTATGAATATGTACATAAAATCTGCACCATACAGCCTTTCCTCTCTGTCCCTTTCTTTTTTTCTTCCACATTTTCACATAATTATTATAAGTGTGTGTTGAACTTTTTTCAAGCTGGGCTCCCAAATCTCCATCTGTCTTATCTGGATCTCTGAATACATATATAGATGTACTTACGTACCCCCACAAACATACAATATTAGTGTGTATTTATCTTTGATTAAGCTGAACTCCCTTACCACTATTAATTTCACCGTCTCTTAATTCAAAACACACATATAATTACATTAATTATACGTATCCCTCTTCTGTCCTCCAGCTTATACACATAAAACAGAACCAAAGTTCCTTCCTCTAACTGCAGAAATCTCCCAGGCCAACAGTTAGTTTAACATTTAAACAGCTACAGCTGAGTTGGAAAGGCAAAAGATACTTCAAGATCTATTCTCTCCAAATTTTCAATACAATAATAATACTGCACCCAAAATATCTCACTGACCTGTCATACATGTATTTATACAACAGGAAAGTGTCTTCCTACCGAGTACTTCATGATAACTGTCAACCGTCTAAAACTAGTTTAAAAACTGTCACTTTCTGAAGACTGCCCTAAAGAAAGTTAAAATATCTGCAATTGCCTCCTCTCCACTTCTAAAAAAGGAATATCATGGCACGAACTGGATACTTTAAGCTTTGGGCAAGCAGCGTCACTGCATAACGAAGACTTCCAATCTGTATAATGATTACACCATGTATCTGTTTCCCATAGGTTAATATGGCTACTGTAATTTCTACATGGAAACCAATTATCCTGCAACTCTCAACGTTCTGGACCAGCCGAGTATGTAGCTCCAAATACCATTTCTTCGCTAAAATAACCCTTAAATTATACACAAAAATGATGTGAAAGTTAAACTCATCAAGCAAAGAGAAAGAAAAAGAAAGCAATGAAATTCAGGACCATAAAACTCCCGAGGATGTTCCATCTAGCCAAAAATCATTTCTTGTTTGACAATACCTGGTATCCACAAAATCTTATTATAAAAAAAAATAGTGGCGGGAGTAATTCATTGTGATGCAATTTTGCCCCTTTTGCTCAATTTTTTCTTGCTCCGAACTAGCAAAAGTTGACCTTTCTAGACTAGGGTGGTCTGTGCCCAATATCAACACGATCTTGTGTGACACAAAGTTATGTAATATATCGTCGCTTTCATGACATAGGCGCGAACAGATGTACAGCTGTTGTTATCTATTCGCCCCTTCACTATGAAACCGACGATATGATTTGGTACATGCAAACACCGCTCTTCATCACATGTAAAATCACTATTAAGAATAGTCCACTTACTTGGGCAGTGTCAGACACCAGTGATAATAAACCATCATTTTCCATTCAGCAAGACATTCACTTACATACATCACAGACTTACAAGCAAGATTCTTTATGAACAACAAAACAACAAGCACACACTACTTTCATGCACTGCCAATAATGCAGATTTAAATAAAAGGCTTGACAACCTAACACGAAAGGGCTGATTCACTGACAAAAGAAGGCAAATGAAAATGTGGTCAGACTTTGAACATCTTTCTAGACACATTCGGAGATCATTATACAATCTGGAACCTCAGCATAAGTCCAATATTTATCAGAAATCCATAGTAAATATTCATTAGCATGACATTACAATACATTGGCAGTAATGAAAGCATACAAAGAATGCGATGCTGACAATTCTAAATAATACCAATATTTCTGTTTTCTAATTAGCATCACACATACAAATGTACATATATATATATATAAATACTAACACACACATAAATAAAGGCTGGCGGAAAATTCGACTTGGCGTATGCAATATGACAAGTTGAAGTATTTTAAAGCAATGGGAACATGCAAACACAGTTCACCGACTTGAATAAGACAAAAATGACATTGCTTTATTTTCCGCGTGGGTGAAAGAGGTTCATGAGAGGGAGGCAACTAATTGACTTGAAACTCCTGGAAGCCTGATCACAAAAGAAACCAAAAGAAAAAAAAAAAAACACAACTTGCCGACAAATCAACAAAGGGTAAAAAAAAATAAAAAATTAAAAAATCAGTTCAGTATTAAAATTAGCCAGATGAAACATAATGCAATAATAAATCCTGTCATGCAAAACGCAATGAGAATAAAATCTGGTGACATGGGCAGTGCTGGAAATTTTGATTTTTGCCAGTGCTGCTGACTAGAGCTGGCAAACTTTCATCCTTAGTTTCCCACATGTGGTCACTTTAAACTGACACAGCTTAATACAAAGATTTGGAACTTTATACAACATTTATCCATCAGAATGCCCCTCTGTGAATAAAACCACGAATCATAACAGTATACAACGACATATTATTTCACAAGTATTCCAGACCCTGATGTTGAGATAACTGAATAAATAACGACCAAGCAAAAGCAAATGAATATTACTTCTGACATCAATAACTAATTGCCAAACTGTACACATAAAAAAAAAATTCCAATGACATGCAGATATACACTGAAATATGAATCACAGGCCAATTTATATCATTATCATAGACATCATTACATGAAAAGTGCATATGTTATTATACAGCAATCAATATGACATTTCAGCACAATTATGCATAAAATTTTCATTAAAAAAACAACATTTGAAACTGATACATTAAACTTCACTAAAAACAGCATCCATCACTCATTAAACTGCCACTGCGTAACAATAGCCAAACTAAATGGTTATGTATATAATATGGGAACTTCAAAAATCAATAAAATGTCAGTAACTGATGAGCAGCCACATCAAATATGCATGATTCAATGACAGTTGACACAATACTGATGCACTACCAGGAACGTATACAGAATAAGTTCACTCTGCATGTGCATATCACTCACACTAATGTCATCTGGATGGAAGTTTTCAGTGAACTGCATTGAATATTGCTTAAATATTTAGCATATTATATACATCGTTGGTTTCATGACAAAAGGGCAAATAGACAACAACAGCTCTACAACGTAAAGGCTCTACAACGTATGACGAAGGAGCGAATGGGTCAATTTTGAGATATTTCCTTTTTTGTGGTTTTCAAAAGTATATTGTGGGTGGGGGCTTTACCAAACATGAGCAATTTTGTTACATCATTTAGTTTGGAATTAAAGGTTTGGAGAAATCGATGATGAGAATAGCACAAAATTTTCAAAACTGAATTTCTAACAACACTGATTTTGGTGGTCGCCACTTCGTCATACAGAAAGTTCAGTATTCGCCTTTTTGTTGTACAGCTGCTGACATCTATTCGCCCCTTAGACATGAAACCGATGATATGACAAAAAACATGCATCAGACAGTCTCATGACGATAGGGGCCAAAGCACACCTCCGGATGCCCACAGCCTTTAGTGATGGGAACTACTGACAGAAAAAGGGCGTGAACTTTTGATGCAACACACCAATCTAAGCACATGTGAGAAAGACTTCCGAATTCATCTAACGCCAGTTTTGCCACATTTCACCTTCTATTTATTTAGCAGTTAGTTACCAAACAGCATATCAACTATAAAAACATCCCTTGAGAGTACTAACTACTCACAAGAGGGGGGCCCGCCAGCACACAGCCACACCTAAGGTCGGGTCCTTGTGGGGATTTGCGTAGCCCAGCAGTCTAGAATGTTTTATTACGACAAGAAAATCTGGCCATGAGATGTTCCCAAAAGTCCTCCCATATACGCCTATAATATATCATAAGCCCATTACATTTTCCGACTGAAGACAAAAAATGTACAAATCCAGACACCAGGAAATTCCTGAAAGTTCTCATCCCTGAATCTCACTGCACACATCACTGCCTGCAAGCCACAACAGAACAAATTCTCATGGCTGATAGTGTATCAATGTTGCTCTCCCTTCTACTAACAACAAACATCCTTCTCTAGTTATGGACTTGCTGCTATGGGTATATTTCATATACATCATTTTGTGGCCCAGACTCAAGCAATGCTCTGCCACCATTTCTGGTAAAAGCGATTAAAAAAATAGAAGTGCATCAGCAGTTTTCCGTTGACTCCGAGCGGAGAAAATAAAGCTGGACAGTGAAGACGACCCAGTATTTTCTCCACTCAGCTTCTCTTGGGAACTGTCCCGACAAATGAACATCCTTAAATATTCCAGAGAACTGCAAGCTCTGTCAATCAAATGAAACCAAACCCCCTGTGAACTCAAATGAAACCAACCCATATTGACGATACATGATCAAACTTCACAGAAGTATATACTCATCAGTACTTATGGAACTATGTTCTTATCATTCCCCCCCCCCCCCCCCCCAGTGATTTGCTCTAAAGTTTTCTGGTTCAGAATGAAGAGAATGCCCAATTCCATAAAACAATGCAACCAATGACATTCCTCTCACTAGCCGACCCGAGCAAGATAAATCTTGCAGATTCTTCGTATGAAGCCCAATCGTATTCTAGATCTAGGCTACATTAAAAGCAGCATTTGGATCCGATGCAATGACCAATAGAGCGTACGTAGAAATACACAGATATGACTGCGTTGACTTTCTGCCTGCAATGTGTAAATAGTGACGTAGAGCGCAATTCCCGGTCACATTTTTCTGTTCTATCCGATGAAAATGTGTCTCTGTTTTTGCGGCTAAAAAAATGTTACTATAAATAACAGTAAAGACTGACTTTTGTTCCAAATGAATGTGTCCACCTAAGTCTTCGTCAAAAATTGATGCAGTACATCAAGTTTCATAATTTTTGATGACGTAGTCGCGAAGTTTAAGTTGCTTAGTTACAGGTTCACCCTCTAGCTCCATTGTAGTAAGATACAACGAAACAGTAAAATATTTTCCTCACTGTTCCACTAGCCAGACTTACACAAAAAAACAACGACCCAACGAACATGAACATAAAACAAAAACAATGTAAAAGGAATATATTTCACAAATCTGCAAAATCCATGGAAAAAGAGCCATACTGTGTGCATAATAAGACAAAAAAATAAATTAAAAAAATCCCCCACTCAAAAACTGAAAAAGTTCACAAAAAAATATGAAAAACAACAAATCTTCTTATCATGATACTGAATACACTGTGGCACTTCCAACAAAGGATATTTTTACTGTAACAAAGTTTTGAATTAAGCAGGACAGAGGGTATTTGTAACTGTTGAAGATTCCACTTCAGAGAATACAGGACTCAATAATTTCCTAAAATCAACAAAAAGTAAAAATAATTACATTTCAGAATTAGAAAATGATAAAGTAGGACATGTCTACAAGTAGGGCATGTCCACAAGTAGGGCATGTCTACAAATAGGGCATGTCTACAAGTAGGGCATGTCTACAAGTAGGGCATGTCTACAAGAAGGGCATGTTCACAAGCCACTATTGACAGCTTCTCTGCCCGTCTGTGGGTTGCAAATCCAAACTTGGAGCAATACTCATGTAAACTGGTTTCCATCACAAAAAGCCGGGACAGTCAAATAAGGTATATTCAGGACATCTGTGACCACAGAGTCTGGTTGAGTGAGTGGCGGACGAATTGTGTGAAAGCCCAGATGCGATGGCTTTGGTTTCATTTCATTTTTGGCTCGCATTCGGAAGTTTTGATGGACGTATATCTCATCTATCCAAACTGCTGAGATAATGTCAAAAAAAAACCCGAGCATTTTTTTAAAGAGCACACTGTGCTTCTACTTTCATCTCATTTTGTTTTTCATCAACAATGCTGTCTTTCGGTAAAAATACTGAAAATGAAATGAAACTGAAGGTTTAGTGTCTGGGCTCCTAGTTTGCTCTGAAACCTTCTTTGGATCGGTGTTGTTGCATTATTTGGGTTGGGTGGGGGACGGAGTAGATACCTGCAACTGAGTCGACTGTCTGTGATTGGGATGAGATAGAAGAAAGTGATGGGGAAATATGCAGTATCCACAAACAAACATATGATTCGTTAGCTGCCAATGGGAAACAGTCACCCTCAGATCCCCAAAGAGGGATCAGAATTTTTGAATACTTGACTTTTCTCTTAGAAGATGACCAAAAAACATGCGAGGATGACTTACAGTTCACTGTGAAAAGCTATGTCTAGACTTTCAATTCGGAGCCATGATCTCTCTTTTGGGAGAGCCGGACAGCATGAAACAAAACTCCCTTTGTTATTATTTCATCTGACTCCAAGCTTATATTACTCTTCAACACAGTCTGACCATGGTTTGGGGAGGTAAAACCATGAATATCAACTATTTGTAAACTTGTACACCGGGGCTATATTAACCACGAAGCAAAATAAGCACGTGCTTAGGGCATCAATGGAAAGGACGGGTGGGTGGGGGGGGCACCACAGAAACTTTTCACTGCCGGATTTACCATGGACCATATGGTGCAAAACTGCAAATCGTGCAGTTGAACCATAGTTCACAAAAAGGACCCCCACAATAAATGAAAAAATTGAAGTATTTGCTAATGTATAAGACTCATTTTTCAAAATTTTTAATGGCTTATTTTTGTTTTGAATTATGTATACAGCATACGGTATGGGGGCGCCAAAATCTTTAAAGTGCTTAGGGTCTCTAAAGGTCTTAATCCAGCCCTGCTGTACATGAACTCCCGTTGTTAGTATCTCACTGCACCTCCAGCCAAAAAGTATTCTTTGTCACAACCAGACCACGGGTTAGGAGGAGGTAGAACCATAGCTATCATCATTTATAGACTTTGAGACAATTCTGAGATTTTGGAGGAACTAGTCCTGAGGCAGACTAAAATTGCTAGTGTACAAAATCATTTTCATTTATCAACAGTTACAGCCTAGATACTGATCATGTGGGTATCCATGGGGGAGCTGTCCCAAAACTGAAACTGAAACATAAGTGCATGCCCAGTGATCAAATACATTTTGCCCATATTGTGTTAGACATGATACAGTTTACAGCACGTATTCAGTGACCAATATGAAAGATGCCGCAGGCTGTCGACTGAAAATATATTACTCTTTTAAATATTTTCATTTAAAAACAGTAAAAGTAGTTCAGGAATCAACACTCAAACTCACAATCACCCTTATTTTTCCAGTTTCTGTATTTTTTTGTACTGCCCCAGACAATTAAAACTCAGATAAAGCTGGGTACAATGTGCAGTCCAGAAATTCCGCTAATAAATATTTTTTTTGTACAAACCACGAAAACCACAGCCCTGAAATTTTCAGTGCCCATTAAAATACTTTCCTCCATTGTCTTACACAAAGCTAGAAAATTGTGAGCCACACATGAACACAGTTCTGATACTGTACATGAGGTATACCTTATAGGTTTTGACTGCAGTGTTTTGAAGATCCAGAACCCTTATGTACTTGATTCTAGATATAGTCTCTCTTCATGACCGGCAAAAAGCCAGAAGTCGCATGGACTGTATGGTGCATGAGGCAAAACTGGGACACTCTGCCCCAGAAACGGAATTTTCGGCCTTGCCCTATGTGAACTGAATCTTCTGTCCACACCATTTTGACAGGCAGAGTGATGTATATATACCTTTTCAGCAAATGTCATTATAACAAGCACATCGGTCACAACAAATTGACATTGTGAGCTTACAAAGTTTTAAAAAATCAGACATCCATATTGGCATCAGTGTGATTTACAAAAGTCGTACCCTTCTTGAGTAATCCGACAGTTTGCAGAACTTCTGGACAACCCTAAATATTATTGTATCAGTGGTCAAGGATGTGTCTGGGACAAAATTAAACATCTATAGGCAGATGCTCTGTCTCCCATCCTTCTACATATCCTGGATATTTTTCTTCGTAATGTCCATCCCAATAACGTTTGTGGACACTTATCTCAGCCGAGTCTACCAGGGTGATTTCAATTGGACTGCCACACTGACCCATGGAATGAATGCCCAGCTGACACTAACATCAATTCCACAGGAAAGTCATTCACACTGATATGACAGGATTTAACACAAACCTCTATGTACAAGCAACATGTACATTCATGCCAAGTATAATGCTTTTCAATATTTTCTCTCTTAATCATGAAGATATTGTTCATAGTCACTCACAAGATAAATCACTGATAACTGCTCATATCCACAATGCTTGGCATGTAAATGCCTCAAAGTACTCACATGTCAAGATTACGTCCATTCTAACTATGTGTGACCTGCGAGTGTGTTTTTATGCCTAGGCCAAAATTAGTCATTCAGAATTAAAATTTTACATTTAGATGAAGTAACAAAAGACTGGATTTGGTGCTACCATAGAAGAACAGCTTATCTGTCATAAATCAGGGCAAATGTTCTGGAAACAAAGCAGTTCAAGCAGTGTCCAGACAAAAAAATCACAGGCTGTAATCAACTTTGTAGAGCAATTTGATGTAGTTGGCAAATCTTTTAGCAGATACTCACAGACACATTGTCCAAACTGGCAAGACCAAACCATCAGTCACATTTCAATGCAGCACTGGTTCACAACTGTGTATAAGACAAGTCCTCCTTTTGATTCTCCAGGATCACAGCGATCTGTCTCATGCTCATAGAGCCACACACTGCTAAAACTTTACACAGCTGCTCTCTGAAAAGCCATATCGAGTCACATCAACGATTACTATGAAATATTATAAGTTCTCTGAGCAGTGTACCAGGCCAACAAGCAGAGACGTCAATTTCCGAAGACTCCAATGACTTTTCTATCGCACTGATGAAACTCATTCCCCAGAACTGCGCTCAGCATTTTCTTTCCCGTCTCCCTTGTGATCAGCTCCCTTCAGATTGCTAGTCATGGAATGATTT
Source organism: Onchidella celtica (assembly GCA_963931925.1). NCBI lineage: Eukaryota > Metazoa > Mollusca > Gastropoda > Systellommatophora > Onchidiidae > Onchidella > Onchidella celtica. The sequence goes on from OZ007576.1 coordinate 47,728,242, forward strand.
TTCAGAACCACCTCCACAAGTTCAGGTATTGTCATGGTCACCTCATACTCTAATGGGTTGATCTGTGAACACAAAATCACAATGATTTGCTAAATGATCTCTTTAATCAGTGGGTCTGCACAAATGTACAGCAAGTTCACAGTTTGTGTATACAGCAAGTTCACAGTTTGTGTATGCATGTCTTTTCTTTGCACTAACTGATTATATATGCATATACTGTCTGTAAGAAGTCAATTACAGCTGAACGAAAAATGAAAAATACATCTTGAAAAAGTAAAACTTGGGAGTGGATTTGGTGAAATCGGGCTTCAGGTGAAATTTTTATACTTTGTAAAGGCAAAATAAAAATATTTCTGACATGATTTCAAGCAAAATATTTCAACTGAATGCAGTAAAATGCTAATCTTTCATTTTAAAAGCAAATCTCAATTTCTACAGAAAATTTTTATCCTTATGGACAAGGAGATGTTTTGTCAGGAATTTGGTTTTTCACCTTCTGTCCGATTTTGCCAGATCCACTCGCTTTTAACTCTTTCATCATCGCAGGCCGGTATACCGGCCAGCAACTCTCACCCCTTAAGTTATCAGCGGCCGCTTCACCGGCCAAACAGAGGGTACTCTGAAAATGACACCTCAATTTATTTCAGTGGTGTCCCTTGGCCTGGCTTCCTGTTCAGACAGTTTCCAGAGTGAATTCCCTTCGTTTCTATCGTTCAATGAAGTTTGTGCATGTATTTTTGTGAAAAATAACATTGAAATGAAGTGGCAAGTGAATTTTTAAAACTTTTTTCGTGCAAAGGGACAAAATGGACCCTGCCAGTGATATGAACTGGTCTTCTTTTGGGGCATACGGCGATGAATCTGCCCATTCGTCAGACTCAAATGAAGTAGATCTAGACCCAGGCAACACTGAAAGTGATTCTAACAGCTTTTCTGATTTCTGTGTAGGAAGGAATTGCAAGGAAAATTTTCATGTGGCATAAATCCCTCCTGGAAACTGAATTAGGCTGGCAGTTCAATGCTTTTCTTGCGGTTTATTCAAATTTGGACTATGTCTGAAGGTAACACAGTCCCTGGGGTACTTTTATATTTTATGGCAAGATACAACAAAGAAGAAGGTACAAAGACAAATGTACATTGTTGTCATGTTTTTGTGTCATAAAAATTTTTCAAATACTTTTCATTGCATACATGTCAAACAAACAAAATTGCACCAAAGTAAATAAAATTCAATCATAATAAAGTTCATCCATTTCTCTTTCAGAAAACGTATGTTTTCATTACATTTCCTTGAATAGTAGATTGGCAATTCCTGTTTTTCGCAACTATATGAAGAAATCGTGAAAGTCTTCTCAATGGGCTGATAACATTGTGGACACTTTTTTTCGGGGCTGGGATAACGAAAGAGTTAAAAAAAAGAAATACTTTTACTGAGCCCTACAGGAAATAATGGATGCAGAAAAACTAGACGTAAAAACCACAACGAACTCAGAAATTATTTTTTTTAAAAACGCACCCAATTTGTGGGTTTGCAGCAGGGCTGGGCACAATGTTAAGATGTGGCAAAATTAAAAAAAAAAAAAAAAAAAAAAAAAAAAGCAAAGGTTATATACAAAATACACACTAAATTTTAGAAATAAAAAGAAATGAAAATTGAAAAGAAAAAAAACAACAAGGAAACGAATTAATAACACAGACAATAGCACAAGCTCTTTCTGAGAAGTCACTGCGGTCACTGGGATTAATGCTTTGCCTTTGCCTACAGTTCTACTTTATTTACAACGGTTGTCACAGTTGGCTCACCTCTCTGGCATTATGAGAATCCCTGATGACAGACCACTGGTTGATGATGTCATTGTAAAAGGACGCCTTGTCCGTCTCCCCTCTCTGTGTGTACAGTCTGACTAGTCCTCTGTAATCGTACTCCAATCCACTGTAGCCCTCACCAAACAGTTGACGCCCTGAAGAATGCACAAAAAACAACTCTGTAACCTAACAAGTAAAAGAAAAATATCAAAAGAGACAAACAAACAAAAAGAAATTTTAAAAATCCATACAGCTTTCCGACTCCCTTAGATATAAGACATTAGGTAATGAAAACTGCCTTGCATTTACATTAAAAAAAAACAACTACACACCTTACACAGCTGTCCGACTCCCTTAGATATAATACTTTTGGTAATGAAAACTGCCTCGTGTTTACAACAAAAAAAGTACGAAAAACCTATACAGCTTTCTAACTTCCTAAGATAAGATATATTAAGTTAATATTAGATCAAATTACTAATATTAGATACAGTATAATAGGTTATCAAAACTGCCTTGTGTTGAAAAAAAAAAACAACAACAAAAAAGAACCTGTATGGCTTTCTTACTCTTAGATTCAACACATTAGGTTACTGAAACTGCCTGGTGCTTACCAAATTTAAAAAAAATACAAAAATTAAACAGCTTTCTGACATTAACATTAAGTTATCAAGGCTGCCTTCTGTTTACAAAAAGATAAAAAACCAACAACAAACCTGTGCAGCTTTCTGACTCCAAATCCAGTAGATATAATTATAATACCTTAGATTATCAAAGCTGCCCTGTGTTTACCAAGAAATAAACAAACAAAAAACAACAACCATATACAGCTTTCTGACTTTTCAAAACTGCCTTGTGTCTACAAGTACAATGAAAATCTATATGGCTTTCTGGCTCCCTTACATATAACACATTAGGTTATCAAAAGTGCCTTGTGTTTACCACATTAAAAAAAAACAAACAAGTTATACGGCTTTCTGACTCCCTTGGATATAATACATTAGGTTAGCAAAACTGCCTTACTGTGCACAAAAAAAATACAAAAAAAACCTAACTTCCATGCAACTGACAACAGACACATATACAGTGTTCGCACGTGAACTGAAATGGAAATGGCAAAAATCCATCAAGTAGTAAAAAGAAAAAACGTTTCCATGTGTGCGGGAAATGGCATCGCCACACACATGAAAACATTCTTGCAGCGTTTTTGACATTTCCATACCCATGAAAACCTAGCTGAAGACACTAATGGTCCTTGCCTTGAAATGTTGACTCACCTATTTTTACAGATCTTAGATACAGCTTTTCTGCCTCATCATACTTGCACACATCATAGTTAAATAGCGAGGCCAAGTGACCCACGGATAATGCAACCTCATAGTCATCTGGACCCAACAGCCTCTCCTTTATTTCAATAGCTTGTTTATGCATCCTTTCTGCATCCTGAACAAGAAAACAAATTGCACCACATTCAAAATTGGAATTACCAACTGTCTTCGGCCAAATTGTTAAAAACTGAATTTTAAAAAAATCGAAACAAAACAAAAATACAATTTAAATTTAAAAATACAGTGGCTGTGAAGCGACTCTACATGTCTGTCTAGCTACCTTACTCAAGAAATACCTAATCTGTGAAATGATAGCATCCCATCAACATGTGAAGACTCACACTCAAAAAGAACCGCAGTCAGAAAAATCTGCAACTGAGGAAGTCGATTTTTAAAGTTAAGAGTTTTTAAAGTATCCCTCTTGCAACTGAAAGGGGTGATTTCTACTACATTGTCATTGCAGCTCTTGATTAAAACTTTGTATCACACACACAAAGCTGATGAACTACTTTTTTATATGATGATAGTAGGAAAAATCACATTTTGAGACCGGTTGTTTTTTCCCCCTGTGGTCTATTTATTGACCAGTATTCCATAGTTTTTCTTAAACCTGTCAGAGCCCATGATGCCTTGCAGGTCAGAGCAAGGAGATCAATGGCTATGGAACGGACATCTCTAAACAAAAACCCGCCAACAATTCATCTGGCCAAGGCATCCATGGTAGACCCAATCCCGCCAAATGAAATGAAAAGAGAATAAAATGGGAGTGAGCTGGCCATGTCTGAAGAAGGAGAGATAGCAGATGGACAGAATGTTGCAGGGAAAAGAGGCCTAGAAAGGGATATCGTCATGGTGCTAACCTTTTCACCCAAGTCAGACTTAGGCCAAAACAGAATGTACCTGTTTCGTCATTGCCCTATCCATAGTGCATCTATTAATGTAATCATTCAAAAGTTCCAAGCCATTATCCTGAAAATAAAACTTTCTGTAATGGCCTCTCATTCATAGACGTAGGCCATTTTGGTTCTAGGGTTGTTTCAGCCAACGTGGATGATGGCCACTTTTACCTAGAGTCATTTTGGCCTAAGTCTGACTGCATTGCAAAAGAATAAATAAGGTTTTTTTTTGCGATTTTCTCAGAAGTGCAAAAAATGACTTGGGCCAAAAAGGTCAGCACCATGACGATATAGAACAAGAACAAGCCCCAAGAGATGCTGGAGAGATGATATTGTACAGACAAGTGGACAACCAACAGGCATGGACAAGAAGGACTGAAAACAGAGAAGAATGGAGATCTTTGACAGAGGGCTACATCCTGCAGTGGTAGGGCAAGGCCTAACAAGACAAGACAATATTTGCATGACCTCAACCACCATAGTACATAAAACAATAAGCAATGCAACCTGAATAAAAAATTATACTTTTCCAGCAGTAAAACATGACTGCTGTACTATTTATCAGATACACTCAATATGATATTACACTGATATACACTAAAGTGATACATACCTCATATCTTTTCATGGACTGAAACAGCCGGCCAAGGTTGCCATAGTGCTTGGCTGTCTGAACGTTCTCCTCCCCAAATGCAGCTCTAGCCTGCTCCAGGGATGACAAATGAAGACTGAGTGCTTCTTGCAGATATCTCTTCTCTTCAACCTTGTCTGTGCAGTCAATCCCTATCTCTTCCAGGATTAAGGCTGAAAGATGAAAAGGGCAAAGTAAAATCTTTTTTCGTCACTCATGACAGACAGTGAGGAAAATCAGAAAAGTTCATAGCTGAGGCTGAGATACAGATTGCCAAAACAAATTCACTTGCCAAATTCTGTCCATCACTCTCACCCTGTCAAAATGGGCTGAAAAATATTAGTACTTAACATCAGCAACTTATATGCATACAGTCTGTGGATGTGAGTGGATCTGTGAAATCAGACGTGAGGTGAAAGTTTTATACCGCTTTAAAGAATTAAAATAGAATATTCTTAAGACAATTTTGAGCAAAAAACATTTTCACTGAATGCATAGAAATGGCTAATCTTTCATGTTATAAGCAAACCTCAATTTCCATAGAAAATGTTTCCTCCTGTGGAGAGATTTCTCATGAATTTGGTCCTTCATCTGGCGCCAGATTTTGCCAGGCCCACTCACAAATACTTAGAGAAGGAATGGTTCATTTTGGTGCCCTGTGTCTTAGGCCGAAGTCTACCAATTACAAATATAGACCTATTGCTTCTCAACTTACCTTTTTAAATGCAACTTTATTTCAGTGAGTGAGCAATGCTTCCAAGTCCCAGATAATCTCTGTCTAAATTTAATAGAAAAGAAAAAATTTGCTACTTTTTACCCCAGCACGACGAATGCATCTGAAGAATTCATTCCCTGAAAAAGGTCAAGAAATTTGTATTTATGTTTGACAAAGTTCGTATCCGGTTGCTCCAATATTGTTCCAATACACCTGCAATATTATTTGAACACTCACCTTTCACTCTCTTTGAGGAAGACAACAGTAAATGCTCCTCAGGAAGAATCTTGCACAAAATACTCATGGATTTCTCTGCGTGATCCCTGAAGATGACAAAAGTGGGGGGTGGTGAGATTTAGGTAAGAAAATTTAGAGTGATTAAGATCATGAGAAGGGCAGATTTGGGGTTAATTTAAATTATTGTTTCAATCATTATCTCAATCATAATACAATAGAGACATCAAGACAGCCTTGGCTTTAAATAAAGGGTCAGAAACTACTGACAGAAAACATTTCCTGAACTTTTGATGCACCGTATCGCTGTCAATCGCGGTACACAAATATACCAATTCATATGTGCAAAAAATAGTGGGAAGAAGTACCATATGAGCTACATAACTTTAGTCAGGTGCAAATTTCATGTTCTGAATGTTAATCAATGAGCCGCCCATTTACCATTATCCTTATATAATGACTCATATATGAAACTCCTCCCAGATAGTACTGACTGGGGAGATTTTAAAAACCTGGAAATCCAGAACTTTCCAGAGAATTCCCATCCCTGCAAATGACATTTACAAGAAAGTTTATAAAATTTGAGTGAAGACTTAAGCGTACTGACATTATACATCACAGCAGTCTTAGCTTAATAATCAAACAGGAAAAGATAATTTATATTCCACTACCCAAGTCTCAAAATGTTCAAACAATGTATAGATTTATTTCTACTATTATTTCATTATACAATTTAACTGGATTACCAGTCTGGTAAAATGTGAGCAATGATATACTTCACTTACTTTGCATGCTGGAACTTTCCTGAGCTATACTCATTCACATAGGATGCATAAGCAAGGTCTTCACATGCTATGGCCACATATAAATTATTCCCACCAAATACAGACTGTCGTATATCTAATGCCAACTGAAAAGATATTAAATAATTGTTATTTACTTATATGGCATTTATATAAATGAATTACACATTTTATGTTATTTCTGGAAGAACCAGAATGCCCAGAGGAAATAGGAAAAAAACAACAACAAAAAACAAAACTCACACAAAACTACAACAACAAGAAAAACAGTAAAAAAAAAAAAGGTACATATTACTTAAACTTTGGGTAACAAATTATGCAAAGAAAACCCTCAAGATGCATCTATGGGAAGCAATCACTATTGAGACACTTTTGAAAAATTTCATATTACGCCCCTTCTATTCTTTCTTGGCTCAATGGTTGCCACAGTGACCTCTGGGCACTGAGTCTTCTTTTTTCTAGTGCATTGTACTGGGCTGTTGAATCAAACTGCCCTAGGTTTTGAAACCAAGATAACAGCACTCCCCCCAAAAACTATTTCTTTTTTTTGACATTTGACATCCAACTTTTCTCCTAAATTGTACTTCTAACAAATTTTTTAAAAAAATAAAAAAATTTCAGGCTAATACTACAAACCTGGAAATACATAAAAACCACAAAAAGGTAAAAAATTGTGAAGGCCAAAGATTTACTTATGGGTAGTTGTTTATATCATGCTGGTTCTTTATATTGTCAATGTCAGTCTCATTATCTTAAAAGTGTCTCTTATCATGATGCCACTTGCCTCTGTAATTTATTTGCATCACTTTGTTATGGACCAATGGAGATTGAGTGATACGGCATTCAAAACTGTCTAGTTCTGTGCAAAATCTTTTTGATTGACAAAGATGTTTTTCTTTTTGTTACAATAAATAACATCATCACCATCATCTCCATCATCAATACTGCAATCACCATATGACCAAAATCAACTTCTGAATTCTCCAACAATGCCATAATTAGATTTAAACCAAACTTAACAGAAAATGATGAGCTGGGACAAACTCTGAAAAGATTACTGCATCAATAGTCAAGGACCACCACAGGTATTGACCAAAACACTCGAGACAGGAACACAGGTGGTAAAGGGCCAATAACATCGTAACTTCCTCATACTATAAAACCAGTCTCCAGATAAACTCTTATCTCAACAGCACTTCAGAGGCTGTTGACCCTCTCCCTCCCCTACTTCTTTCCCTGGAGACTTTCCTCAAATTTCAAACTTCCAGGTGATCAAATAGGACCCGACTAGAGTGTACTTCCTACAGAATTTGCTGAGAGTCATTGAGGCTCGAACTATTGCGCCGAATCTGTCATAACATCATCTCCCATAGATAATCACATGTACTTTCTTAGTGCGGGTGACCCCAAATTTTTCTGGTTGTGCCAACTAAAAGTTGGCAAAGTGAAAAAATGATAAAACGAGTCTGAATTTGAGTTTCAGTTTGGACTTTATGAAACCCTAGCATGGTGCCGTCTGTGTGTTTAGGATGCACTTTGCATATTCTAATCCTTAGGTATCACCAAGAAAGTGATCTCTGTGACGATTCAAATAAATGCAAAATTGCACTTGGAGGTTACTAATGATAACACAACAGCTAACATTTTAAGGCTAATATAGGCTGTTCTGTAATTGCCATAAATACATGTAGATTCATAACCCCGCCCAGCCAGCATATCATTATCAATGTTTTTAACCAAGAGATAACTTCCGCCCTTCTGTTTCAAGCTAAACCACTTCAGTTTCTGGTGCTATCAAAACCAGAAAACATTTGAAAAATAATCATCAGAATATTCCCAAGGACTGTAGAAACCGGTTTTGACTATTTTTCAGAAGAAGCAAAAAACTGTATTACTTTCGCACACCTGGTCTAGTGGTAATGACTTCTTGAAAACTTGCTATTTGATTATTTTCGGCTTAAGAGTCTAGGACCAAGATCACTGAATGCTGCTTTGAATGTAATTGAAAATCTTTAAAACTTGATTCTTTGAGTTCCTACAGCCGTAGGGAATGGTGTCAAAATACCCCGACGTTACAGTGGTTTACACTGATACTTGAAGGCCTGAAGTACGAAAGTGTATAGTTTACTGGTGGGCTTACCTGGTAAACTTTCACTGCAGGTATCACACAATCAGAATTGAGCAAGAAAAATCCATAATCCAAAAGGGTATCAGCATACTTTGGATGATACTTGCCAAATTTTTCCCTGCACAGAAAGACACAAAACATTATTCCAACTGACCATTTCTTTCAAAGTTGCACTTCGCTGAGAAACTCAAAAATCGTGGCTTATTTTAAACAAAAATTATGCAAATAGAATGCTGCAATTTGTCCTTAACTTTTTTCCAGTTTGACACTGAAGGCTTACAGGTTCAGTCAACAGTCACTAATTTGTGTTCTAGATAATGCCATATCTATTTCATCCTCTTTAATATTAACTCAGCGTATTAAAACAGTAAGCTATGGCCATCACATTCAGTGACACTTGAAATTTCTCTTTTCACGACCGAATCATCTGAAGTCAACCGTTACATGCAGTATTTATTTTAACTAGAGACTGTCATATCTAAGTCATTCTTTTTAATATTATTTCAGCTGATCCAACCAATAAGCTCTGGCCATCACATATAAACACATTTAAAATTTCTCTTTTCACACCTGAGTCATCTGAATTCAACCATCAGTATTTATTTTAACTAGATACTGTGATATCTATTTCATTCTCTTTAACATTGTTTCAGCCAATTCAAATAGTAAAGCTCTGGCCATCACAGACATACACATTTGAAATATCTCTTTTCACCACTGAATCATCGGAATTTAATTGTAGCTATTCAATTAAACCTTCATATCAGATACAAAATCATACCTTGCAAATGCAACAGCATATTTAATCAAAAGTTCTGCAGTTTTGAACTCTCGCTTGACAACACAGGCCTGCACACAAATGAAGAAAAAAAAAAGGTCACAAAGAGAATCAATGTGGCTATAATCAACCATACACACAGAGTCTGGTGCAATCATGAAATGAGCCAAATATTTCACACAGGAAATTAGGAAGATCTTCAACAAACGTATCTACGTTATCTAAGATGTATGACTGCTACGGGCAATATGATTCTGTAATACCATGCACTGTAGGAAGTGATAAAGTTTTGATGTGATCAAATTTTACATCCCCTATGAGGGTGGAAACAAAAATTATTATAAAGGATGCCAATACCATCCATTTCTATCACCCACCCAAAAGAATGACCAAAAAAAAAAAAAAGGGACTTGACTAGTTCTACAATTACAGAGAAAGATGAAATGTGAAATGAAGGGGATCAATATTTCCCATCATGTTTTATTCTGTATGAAGTGTAAAACAAATGCCTTGTCAGAAAACGAATAAAAAATCTCGATCACATTTTCAACAGCTTCACATTCCCCATGCTTCAAACATTTAACTGCTAGAGGCTATATAATTTCATTGCCATAGAGGTGGCCTGAAGGGAAAAAAATGTTGCTCACACTTAAGAACTTCTGTACTATCATCATTATTTTAACTTTGTATGGTTTTCTTTTCAGGGCACTGTCTTTCATGCAAAGGAAGAGGAAATAAACAACAGAATACACAAATGTTTTCATGCTTCAGTTCCCCAATCTTTGGTTTTAAATAATGCTTTCACAAACTGCCCCAGGCTTTGATATAACGTCACTTGCCAACAGCACTATGAATAAAGTTGAAAGTCCTGCTTACCTTTGAACACAGTCTCATGACATTTACAATGGCCTGGAGGAAAAAGGAAAACAACAGAAAAATCACACATTATTGAGTAGTCAGTCTAAAAGTGGCTCAATTATCTAATATTGTATCCTGCATGGTTGATTGGCGATAATTTTTAGTTACAACATAGGTGATGTGAAGTAGGGCTATCTACTAAAATGGAAAGTGTATTATATACATGGAACTGGGAATGTCTCAAAAGAGATGAAACGAAAATTCCAATGACGCTTCACAGGATATAAGACAGGGTGTAATATTAAACTTTATAAAATAGAACGTTGATACAACACAGATGCAGATTTATCTTTGATAAATATGCCAGAAAATCTCTGGAAAAATGGCTGACTAGGTTAAGCCATTACCCCTGCTAAATAAACCCTGAATAATGATTAATGCTCGTGTTCTACCAAGAAATGGATAAACTAAGTATTATGAGATAGGGCTGTTTTAACATCACTTTGGGCACCTGGGCAAAGCAACAGGCTGCTTCCGACTCCCTACACGCAACTACTCATAAATCTTAAAGACTGTGGGGTCGCATCTTATAAATTTGCATGCCTAAACCCTTGGGACACCTGGGCAACTGCCCAGTGTGCCCGTGCATTGACACAGCTCTGTAATGAGGATTGTATTGTGTTTTTACTGCTTTGAACTATACTCCAGCAACAGGTTACAAATTGCAACCCATTAACAAATGAATTAAAAAATAATGCATAAATCACTTACCATGGGAGGCATACTTGAGTTCAATTCTAAAATGGCAAGATGACAAGTATTGAAAGCCTGAAGATAAAACAAAGAAAAAAAAAAAAGACATGAAGATGCAATGAGCACTGGAAGTAATAATCTGCTGCATTATTAATCATGATCAAAAGCAGGGAACACAATTAAGCATTCTACATATTCCAAACATTCTTCTGTTGAAAATTTTAAGTTTGGCTTGGTATGAGAAGTTCACCATCACATGTGTGTAGTTTCATTAGAAAGGCCTCACAAAGACAATATCCATTCATGCTGCCCAAATGGAACCCCCCCCCCCCCCCCTCCCCAATAGCAAGGAAATTTATCGATCCTTGCAACAGAGAGTTTTCTTCACCCATAAATAAAATTTGCAAGCTGTTCATGCCATTTCTGCCACCATTTGCAAAGAGCAACACACACACACACACACACACACACCCAAACTTGAGAAGAAGGAAAAGCAAAAGAGAACGTCATGACAAACTTACTTTTAACAGAAATAACCACTCTCACTGCTTACCTGTGTATACCGACTCTGAGCAAATAGAAGGGCACAATGTTCAGCATAAAGGACAGCTTTATTAACTTTGTGGCCCCGCCCTTCTATTTCTGTACAGATTTTCAAAGCTTTGTTGTAGGTTTCCTCAGCGTCCTTATACTGACAGTTGACATTCTGGCTGTCAAGCAGTCTGAAACAGAACACAATGCTTTAATCAGTTTGCTCCTTTACAGCTTGAAAAATATCTTTGTACTCCTATAGTCCTAAGTATCGATACCAATTATTAATTTAATATTCTGACATAATACTTAAAAGGTGACTCATCTGGATAAAAAAATACATCAATGATGCAAATTGCATTATTAACAATTAGTCCATAATTTTAATGGCTTGTTTTCAAGGTATCAATCAACCTTTACAGGTCACTTTACAGAACTTAGAAAGTACGACTCACAGGAAACCAACTTTAAGAAAACCTGTCAATGTTTATCATTTATAAATGCAAGAATCAAAGTACACCTTTCATGCGCAAGACATTATAATTTCTTACCCACATTTGCAGAAACTGTATTAAATATAAAAACAGATCTTCAGAATTTACCAATATGTGGTAAGTATGATTTCCAGCATCATAGAGAGGCACCATAACAGTGCTGACGGTAAATTAAAATCAGTTGACACTACTATCAATCCCTTCAACTCACCTGACTGCAAACTCCATAGATCTATATTTATGAGGTGTACTTTCATCATTTATGCATGCTTCAAGACAAGCCATATAGATGGACGTGCTGTCTGCAAACCAACCAGCTTCACACAAGAAAGCCCCTGTAAATGAAAAATATTCATTTCTTCATCACCACACCACTTTTAATCTCCTCTTCTCTCTTTCATTTGAAAATTTCCCCCCGTTTTTATTTACCAAAAGTGATGCACCAAATTAGTAGAATATAACTTGTGAAAGTCATGAACATGTCAAAATATGTACAATTACCACTTTGACAGTCTCAAATTTCAGACGGTTACATAATATAATATCACATTATAATGACAGATCTATGAGATAGTTTGATAAGTCATACACAAACTATAAAGACACGCCTATTGAGGATTAACTAGTTACGTCCTTGTGCGGTTGCCCAGACCACCCACCAACCCCTGCAGGAATATTTCATTATTCTAAGAAAAATGGCCGTGAGGCACATTCGGAAGTCCTCCCAATGAGCTCCTACACATTTTAAATTCTTGAATAGGTCAGAATTCCATACCTAAGGAAAATCCTAGTTGTAAAAGTTTGCCCTTCTCTACTTCATCTCCAAGTACTGCAGGTGTAAGGCGTTTGCAGAACTTAACAGCAAGAATTTGTGACAGTTTCACATCATTGTCCATGATAGCTTGAAAACAGCGATGTAGCAGGACCCTGAATAGAAATCATGGGACACATTGATTATGACCAGAAGCTTTAAATACTTTTTTGATCTTTGTTAAAATTGTTACTGAAAGTGATACTGACAATATCAGAGCATAAAGCAATTTTTAAGTTATCAACATCAATGAACCTCTCACCTAACAATGAAACAGTCACTTGAAACCTATTTGTACTTATGTACGGCTTCAATTAGGAAAAAAATCACTCAGTCGGTGCCTAAAATAGATTTCAATGCTTATCCTTTGAAAGACAATTTCTTATTTCAGATCAAACGCTTAAGTTTCAAAGCTTATTTCTTAAAAGACAAATTCAAACAAATACTGTTTAGCTTTAACTCCATCCCATTCCCCCATCTCAAAAGATTATTACAAAAATGGTAAATCCATACTAATCAACAATCTAAACTGTTAAGTGTTAGAAGCAAAGTTCACAGGATTTGTGACAATGTGAATGATTAATTTTCCACAATATTACTCACCTTTTGTTCATAACTCTCAAAACTCTGGAGAATATGTCCAGATCTTTGAACTCATTTCCAAGGTCAACCAAACCATTCTTGTCATACAACTGTTTTAGACAGTAAAAAAAATGAGGTTGTATTATATTGTTTTTAATAAACATTTTAATATTCTTATCCATATTTTTAATGATATTACAACTTATCATAATTCGTACGCCAAACACAAAACAATAGACTGATTTGAATCCAATAAGCAAGCCAGTAAACAACTAACCGAACCCCATTAGATTTAGAATCATTGTGATTCACAGAATTGTAGACATTTTAGACAGCTATTCTGTAAGTATAACATCCCAGCACTACCGTCCTTCTACATCACAGCTGAGTCTTACAAGTTTTCTCACACAACTTTCATTTTAAATTAAAAAAGACTCAGGTCCAAGCTCTTTGCTTCCCCAGTGATTCCTCAGTGGTTGAAAATGAAGATAATTTAAATTTTTGAAGGATCTAAATTTTAATGAACTAAAATTAGTCTAAATAGAGCTTTTGCAATTAAAGATGGTTGCAGCCATAATATAATAATAGTAATATAATCGCTCTTAATTGTGGGCATGGGCACACTGGCTAAATACACTGGAATCATGCCTCATATTAGTTATATCCATGGATTCTTGTTCATGCCTGTTCCTTCCCTTACCAACAATTTCAAAATAAAAGGGAATAATAAAGGCATTGGGTGCTTGTAAATGAGGTTTGATTCCTTATATGAAAAAGGTTACCATGGACTATAATATGTGTTGCCAAGTTATTAACTCACTGACGCCCGCCCGTCATCGCATGGGCGCAATTTTCTCATCGTGGTGGCAGCTGCCCGTCATCGTGTATGTGCGATTTTACTGCCAACAGTGAATAGCTCGTAAGGGTAATATAATAGTGCGATGACTGTGGCACGGGTGAATTCTAGAGAGTCATTTCCCTTTCACTGAGTACCCGGATGAGCTCTCTAGCGTGAAAACTAACAAAGTTATGATAGTTTTTGTAGTACTGCTACCCCCCCCCCCCTCGCTAAAAATCCTATGGTCGTTCCGACTTCAAGTACAAAAAATGTGTAGATCTAGCTCTACACAGCCTTCTAGAATGATGCAATAGCCTCTCAGGGTAGTAAACCAGATAGTGTAACAGCTACATGTAGACCTAAACACTCTACAGCCCAATATTTTAGTTCTTCTGACTCGGAAAATGATTCACACATTCACAACTCAAAACTATAAAAGATGACTCAATTCTGTTTGTGACATTATAAATTTTATTAAATAATATTTACATACATGTCAAATTGCAACATTGTAGCTTTTAAAAATAGATTTTTATATATATATATTTTTAAATATACCCTTGAAACGCTGGGTACCAGGGAATAGCTAGGGTAAAAATCCTGAGCGTCAGTGAGTTAAATGTTAGCCTCAGCACTCAAGAACATATAATTCCACATCTGAAGTCAAACCCCGGTTAGATCTTTTCAGAAACTGCAGCCACAACACTATTTCCTATCCCACATGTCATTCACAATTAATTATGAATGCAAGTTAGCTAGAACTCCGTACCGTCTGAATGTTTTATACCTTACATCTAGCACAAAAATGTTCGATCTATCTTTCTATGCTCTCTCAACGAATGTTTGAATGTGTACATGATGCTAAAATACATTTAAATTTAACCTTCATCAAGATGATCGGGATCTTATTCGCAGACGTCTGTGTATAAGCACGTCGATAATAATCAATAGATAGCCAATAAATATCACATCACACACGCCCACATTTAGTAAAAATAGGCCTAATGCCAATTTCTGGTGTAAACTGTCCTATTATTGTGGTATATTCTTAAAAATATTACAATTGCTTTGAACATCGCCAATGAGCTGGGTGTGTGAAATTTTGCCTGCATATGTACAGATCTAAAACTTTAGTTTTTCAGGAATTAAAGTGATTCAAATTATTTTCTACATAACAATTAACATAGAGAGTTCTTGTTCTATGCATCCTGACCACTAAAGTTAAAGAGTACAGGCCTATAATATAGGCTACTCCATCCCTAACCCTGTCCTTAATGGCTTAGTTAAACCTAGCCCCAAACCTTTGTTTTCTACTTGAAAGAGTACAGTATAGGATTAAGGATAAGAACAGGGGCAGTAATAGTTAGGATAGATTGGTGTTGAATGGGTGGTTGAGATGTGGTGTAGATCTAGATGAACATCTAGATAGAATCTAGAGCTAGATCTAGATAGATTTCTAGGCCAACAACAGATCTCTTTCCCATTTTCCTGGTCTGAAACCAACAGATTACGCATGTTAAAGCTGCTACGCCAGGGCAAATACAGGCTGTGATATTTATCAAGCATAAAGCTAACTCTAGATCTAGATTTAGATCTTGACCAACATCCACAGGCCTTAATTTTATGCCTATTGCGTAGGTCTTCGACTATTAAATCTAGACCAGACCTAGATCTAGACTCTAGATCTAGGATCTAGATCTATAATCTAAATCTAGATCTAGATCTAGGCCTATCTAACTCTAAGCGTAAACAACATATTCCTCCTGCGGGCTTGAATTCAATAACATATGTAGAAAACTCACCTTATAGTATACGTCGAATATAACATCATCTGTGAGATTTTTCAGCTCATTTTTATACTGGATAAAACGCATAACAACAGCTGAGATAGCTGTATTGTATAAAGACTCCGGTGCCCATTCCAACTCAGTAGCACGCGCCATCTTGGATTATTTGTCACTGATGTCAAGGGACGGAACTACTGTTCCTGAACTGTCAATTGCCAGGTTACTGAAACATTATTATAAAATCGAAGTTTCTAAAGTCTAACGTTTCCGTTTGAACTCCTGTCCCAGCTGAAGTTCAGACTGTATATTCATATTACAAAATGATCCTGCTTCATAGTTTAGAAATTAGAGCTTGCCCTACAGAATGTCCACTATATTTCATGTGTACCAAAAAAAATTGCTAAGGGGTTTGTTTTTGCTTGTTTGTTTAAAAAAATATATTTCCCAAAAGGTTAACAAGAAAAACTACAAAAAAATCAAAAAATGTGAGCATGTCAATAACTGTCAATTGGTACGGCAGTGAAATGAATCTCCTATAAATTTTATCAACCTCTTCATAAGCAACATTGCTTCTATGTAGATCTAGTCTAAATAACTATCATCCTTTGCTCCTTTGGATCAAGCAGTGTTGAGATTCCGTTGTTACCTTTAACCAATACGTTGTTTATTATGTAAATGTGGTTCTCTTAAAACTTGTCAAAATACCCCACCCCCCTGTTATTGTTGTTTTTTCTATCTTCTATAATACAAATGTTCAATCTCCATTATACCCGTAGCTGGATTCAACCTGCATCGGGGGGAAAAAAATCTGGAAACCACTGTTGTTTGTTTGGGGTTGCACAGGAAATGGAGAGTAGGTGTGTGGAGTAAACTGTACCTTGCTGAGCAGACTCCAGTGGGCAGCTGTAACGGGTTACACTTAGAGCTGTAAGTAAATATACCTTTTATATTTGTATGTCTGTCTGTCCTAATCAGCAACCATTACATTGATTGTTTGTTGTTGGTTTTTTAAAAAATTCTGACTGTACTGTTAAATAATGACAGAGCACGTTTTATCCTTGTCATGCTCAAGCACGGGCTCAAAAAAAAAAAAAAAAGGTGTTTTTAAATATCTAGATCTACATTGTTTACTTTAAAATTTTGTCATTAACTATTTATTCTGTGATTTTACAAATGTATACATAGTACATGGCATGCTCCTGTTCAGAAATATTGCCTTAGTTTTATCACTGACATCGAGTTAATCAGCGAAAAATAAAAACATATTGTTTTCATTCACGACCTGGTGAAATACTTAACAGCAGTTCAGCACAATCTGATAGATATGATAGATTAGGCCTAGAAAGTGCCAATATTATCATCATAATATTGTGAAAGGTTCCTTTAATAATGATGTGAAATGGCCGCTAGGAACAGTCATTTGAGAGATACTTGCTAAGAAGGCAAAGAAAAAGATGGAGATTTTAGAAGTGAAGGAAAAGAAATAAAGAAGAGCTAGGTAAGGATAGTGAGATAGAAAGACTGTGCAAGCAGAAACATCTGCACAGAATAATCATATTGTGGACATGGATGGTCATGTTCATTCCTACCTTTCATATTTTCCTGCCAAATATAGTACGGTATGACATATAATACAATTTATTAAATCACTATAATATTTATCCTGCAAATAACCACTCATTTCAATTATAATTAGAATTTAATTCAATATTAATTCTATTATCAGAGAAATAGATGTCCATCCAGACTCAATAATAGAATATGTACCCCTGTTCCTTAATGTAATCTCAACTCTGTGTGGTGATATTTCAGTTCAGAACAAAGCAGCGTTAATAATAATGCTTGCACTTTCATTGCCTTTATAGGAACATCACAAGGCTGGAAATTGATCCTTTGGTAATGAAGTTAAAAAGTGGTTATAATATCCATGTGCGTGTGGACCATATTTGTTTATACGAAATTGTTAAAATAATTTTTATAAAAATAACTCTATGATGTATACAATAGCAACCAATGCAGGTTTTCTTTCATGTTGTCTATAACTGGCATGTGGGAGGCAATAGATAACAGGCTTGCCATTGGAATTTATCAGTCCATTATGCCACCCCGGTGGAGCATTGTCAAATTCATTAAATGAAGTGCAGGATATATTTTATTTATTTATGTTGGAGCAAAGTCAAAATAATCATAATGTGGCCTGTGGCACTGGACTCTCCTCAGTCTTATTCAGACTTAATATGTCTGCACCACAGTGGCATCCAGTTTGAAATAGTACATAGCAAAAAGATATGTATTAATCAAATCAGAGATAATCAAATCAGGACCCAGCCAGCAATTTCGCAACCCTATAGATGGAAATCAGAGGCATAGGATTGACGTCAAGTTTGCACTGAGGAATGGCAACGTTTCCATGTACATCCACTAGTTACGACATCGCAACAACATCAGTCTGATGCAGGGAACTTGCCCCCTACGATAATCCCGCTAACCCAACAAAATCTACATCAGATTGATTTAGGGATTATATCAGGGGAAGCAGTAGTGACGTATATTTGTTTACTTTTTGTCAGCGACACAAGCTGGATATTCACCAGTCTGGAGGGGGGGGAAAAATCAGGTTGTCTTTTCAGCATATTATGGCTCAGTTGTTGGATAAGTTTGTTTTTTTTTCGTCTCCCAAGTTTTTCTCAGTGTGACATAAATCAATTCTAAAGTAAGTTTGACAGATCGCAATATCAGAAGTTTCAGACAGTGAAAATCTTTCACGTCAAAATACGTCTTTCAGTTGGCAAAGAGTTCTTAGACTAACAAAATATGTGGCATTGCTTTAGAGTACGATAAAGGACCATCAGATTAATAAATATAAAAAAAAGTTCCATTTTTGTGATTACAGCAGAGGAAACCTGCATTGTTTGATGGACATTTTTTTCAGTTATAATAAAGCCATTGCTTTCAAGTCTCATTGTTAACTGATATTTCCCTTCTGCCATTTTTGTAGTAATTTTGTATTTGCTGATTGCAGTATTGATTTTTCCGAACCTCAAGGCTAGAGTTGTGATCAAACCATAAGTTTAATCAACTTTGTTTATTCAAAGGCCATGGAAAGGTCAGCCTGTGATAGGATTTTCATCAGCAGTTCCCTTGCTTTCTTTTATTGTCAAAGGCAGCATGCAGATTAGCTAGGAGAAGAATTAATGTTACAAACATGTCATTCAGTATTCATCAAGGCTTAAGGTGGTCAGCTCTGGCACATTCATCTGGCTGCTTATGAGGGTAGGAAGCAGGGCCGTCTTATAAGGCTTGGGATTTTCATCCCTGTTTCAAAAATCAGTCTAAATTTGCATGCATGGGGCCTCTGTGCAACTGCTCAGTGTGCCCATGCATTAATCCTCTTGTGCACCATGTGCCATAATTGGAATCTTCCCCAAATATCCCAAGTTCTGTATTAAGGCCATTCTTCATGCTTCCAACACAGTCATGTGTAGCCACCCGACAAAATGATTCACTTCCTGCATTTTGGTGGTATGAAGATATTGGTAGGCCCTATCACCGAATGGGTTATTCAAAGTCCTTTCATTTGGTAAAAAAAAATAAAAAATATTGCTGTAATTTAATTAGCAGAGAAGATATGGAGTGCCATAGACAGGAATTGACTGAACCACAGGCTTGAGAATAACGTTTTTAAAGTTTCAGCTTTTCATCAAAATTATTGATGATGACTCAATTCAAAGTTAGTCTTGAGGCATTTATACCCTTCTCAAACAGGATTGTCATTTGGAAAAAGGAATAGTAAAGAGGTTAAACTTTTACAAAATAATGAAAACGCAAAATCGATAAAATTGACGTTATGACGCCTTTTAACGATTTTCTTGAATTGGGTAATGCCGAAATGTGCCTCATTTTGTCTGGCATCTACACACATGATTTTTACTGACAAATATTTATATTTTTTGCGTTTGAGTAATCATTTTATATCATAGTATAAGTCACAACATCTTTGGACAAATCAGTTAATGTCATGAGAGGGTTAAAACGGCTCTGGTGGGAAGAGATGGTGACAATCAGATGGAAATCCTGGTGCTTTTCACTTCTCATGACAATTAATATGGAATTATG
>OZ007576.1:47750830-47760830 GCA_963931925.1 Onchidella celtica
TCGACGAAAGTATTAAAAATGTAGCGAACTTCAAGATCGTTTAAAACATGACCAGGTACATCTTTGCGTCCTTCTGTAAGTATTACATTTTATAGAATTTAAGGCTCAGTGGTTGAAAAGCCTTTCATGATTACATTGGATACCTTACTTCCTTTATAATATGATTGTATAATTCAACCCTGATGTAACCCAAAACAGGACCAGTTTGCGTTAGCCCGCTTTAGTTCTTCAACGACAAAGTACAGCGAAGCTTTCACGTTTACTGTATGAGCTCGTGGTAGCTCCACCAAATAGAGCACAAAACAAGAGAAGACCCCGTATGTTTCACGCCCATCGATTTCTCTCCGCCTGCCTTGACAATCGATTCATCATGAATGGACGGTTTTTGTGGTGAGTGATGCGGTCTGTGGCCACTACAGATTTCATCACACCAGCGCATTTTCCCTTCCTTCGTCTTCATTAGTCCCAGAACCCCCTCCAGAATAATTCCACACACATAGCCTACACACATCCCCGTACGAGGAGTGCCAGCAAGGTGATGTTAGTGCTTGGAGTCATAGACAGACGAAAGCAGGTTAAAAAAAAAAAAAGAAAAGAAGAAGAAGAAAGAAAACCGCTCATTAAGTATTATTTTGTCTGCCTTTTTTAATACTTTGTGGGAGTTGCATGGTTACGAAAAGTCGTTACGGCACGGCCTGCGGATCGCAACCCCCCCCCCCCCCCACCCACCCACCCACAGGCATGGATTAACCATTACGCAATATAAGCACGTGCTTAAGGCATCAAAGGGAACAAGGGTACCACAGAAAGAGGAAAAAGTGTCCCAAACATTTTTTTCAGTGCCAGAGATAAATTTCACATTACAACTTTCTACGCAGTTCAGACTAGGATAAACAGGAAAAGAGAGGTGGATATTCATTGCGGATATTAATTATAATAATATTTTCTTGTCTAATCGATGCACCAAATAAATCAGCTTCTCATCTATTGAAGTTGACAGTGGTTCTCAAGTTTTGTCAGGCAATCACATTTTCTGTCATCGCCCCCCCCCCCCCCCTATTACTTCTCAGAAAACAGAAACATTCTTGAAATCCTTGAAAGCCTTGAAATCCAAGTGGAAACAAAGTCACCCAAGCCATGTAACAGATGATGCGATACACTTGCTCAGCAGAAAGGAGCAAACTGTAATATTTAGGCTAAGAACTGGACATAACGGCAGCATCTTTACAAAAGATTGAAGGTTGGAGAAACTGAGACATGCCCGTGTGGAAATTCCCCAGAGAATGCAGAACATGTCCTCCAACAATGCCCCTTATACAGACAACAGAGGGAAGACAGTTGGCCACGAGGTGCGGCACTACACGCTAAGCTGTATGGGACAGCAGAGGATCTCAGGAGTACAGCATCCTTCATAAAGGCTACTGGCCTCCTGATATAAACAGTCTGACACGAAGAACGCAGAAGAAGAAGAAGAAGAATTCTCAGCGTCTTGTATGTTTTGACAATATCTTGCCAATGGAATAATCGAGGGGTCACCACGGTTGGACCATGCTTAGGGCATCAGTCGGTCTTAATCCGGCCTTGCACATCCTAGTGGATGGTCTTCGGTGCTTGAGGGCCCCAGAACACGACTGTTGGCCTTGGTCTCTGGTCGTGCGATAGATTTGAGTTGGACTGGAGTTATCTTACACTTTGGTGTCCGCTCGCCTGTTTATTTCAAGCGCATTTTCATTGTGAAATCGTATTGTGACTTTTTGAAAAGATCTTCTACGTTTCAGCAAATTAGAAGCAGCCCATAGATCTGACAGTTCAAAGCTTTTTTTCTTTTTTTAGTTTGTCCATTCTGACAAACGCTATTTCTCTATTTTACCGTTGTTTTTACCAGTTAACCCTATCAGTATCAGTACTGAAACTGCATTGCTGTTAATCCTTTCCTGCCGTATCAGTTTTTTTGGTTCTCCATTCCGGGCTTTTAAATACAGATCAATATCCTGATTTAGATTCATACTCACCACCTAAAGTAATTGAAATAAGTTCATCTTTTATTATAAACTGGATTTGGGGGAAAATTTAGCTCTTCACAGCACCAGTAGTCAAAAGTTTAATGCGAACCGGGGCAGACGACAGGCCTGAGGAGCAAGGTTCGATTATCATGTCAGTTGATGTATTGGCCCGCAACTTGCGCTTTTCTCCAATACCTATTTAAAGTAAAGGCAACGTTTTAGAGATTGGACAATGCGTAATCTTATTAACCCTCCAGTGCTGGACATAAATTGATTCGTCCCAAAATGTTGTGACTTACAGTGTGGCCACATGTCGAACCGCGCTACCAGCTCGCTGTGATCAGGCGACGGTCGTGTTGTGAGCGATGGAGCTTGGGTGGCCACACCACTAGCTATGGATTTCCAAGCTACAGGCTAGCCCTTAGCTGGGCAATAGCTCATGGTGTGGACGGTTCAAGCGATTATAGCTCGCTTGTAGCTCGTTGAGATTTATTCAGCTAGTCTATGGACCTTGTTGGGCTGGAATAAACTCTACTTATTTTTAATGCAACTATTAAGATAACTCACAAACTAGCTACCGTAAATTCATTTTGTTTCATTTCATCCTCCACACAGTAAATAAATTGAATGAACAACAACAAGATATAATAGATAAAAAATAACAGTTTATGAAAAGAAAAAATATAAGAACAAAAGCATTTACGTTCGTTCATAAGTGCGATAGCACCCTTCGTCGACGAAAACCGCACACTGTGTGGTGGCTGTTGATGGAATATTTTCAAGATCTGAGCTACAAACTCAGCTTGACGCAAACATTGCTGAACTCCCAACAGGCTCTGGTCTACGGAATTCAAACATCCGGCTTCCCTATTTTCTCATCGGAGACACAGCTTATCCTCTAAAACCTTATCTGATAACTACCATCAATTCAAAGTTAACACGTGATCTGAAAATATTTACTTATCGTCATTCGCGAGCAAGGCGTTGTGTCGAGTATGTCTTTGGGGTTCTAGCAGCAACATGGCGAGTGTTGAAGACGGCCATATCAACTGTTAAGATTGTCCTTGCTACCGTCGCATTGCTTGTTAGTCCATCGGGATCCGATGATGAAGTTGGTTCTCTGCTCTCAGCGATGGCGGCGAATGTGGCTCCGCAGACCGAAGCTGGAAGCACACAGGTGCCCGCGGGTGTCGCATTGAAAGTTTGTATTTTGGACCGGGGTGGACGCTGCCCTGTGACGTCTGTCCCTTGCCGCAGCGAGACGCTGTCGCCGATCCTCCTCCAAGGCAGTGGTTGCCTTGGAGGTGAGAGACCTCCATCCTGATCTATTGGAGGCACACGCTTCCAGCTGGCGTGGCTGAATGCCGCTCCTTTGTTTTTCAAGGTGTCCTTGTACCTCAGATTTGGGCGTCCTTGTTTGCGCGAACCCTCTTTCATCTCTCCATACATGACTTGTCTGGGGATGCGGCTGTCATCCATTTATACTACATGGCCTGTCCAGCGCATCTGAGCCTTCAGCAGCATCGACTCAATGCTTGTTGAGCCAGCTCTGTCTAGCACCTCCTGGTTGGTGACACTGTTCTGCCAGCGGATGTTAATAATCATTCGCAATTATTGACATTAAAAGTTTGAACAGAATGGAAACAGAACATGAAGAGTGGAATGATGCTCCAGCCCAAGATGGTGATAGGCGGGTGAGGCGCTACCAAGGTCGACCAGGACAACATGCAAACATGGATGAGAGAGCAACTGGTGCAATATTTTGTTGGTCCTGGTGCCGTGGCTTGGAAAGAAAATTATATATAAATCTCTTCTATGAATATTACCCAAAGATGATGTTTTGTTTTGTTGTTGTTCTAATTTCTCCCACTGCAATGTGAAGGGAGTCTAATATTATTAATAAACAAATACAAACACTGGTCGCAAGCGAATGTACAAAAATTACATTGAAGCTACGTTGAAAATCATTAATATCTCAATTAATATTGAAGAGAAAAACGGTATTTTCCACCTTTCATTATGGCTGCTTGAAAAAATAAATAATAGATGCAGTCCTATTACATGAATACTTATTGTATCATATGTTTTATCTGCTCAAAATATCGCGACACTTTCTTGCGATGAATTCAGTTGGGAATCGAAATCAACACAATTATTACAAAATAAAGTGAGCATTAAGACCTTTCAAAATATGCCCCCACGCACACCTTTACGCCTTCTGATGCCTAATGTGATATTTTGTAGAATTTAAGGCTCACCGGTTAAAAAAGCCTTTCATTGACGATGTGCTTGAAAAAAGACACTAGATAGAAAGTGAAAGTGCGCAAAAACCTCACGATCTTTAGGAGGGCACGGGGTCACGGCACACAGCTTGAGCGACGAGCGATGTTAAATGGCAAGTTATTTATCGTCGCTCATAGCGAGCCCCTAGCTAGCGGTAATCGCTTGTGGTGTGGACACCTAGGTTAGGTTTAATGCATTTCTTCCCGTCGCTTCACTACAACAGTGTAGCTCACCGCTTGGCCCATCGCTAGACATGTGGCCACACACTTAAGCTGGATTTTCATGTGTACGGAAACGGCAATGGAAACCGAAACGTCAAAAATCCACCTAGTAGTAAAAACAGAGAGTGTTTCCTTGTGTACGGAAATGGTATGAACAATTTCTTTCTATTTCACTATTTGAAGAGTTTTGACGTTTCCGTTTCCGTACACATGTAAACTCAGCCTCATACAATGATTTAAAACGATTGCTCGAACATAAAAATATAAATTTTTGCCGGTAAAACATCATGCATTATTTGGAAATTGAAAAATGGCTTTAATATAGAACTTTGGCTATTTGGGGAAGACTCCAATTATGGCACACTGGGCACTACAGGATGAAGCACTCGCGTGAATTTAATCAGCTTGAGTTACCGCAAGTTCAGCAATTCTTTCACAATGTTTCTTTCATATTCTGGTTTTTTTAGAAACGCATACCTTGTTCATATTCATCGAAACAGTCGGCCTATAGTGTGGCTCTTTTCGCATTTCAGAATTATGTAGGGGTATTTGCCATATTGTTGTATGCGATATTTTGCCGATTTTGAGATTTTGTAATGAACGTGTTTCTCTCACTCCTAATTTCATTATGTGTAAGTGTCATTTCAATCGGTTAACAACTTTGCGAGAAGTGTGTTTGTGGCGTAATGTTTTATGCGTTTTAGCCCTTTTGACCGACCAAATTTCGATCCCCATTTTCTTGAAGAGGCAAACACATGCACATAATAGCAGTATGCCAGTACCGGACGTCATACTCGGACACTGGTTGACCGCGGATGTACAACAGCTCTGGGGCTTTTCCTCCCATATCACGACTGTAGGAATGGGAGATTGAGTCTGTTTACGAACAGAGAAGTAACCATCTGTTTCATATTCAGTGTCTTGGTTATTGCGACTGTTGTGGAGAAATATTGGTTTATTGAACTTGCTTTGAAATAATGACTTTTTTATGACGTCAGTGTCTGAACAGATGGGATGTTCTTTGCATTCTGTTTGTACAATATATATATATATGGGGGGGGGGGGGTGCTCCCCAGGTCTTTCTCTCATTCGCTCTCTCGTTCATGCGATCTTTCTTATTCTCGCTGTCTCTGTGTACCTGTCTCTCTTTCTCTCTCTCTCTCTCTCTCTCTCTCTCTCTCTCTCTCTCTCTCTCTCTCTCTCTCGCTCGGTCACTCACCCAATCGTTGTCTGTCTCTCGCTCAAAATCTGTCTCTATGTCGCCCCTCTTTCTCTCCCCCCCCCCCCCCGTCTCTCTCCTCTCTTTCTCGCTTTGCTTTCACTCAGTACTGTCTGTCTGTCGCCTCTCTCTCTCTCTCTCGGTATCCTTTCTCTCTCACTCTCTCTCCTCTCTTTCTTTCTGTCACTAGTGTCACTCAATACTGTCTGTCTGTCTCCTCTCTTTCTGTCTCCTCTCTCTCTCTCTCTCTCTCTCTCTCAAAAACTGACTGTCTATCACCTCTCTTTCTCCTTCTCTCTGCCTCCATTTCTCTCGCTCACCCAATCAGGGAAATTAATGACATTGGTTCTTTCAAACGCCATCTGAAGACCCATTTCTTTCAGACAAACTAGGCTAGGTGTTTTTCGGCAGCAACAAGAGTAAATATTTTTGAATTTCTTTTGTGTGTGCGTGTGTGTGTAAGAGTTTGTTAAAGCGCCCAGAGCTTGTCATCGACGGGGTTGGGCGCTATATAAATGCAATATATTATTATTATTATTATCACTGTCTGTCTCTCGCCTCTCTTTCTCTCTCTTCCCTCTTTCTTTCTATCCCACTCTCTCTCTCTCTCTTTCTCTCTCCCCTTCCCCACCCCATCCGTTTTATTCCAATGAACTCTATGATAAACTATAATAAACACAATGTAACTGCAGTGATGCTATTCTTGTTGTGAATCCGATAGTTTTAATCATCCTTGCAAGAACGATCATTACAAAGGGGGACACAAACAACGGCCGTCACTGTTTTGTGATCATTTGTCAATGGCATCGGTTCTGCCATCTTTGTCACGACCATAATAACGATAATGGATCGTTTACCACCGACGGCCCTGATGTTAATTTCTGTAAATGTGACGCAATACGCAGCTTTCGGGTCGAGTGAACTGATTTAGTACCGGCGTCAGTGCATCGTATACACGACTCATATTTATTCACACACAACAACAACAACAAAAAAAAGTATTTGGCAGGGGCTGTTGTTCTGTGTGTTAGAAATGTTAATCTTTGTCAGCTTAAGATTGCCTTAAATTATATGGTAAACTTACGTTATTCGGAGTCCCTGGCACTAGATTTATAATGTGCCATAATATGGCGACCTCGCTTCTTGTTTGTTCCAACCCCACTCTTTGCACAACCGAGAAATTCCACGTTAAACGTTTGCGGCTTTAGTATTATGAACAGGAGTTGCAGGGCCGAATAAGCCGGAACTGTGAAACAGCTTGACAGGTGCCACGACGCATTTTAAACAAATGTCAAAGTGTGCATTTGTTATACCTCTTCCACATACCAGAGCTTCAGTTTTTCAGAAAATCGAGATAGAACCAACAAGGTCGCGGTATGTCACAGGCAGCTCTCCAGCTTGCGAAATTCGGTCCATTTTGCGGTCGATTTGCTTTTGTCATTTTGGAAAATGAAATTTCACTTTCCAAACCATTAGCCAGGCGAGCTAATGCGTGTTGGGGCCCCAAGGGTTAAATGATTCTTCTGATGCACTGACCTTTCGGCTCCCAGTGGCGGGACTCTAATGAAAACATGAGCCTTACAGTATCATTGGTCGAGGAGAATAAGACGCTAGAGAGCCGGGGATTTTCAGGATGATTACATTCCTTCATTTCAATTACATTACATTGTATTGTAGCAGATCAAAACACTGAATGAATGAGGGGGCGCGGGTAGAGCAACCTAGTTTTGCTTTGGGAAATGTCAGGGTATTGTGGGCAAAGGATCAATAACAAGAGCAAAAAACAATTACAGTTGTGGTTTTCCCTCTCTGTTCTGTGGTTTCATCAGACCATACCATACGCAGAGGCTAAAAGAAGACTTCAAAACAACAGCGTGCATAATACGCAGACGTTGAAACAGGACTTAAACACACCAATGTGCATAATACGCAGATGCTAAAACAAAACTTCAACATTGCAATGTGCATAATACGCAGACGCTAAAACAAAGCTTCAATACTGCAATGTGCATAATACGCAGACGCTAAAACAAAACTTCAACATTGCAATGTGCATAATACGCAGACGCTAAAACAAAGCTTCAATACTGCAATGTGCATAATACGCAGACGCTAAAACAAAGCTTCAATACTGCAATGTGCATAATACGCAGACGCTAAAACAAAGCTTCAATGCTGCAATGTGCATAGTACGCAGACGCTAAAATAAAACTTCCAACACTGCAGTGTGCCTAGTACGCAGACGCTAAACTAAAACTTCCAACACTGCAATGTGCATAATACGCAGACTCTAAAACAAGACTTAAAACACACCAATAATATTAATATGCATAATGCGCAGACGCTAACATAAGACTTACACACACTATTGTGCACAATACAGCTTGTCTTCGTTGTTATTTTCGTGCTTGTTTTTCTCAGTGTTGATTATCTAATCAATGAGAGCGTTTACGGATGGATCTGTTTTAGTGGCATATCAAGCACACTTAGCTGTGTCCATTTTCATACTTATCATTGACTAGCTGAGTACCTGTTCGTAGGTTGTTGTTGTTTTTGTTGTTTTTTTGGGGGGGGGGGGGTGGGGGACTTAAGACGCCCGTGAACTAAGGAAGCCATTAATGCTCCATAGATAGCTTATAAGAGAGATGCAACAACAAAGGACACCACTTCAGACCGAAAGGAATAAGAACAAAAGCCGAAATGCGTAGGGTCATCCCCAAAACTCAGCGATAGGAGAGTACACAGTGTGCAGTGGTGCGCACCGATAATTTTCAGGAAGTGTTTTTTTTTGTTGTTGTTGTTTCCCTTAACCCCTTGCGGTGTCGTCGGGGCGCCGCCTTGATGCACTGTACACCTCCTTCCTCCATTTCTCTCTGTCGTGGGTGAGGGCCTGGGTCTCTGCAAAGGGCCTGCCTGTCCACTCTGAGATGTTATCCGCCCATTTTTTCTTCTGTCTGCCTCTCTTTCTGCTGCCCCTAACGGTTCCTTGTAGGATGGTCTTTGATAAGCCATTGGATCTTGTTGTGTGGCCATACCATTTCATCTTTCGTTTCTTGACCATGGTGAGTAGATCGTCGTGGGGGCCAATATGTTGTTGGATGATCTGCCGGACTCTTTCGTTGGTAATATGGTCCAGGTATCCAATGCCGAGGATGTTTCTATAGCATTTCATCTCAATTGCTTGAATCTTTCTTTGCAACTCTGCAGTGAGGGTCCATGTTTCACATGCATACAGAAAGATGGACAGTACCAGTGCATGCATGAGTCGGATCTTGTACTTCATGGGGATGTTTTTATCCCTCCATATTGGTCGCAGTTTTGCCAGTGCGGTCATGGTTTGTGCAGATCTTGCGAGGACCTCCGCGCGCGATCCGTTGTCCGAGATGATAGCCCCTAAATACTTGAATTGATTGACCATTTCAAGTTTAGTTCCTTGAACCGAGATGTTGTGCGTGAAGGTGCCATACTCATTTGTCATCATTTTCGTTTTTTCAGCGCTGATCTCCATTCCGTACCTTGTTGAGGTGTTGTCAAGGTGATTGACTAGTCTTGTAAGTTCTTCTTCATTCCCAGCTAGCCCATCTATGTCGTCTGCAAATCGGAGATTTGTGATGGTTCTACCTCCGATGCTAACTGTGCCTTCATGATCTTCCAGTGCATCCATCATTATTCTCTCTAAGAACACGTTAAAAAGGAAGGGGGAGAGGAGGCAGCCTTGGCGAACTCCAACAGTAGTGTGGAACCATTCCCCCATCACGTTGTGGGCGAGTACAGCACTTGTGGCATTGGCGTATAATTGCTGGATGGTGTTGGTGAGTCTTCTCCCCATGTTGAATTTCTTCATGGTGGCCCATAATGCATTGTGCCAAACTCTGTCGAAGGCTTTTTTGAAGTCAATAAAGACATGATACAATTTCTGTTGGTGCTGGAGATGTTTCTCACAGAGAACACGGAGATTGAAGATATGCTCTGTGGTGCTCCTACCTTTGCGAAAGCCTGCTTGTTCTTCAGCAACGAGTTCTTCCACCTGGGGTCTTAGTCGGTTAAGAATGACTCTAAGCATGATCTTGCTTGCATGGCTGTTAAGGCTGATAGTTCTGTAATTTTGGCAGAGCTGAAGATTGCCTTTCTTGGGGAGAAGAATTAATGATTGGGTCCATTTTGTCGGCCATTCACCTGTCTGCCAGATCTTGTTACAGATAGCTGTGAGGATCTCAATCGTGGCCTCTCCTCCGTGTTTGAGTATGTTGTCCGCTCCTGCTGATTTGCCGCAC
>OZ007576.1:47765830-47818330 GCA_963931925.1 Onchidella celtica
GTTTTTGTTTTGTACTTCCGCCAAACAAGATGGCCGGTGGATCAGCTGATGAGTGCAACTTCGAGATGTGTCTAAGCAGTTAAAATGCCTGCTGGTTGCATTGCAGTTGACGGTTGTGACAGAGGTGGAAAGGATAGATCCAAACTGGTCCGATTCCCTTATCATCCGTGTAAACAAGAGAAAGGAAGTGAAAGAATTGACCGAATGTCTCCCATGTGCGTATACACACGTGTCATTGTTTACAGTAGTGAACTCGCAGCCGATTGGTTCGCGACGCCTTAAGTGGGTCCGGACAGACAAGATGGTGGATAATTATGCGCATTCTACCTATTGTCATTCATCCTCCTCACGTGTCTGGCCCAGTTAGTTCCACTTTTGCTGTAGCATGAATTCCACCACGACTTTTTTTTGGTTTGTCTATTTCAGCGTAGGGGATTCTATCTTGCACTTACAGTCTGATATTAAGCATTTCTCTTTCCATTGCCATCTGGGTAGTTCTTAGTTTCCTTGTAAGCTGTTTTTGGGCCAGTTTGATAGCACACAGCGGTGATAATTTTCTTGTCCATTTCAGTCTTTGATGACCATCTGAAGGTATGCAAACGGAAACGATTGATGTTTTGGATTCCTCCCACAGAAATAGTTTTAAAATTTTGGAATCAATCCCAGCCTTGTTTTGGAACGTAAAGGTAGTTATGTGTGTGTTAAATTACACCGGGAAAATCCAAGGGATGAAAGGCAACGGTATTGATGGGAAAAACACAGAAAACGTTGGGGGGGGGGGTGAGGGGGAGGGGGAGGGGTGTCGGAACAAGGCTTGGCACAAAGTTAACGTTGCAACCAAAAAAATCCGTTTTTTGTTGTTTTTTTTTTAAAATATTGTTTTAATCATTCCAGCCACTTTCAAATATTGTTTCAATCATTCCAGTTTCTTTGCAAATATTGTTTTAATTATTCCGGTTTCTTTTATTAAACCTGACGAAAGGCCCCAGTGATCGAAAACTTTTTAAAATTTACATTTATTTTCATTTTTTTTAGAATTTATATGTTTCTAACGGAAGACTCCGCAAAATACGACGCTTTGTTTTTTTTTTTTTTTCATATTTTAACGAAAAGGCAAAAGGAGTAGTTTTCTGGTTTCTTTCTAACAGGTGATTCTCAAACGGGAGGCACCAGGCTCTCATGGGAGGAGCTATACGTAGGGAGGAATGGGGGAGGAATATCAGCAGAGGAGAACTGAAATGGGAAAGAATGTACTCTATACACGTGTACTGCATTGTATATCAAATGAAATACCAATATTCACGACTTTATGTCAAACTCTATGGTGCTCTGCCAGAACTGCAGAAAACCGTAGATTTTCTTAAAAGAACAAATCGGCAGATTTAGATTTGGTGAACGAAAGAAGAAGAATAATCTAGGGTTATCAACCAGAATGTCTCGTGTCCAATTTTAGTCATTGCTCTTCAATGTCTGTAGATATTCAAGACAGAATGCGTGTGATTTTATTTCTTAACCCAAATAAAACTATCCATGTGACCATGTTGAAGTTATTGTTCAATTATTTGAATTTTCATTGAGGTTACAGTTTCTAAAATGCATTTTTCTCAATTTGACCACTTTGGAGATAAAACAATATGAATGCCAACCCTCGATTTGGACGAGCAAAAAAGAACACTTGAAAAAACAACAACAACAAAAAAAAACCTCCGTGTCAGACTGACTCCTGTTTTAGACTGTTCAGTTGCTGAGGTTTCAAACGAGTACTTATGTTAATATGGTGCACGGGCGGCATTTGGTCACCATTATGATTTCTTGTTTTTCTTTCTACATTTTCTGAAAAACTGGAGATCTTTTAGCATGTAGGAGAGATAATAACAAAAGCACACTTTGACCACACTTGTTTAAAATGCGTTGTGGTACTTTGCAAGCTGTTTCACGGTTCCGATTTATACTAACTCTTTATCATAACGACTAAAGCCGCAAACATGTAGCGTCGAAATTCTCAGTTGTGCAAAAAGTGGAGTTGGAACAAAACTGAGAACTGAGGTCGCAGAAAGAAAGAGTTGTGTGTTGCGAAATCCTGCGTGAGAAATAAAACCCAAACGATACAAAGTAAACTAAAGAGAAGACAGAAAATGTTCTAATAATATTCAAAACAGGCGTAGGGATTGAGAAAACCTGGGGTCGCAGCCTGGGGTATGTGACCCAGCTTACTCTGAGAACTACTGGTTTGAAAAAGAAAGGAAAAAAGAGAGGAGGAAAAAAATGAAGAGAATTTCAATCTGTCCTGTTTGTCCGAAGCCAAGAAAACACAGCCAGCGGGAGAGAACTCATCAATAACTTTTAATCTCCCTTATGGCGAAGCTCAAAGAAATGCAAAAGGAAAGAAGTGTCTAATTTAGCTTGGCAAATTTAAAAGTGCACTCGCCGTTTTTATTTTGAATGCCGGAATTGGAAAAGCATTGCTGGCCAGTGCGCCATGTGCACTCACTTTTGAATGGTGCACATAGTCAATGTGCTTGTAACATAATGGCCAGTCTCAGAAAAGAAAAATAAAAAAAAATGCAGACGTTTCACATGAAACAAAAAAGGGATACAGTCTAGTAAGTCTGTAAATCGATGCTTCACTAGATTTTCACCAAATTTTGACTTACTGTGTTTTTCCAGAGCGTACAGCAATGTAGAAAACAAAATAACAAAACAACAGCTTGCATGGAAATTTAAGTAATTACGAAACTGCGTATGTCAGCACAGGTTCAGTTAATCTTTTGTCACATTGTCAATTGTATCGTGGTGACAGCAGGGATTTTCCCCCGGGTTAGAAATATTATTTCACAATTTTCCGTTTTCGGACAGAAATATCGCTGACTCTGCCATGAAACCACATAAATGATTTCGCTCAACTACAATAGCAACTTTTTTTTTTTTGCCAAGTATTAAATTCAGTCGTTGAAGGAATTTCAGTTTTTCTGTTGATCAAGAAGGAGTTCAATTTTCAAATATTTATTGGTATGAAAACTAAAAAAAAAACTGTATTTCAGACAAGGGGTACTTTTCCAGTAAAACACTGTTGTTGTTTTTTGCGTCTCCTGTAAAAGTAGAACCTTCGCACTTGCCTGGTTTTGTGATAGGGCCAGTGATATGTCAGTTTTGATCAGTTTAATAATATTGTCTCTCCAGTGCCACAACCTATTTTGGTTGAAAAATTCTCCACCACTATGTATTTTGATTTTCGCCGAGGGCTTCTGAAGGTTGTTTGTTTTCTCAAGCATTCTTCCAGCCAGGTCATTATGCTTTCTTGCAGTTTTCCTTGATCAACATATCAGGTTTCCGAACGTTTCCAGTATGCTGCATCACAGTTATACGTGATCGTACGTTTTGCATTAAAGCGTCATCATTTTTATATAAAGACCACAGCCGAAAAACATCAGTTGTCACAAAACGAAGATTTAGAGACATTCGCATTCTAAGGTTTGAAAGTCCATAGGTTGAAAAGAGGATGCCTTACCTAATTGCTCCTTTTGCTGTACAACGGTTGTTCTTCACTTAATCGGTATGAGAAAAAGCTAAAGATATTGGCTATGAGCTGAGGGAGGGAACCATAAACTAAAGCGTTTTTGGTCATCTGACGTTCTTGCCCCCTGTAGTTTTCATAAAGCTTTCAAATCAGCGTTTGCTGCGTACAAAAATATAATATATAAAGTAATTACACACATGGCGTGGTAAAGAAATAGCAAGACATTAGCACAGTTTGCGTCATTCAATTAAGGAAAGCTCTATTTATCTAATTTAGTTTATCAGAGACGGCATTTGGCCATTATCCGTTTGTGTGGATGTTTTTTAATGTTTGTGCCAGATTGGCTTTCCATTTGACCGACTTTTACCTTTCAGGCTAGGAATTCTCGTCACAACTGTGAGTGTTGTAAATGTTCCTGAAAGCGATTGTTTTAACATTGTTGTTACATGCACGTACGTAGCTCATGTGTTTTGCGCGAGGGGTATGTATTTTAAATTTTAAAGGCTTTTGTGACTCCAAAGCTGGAAAGGTCCCTCTCGAAACACTCCTAACAACAGCCTTAATTAATTATTCTTTCAGATTTTCTGTTTGTTTTGCTCCTGTGTTTTGGTTGAAAGAGTAAGGGGCAGGGTTAGGGATTCGATAAGGACGGGGTTAGGGATAGGTACCCATACTTACGCGCCCCTAGCGCAAAACGCGTGAGGGGGCGTATGTACGTATAACAACAGCCTTCCATTTGACCGACTTTTGCTTTTCAGGCTACGAATTCCTGTCACAACTGTGAGTTCTGTAATAAATGTTCCTGCGCGCAATGGTTTAAGCACGTTCAGATTTTTTTTTTTTTTCGCATATGCAACCATAATCAAAAGTATGGTTTGTTTACTTGCAAAACATGACAAATATGGAATTACATAGATTAAAGGGAACGTCTGTCAAACAGCTCTTCATAGTGAGTCCAGAACACGCTAATATTATTTCTGATGCCAAATGATTCTTTTTTTTTTTTTTTTTCATTTTCACCCAGTGCCGAGGAACGTGCGTGTGTTTGTCGACTGACCGAAGAAATGTGCGCGTCTGTCGATATTCGCCATTATGTTATATTTATCTGTGACAAATATGGCAGTTTTGTATAACTAAGTGGGACACAACAATAAGGAATGGCATAATTGATAAAGAGCTTGTGTATGGATGATAGGAAATTATGAGCCACCAACAACTAGCTTTTTAAAGCAAGCTCACCAAAAGTAATATCATTTGACTGTGGCTGTGGTTTCAAGTGCGAACGCACCCCAAGCATTTTGCGCTAGGGGCGCGTACGATTACATACCTACCCCTAACTCCGTCCTTATCCTCAACCCTAAATCTTGTCGAATTCCTGATCATGCCCCCTATCCTTTCAACCCCAGAACAGCAGGAAAACAAAAAGAAAATCTGAAAGAATAATGAATTAAGGCTGTTGTTAGGAGTATTTCGGGAGGAGCTGTGCAGCTCTGGAGTCAGAAAAGGTTTTAAAATACTGTCTTACTCCTAGCCCAAAGAACTTGGGGGTACGTACGTTCTGGTAACAACGTTCTTAACCACAGTAGCACAACTCCCGACGACAATCATTCTTTTTTGCCAAATATTCAGTGAACCTCTTGAAGGACTTAGGTCTTTTTCTACTGTTTCAGAGTAGGGCAGTATATTATTTCAAATGTTTATTTATATCATTTATATATATTATCTCCCATACAGTCGAGGTACCCGCTGGTGCCCGTGATAATTATGTTCATCAGTTCCAGTTCTGGATAGCTAGAAGGGATCTGCTTCACCTTGCCCCATCCGTTGGGTTTTATTTTGTTGTTGCTGTTGTTTATTTGCTTCTTTTTTAGATAAGTCTTACTGCAACCGCCCCCCCCCCCCCATTGCACGTGAATGCCCTTATCACCTCACCAGCGTTCGCGATGAAGATTGTCATGAAAGAGCAATAATCGGCGCATTGGCCACTTTGTTTACATCGGCACAAGAAATGATAAGGTCCTGGGCTCATGGAAGGCAAAGGACCTGGGGGGGGGGGGGGGGGATTAGCGGCACAAAGCAAACGGAAAAAAAACACGTTCCCCACCATTTCAAGTCTCCAAATATAAAAAAGAACGTTTCTGCAGGTCGAAATGAAGGCACCTTCAACATTTCAGGCAAATCCGAGACGTATGAGGGACGGCAGGTCTTGTTAAAAATTCCGCGAGTTTCTTTTAGAATGGAGATTTTTTAATAATATAGATAGCTGCATTTCGGATGAGGAATGTTTTCAAGTAACACGCTAGTAAAATTAGGTCCTTTGCATTTCCGTGATTTCCTGATAGCGCCAGCGATAGGCTTATTGTTATTACATTTTTTTTTCAGGTAGATCAAATCGAATACAATGTAAGTTTGAGAACGAGCTGTGCACAGATTGTCTTGAATTTTAAATTTTTTTTTTTTTTTTTATTGAAGGGAGTGTGGGGTTGGGGTGGGAAGGAACAATATCCATGAGTGTGTGACAGCTGTTTCAACATATTGAGCAATTTCAAGCGAACGTCGGTCGAAGCACAGATTAATAAAATACCCAGACTGGATGATCCCATTGTGTGACGTCACAAAACAGCGAAAAGTCATGAACCAACCGCCATTCTAGGTTTACGGTAGCGACCGACGCTTCAGCATAGCTACAATTTTGAATGATACAATTTTGACGCGCCTACTGAACGCGGAAGTTTGGTTCCGCACCAAGAAATTAATACATGTACAACCAATCTTGACAAATAAAAAGACGTTTCTACTGCAGGTAAAACTAGAATCGGAATTTCCCGAGCGGCGGCCATGTTGGTTATAAAGTCGCCGCTCGGGAAATTCCGTAAAAAACGACACAGCACGAAGCTCGTGTTTCCAGTCTGGTTAATTTATTAATATTAGTCTGTGGGTGGAAATGAGCCAGTAACGTCCATTAAGGTTTCAAAAACTGGCATATTTTTGTGTTTGTTTTAACTCCATAGGCTCCGCCCCCCTATTTCTGCATGTGGACGAATTCTGGTTTCGTGAGAATTTGTTCTTTGGGGCAGTTCACGATCCTTTAGGTGATTTATTGTGTATACTGTAGAAAATGTCCTATGCCAATCCTGGACACTGAAGGCAGATCTGCAAAGGAGGATCTAGGCAGTGGAGATGAGATGCCTCAGAAGACTTCTTGGCATCTCATACACGGACCACATCACCAGCGAAGAGGTCCGACAAACCATCACCCCAAAAGTAAGGCACTATGAAGACCTGCTGACCACAGTCAAGAAAAGGAAGCTCGATGGTATGGGTATGTGACAAGATCAGATGGGCTCTCCAAGACCATATTACAAGGAACAGTGCAGGGGAAGCGAAGGCGAGGCTGACCGAGGGAGAAACGGACAGACAACATGGCGGAATGGGCCAAGACGAGCCTTCCCACAAACCAGGCACTCGCCCACAATCGCCACAAGTGGAGCCAGCTGGTGCAGCGTTCGTCACTGCAGCGCCCCTACGACCCCGGCGGGTTATGGGAATAGTGACAGTGATTGTAGAAAACACTAAAACTAACTTGCTGTTTCTCGCTCTGAGTTTTTGTTGGAACTGCAACCGATTTATGAATGCTTGCGTATCACTGGGGATACATTATGGTGCTTTGAGGGTTAATACAAGGAACGTTTGTAACAAAAATTCTATTGTGAGTATTTTAGTGACCAGCGGCCGTATGCATGAACTATAACTGGACGGTGGTGTAGGCCTCACGCGTCGGTGCAAAACGCTACCCGGTATGCATGAACTTTGCGTAGGTCTCCACCCACGTGTTAGGGGTTCGTAGATTTACACTTTCTGCGAGGACGACTAAATCAGCAACGCAAAGCGTAACTAGCTCGGGAAAGAGGCGTCCGCTAGAAAGATAGAAAGGAGGTAACTGATATTTTATTCCAACCCCCGACTTCACGGGCCAAGGAAAAAAAAGGTGTTTTTCTTCTCACCTTCGATGTCTTAGTTTTGTTTTGACCGGCGTTCTTTTCTCGTGGTATTGATTGGCCGATACAAATTCTGTGCATGCCCAGTGTCAATTTTTGTTCCAGTGGTTTAGCGGCAATTGATGCGAAGGTGGAGGTAGGTGTAACTTTAGTTCATGCATACCGACTAAATTTGAGTTTACACCCAGGTGGGTGTGCGCACTACTAAGCCTGCACCATGGTACAAAATGGGCAAATTTACACCAAGTTCATAATACGGCCACTGGCTCAAACCACCTCTGCCTTTCATCAAATTACATAGGCATCGGGGAAATTAGAGGACAATGAGTTTGACCTACATTGTTAATGATCAACAAAGGGGCATTATTGATTGAAAAATTGCGTAATGGAGATTGATCTCGGTACGTGTGACATTAATGAGCAACGGAACACCTAGCATCCGTTAGCCATTCAGCCCTGCTCGATGGGATAAGCTAATTACCCAAAGGTTAGGCATATGTATGGATGCACAGTTATTAATGTATCTCGAGAAAAATTGGCCACGCTGGCAAGACCTTGATGTTGTTTACCAGGAAATGTTAGCAAAGCTGGCCAACAACAACAACAACAAAAATCATTCAATTTCATTCAAAAATGTCAGCACGGGTGGCACAAAAGTCAGTGCCAAAAGTAGCAAAACAACAGCAACAAGAACTACAAAAAGTCGTTGCAGTTTGAATGAATAGGTTAGCTCAGTTGTGATAAATGAATTAAGTATAAACTTTGTCTCAGAACCTTACCCGAAGTGCGAAGAGTCGGTGCACCTTTAGAAGGGGGATGGGGGTGGGGAGGTTATCATACTAAGCCTTGAGCGTCACAGCCAGTTGCTGCCAGCAAAATGTACACTCTAGAAACAATGGCAGAAGCTGGCTGTGTCTGACCTGGCTTTGTAGCCTATGATAGGGTCTTCCCGGATTTTCTAAGACGATAAGTAAAATTATGGTGCGCACTCCTTGTCTGCCAGCATTTGACTGTGCCGTTCCGTTCAAAGTATGATATGATTATCTTTCTGGGGTTGGTGAGCATAGGTATGGGCCCTTTTCATTTCCCCTCCTCCATATCACGTGATTTGCAAACAAAGTGGCGGCGTGCCCCACTTGTAGGGCGGAAGCGGTGGAAACCGGTCGAACGATGCCATCCTCTTGTTGGGCACCAACTGTACAAACCCGTTACGTGCTGGTTCTGGCATAAAAATGCATCTTTGCTTATACTGTGCACTTCAGATGCCATCACAAAGGCAAGTGGAGGTTTTTGCCCTACACGGTGCTTTTCGAAGCCGTGCGGCTCCCCGTAAACCACCGTAACGCGGAAGTGAAAAGGGTCTATACAAATATAATTATCTTCTTGCACACAAACAGGCAAGCATTCATTTAGCTTCTTTTCTGTCTCTCCTTCTCTCTCTCTCTATCTCTGTGTGTGTGAGAGAGAGAGGAGGGAATTCGTTTTTCCTTCAGTAATTTTCAATCTTTTGTGCTACCCGACCACCCTCAAAGCCCGCACAGCAACTGTGATCTACCGTGCTCTCCCTCTATGCAAAATATTTTTTTTTTAAACTACGTTTAAAATTAAACCATTCTCCTCCATATTGCGCTTGCTCTCTCACTCCGTCCATCCTCTCTCTCTCTTTCTCTCTTTCCGTCTCACTTCTCTCTCTCTCTCTCTCTCTCTCTCTCTCTCTGTCACTCTCTCTCTCTCTCTCTCTGTGCGCCTCTCTCACTAATACTCTGTCTTTCTCTGTCTCCCCCTCCCCCACCCCCACCCCCACCTCCCTTTGTCTGTCACTCTCTCTCTCTCTGTCAAATACACGAGAGAGAAAGAAACACATTCGTAGGCAGACAGACAGAGAGACCATACACACGCGCCCGTGCCGAGAGTGAGAGAGAGAGAGAGAACTTCTATGTTTTTGTTGTTGTTCTTGATTTCGAACCCCGAACACACAGTCTGAGAACCCTTCCATTAGATAGTTAAATATGACAATTGACACCGGCTTCGCGATCAGATTGGTTCATACAACTGTCACAGATCTTCACCATGGATACCGCGTCATGTATAGTCCTCGGTGTTTGTCACACAAACACGTCTCGGTCCTAGAGGTTGGTAAATATAGCTGGCATACTGGAATCTTATCTATCTATCTATCTATCTATCTATCTATCTATCTATCTATCTATCTATCTATCTATCTATCTATCTATCTATCTATCTATCTATCTATCTATCTATCTATCAAACTCCTCTTATGGATATTCTTTCGTTATTTTTATTGTTCTTGTGATTGGGGGTTATTCTTATTTGCTGTGATGCTGATTTACCATGTATTTATCTGCCCGGGACTGTTGGTTAAACTAGGAAAGCTAGCAGGTTGGCTGGGGAGAGAGAGAGAGAGCGAGATCAGCAAGCAGAATCAAGAGGATGGATGAAAGGGAAGATGGACAGACAGACAGGCAGATGTAGCATGTGAATGTGAAACGTGTGGCATTATGAATTAAACGATAATCGATGCGTCAAGAGTAATCATATATTGCGTAATCGTCCATTTCCCGCAACTTCCGTGCATTATCGGAGAGAGCGCGACAGTTTTCACCTGAACGCCATAATAACAACATCCTTGATAGGCCATCTTCCGGCTGACAACTGACAGCAAACCGGAATGTTAAGGGTTAATATCGATCGGGCTTGCAGATATGGCCAAGCCGATTACGTCGTCTTCCACTGTTTACTTTCCTTTTAAAGTCACAGGTTAGGGAAATATTTATACTATTTCGTCGAAACTGCCCTCAGGGCTTTTATTTAAATGTGGTATCGATTATGGCACGTATTGCGAGATGCTCGACTACTGGGAGTGAGCGGTTGTTGCCTGTCGCACGTGCGCTGTGGACACGGCAGCGTGTCTGTGTGTGTTAACGCTTGCGTTCCCTCACTCCTCCTCCTCCTTATCACGCGCACGCATGCGCCCACGCCATACACCAGCAGTCTCTCACTCTGTCCGATCAGTCTCACCCCCGTTTTATTCCTGGGGAGTTCACGACGGTGTTTGGGCTGGTTCTCCCCCCCTACCACCCTCCCGTCCTCGTCAGTCAGTCAGTCAGTCAGCTCCCTCCCCGGCCCTCTCCGGCCCGTCTCCGGTGATCCTTGCACGGTAGTCACTCACTCACTCACACACACGACAGAGAGACAAGACAGACGGGCCTTGACAGTTGACGTGGAAGGAACACGATATGGATAGCAGGACTTATAGACTCTAAGCAGGGTGAGTACAGTTATTTCTCACTTCTTTCTGAGGTTATCATGTGTACCGTGAATTTTTTCTTGACTCTTGTTCCTTTTTTTTTTTTTTTTTCAGCAATTATTTTGTGTTTTAAGGTGTTACTATGCTGGTATAACCTACAACATCGGTAATTCATCCCTTTATAACAGGGGTGCTCAACCTTATATTGACATAGGACCTACTTTTACATTTCCCAGCCTTTGGAGATCTACCAGTCTGGCGAAGCCCCGAAACAAAAACTAAAAGAAACCGAACCTATCCTGGTGTGCCTATCGGCATTATTCACTTTAACCTACAACTGACACAAACCCGCCACATCCAAGTAAAACGACCCGCCAAAATATAAAGACAAATAAAATATATATACCTCGCGGGTGTGTCCTACATTCAGCGACTGCCAAGCACTTGAAGATTGACCGGTAGATCGCGATCGACTGGTTGAGCACCCCTGCTTTACAATGTCAAGGTTCTGACTCCCTTCGATCAGCTTTTGAGAAATTGATGATTAAAGTTTCATGCGCTCATAGCCTTTAGTGGTGCAATTTTTTTTCCTTTTCAGTAATACTAACAAATTACACACCAAATATGTTTGGTACTTTGACACACAATTGAGGTCTGTTGTAGTGGTGTGCAGTGTGTAACTCATTTCAACCCAAAATTGGAGGCAGAACTTTGGCATTCTGTAGGGACGATTTATCCTGGACCATTTTTTGTTCACGTGTATTGTGTGTATCCAATGCCCTTATTAGCGTGTTGTAAATTATAAATACAGACGTGTTAGATAATAATTATATTGTGTTCATTAATAAACTAGCGGTCCAAACTCCACGTTAATTTGCGGGTGGCTGGCGGGTGCCTCTTGCAGGGTCTGCTCTTGTTCTATTGTTCTGTTATATCGCGACTTTAGTTCTTGTCTGTTCTTTCTCCATTTTCTAAAGAACAGAAAAACTGGAGATCTTTTAGTATGTTGAAGAGATATAATAAATGCTCACTTTGACACTTGTTGACAACATGCGTTGTGGCATGCATCAGGCTGTTTCACTGTTTTGATTTATTTCAAACTCCTAGTCATTATACTAAAGCCCGCAAATGTTTACTGTAGAATTTCTCAGCTGGGCGAAAAGTGGAGTTGGAACAAACAAGAACTGCCGAAGTACACAAACGTGTGCTCCTCAAATTTTATACAGCGATGATCGTCTCCGGGAAGCCAGCGGATAAAATTTGTCCGGTATTAGAAATCGTGACGTCTTCATTTTGATGTTATTGTTAACTTCCATTTACGACTGACAAAGATTGCTCTGGTGTAATTCTCAGCAATTATTCCTAATGCATGACGTTCATTAAACAAGGGGCTCTGTGCGTACAGTGCTGCGACTTTCATTCAGCGCATAATTTTATTATAGGCCTGCACTTTCCCTAAGCGTTGTTTTCTTGTTGTTGCTTTTTACCTTGTTTAAATTGCTGAGTCCTGGGGGGGGGGGGGTGAAGTGGTTTGCGGTGCTTAAATGCATTGAGGTTGGTAGCGTTGACCAGTCAGTTGATACAAAGACTGCAAAGTACTCTTGCACGCACTTGCTAGTTAGTAAACTATGTATAATGTTATATTATGAAAACCACAGAAAAACTGTGGGGTCGCAGCAATGTCACAATTGGGCACAAAGAAAAAGTTGTATGTAGCAAAACCCCGCGTAAGATTGCTTTCTCTATTCCATTTTTCTTTTTTTCTGTTGTTGTTTTTCCTTTTTTTTCCCCCTTGATAAAGGCGATATCCGAAATATCGAATATTGTCTGTCTTCTCTCTGTCTTCACTTTTAGTTTCCATTGTATCGTTTGGGTATTATTTCTTACGCTTTGCTACATACAGCTCTTTCTTTTTGCCCAATTTTGACATGTGTATAATGTTAGCACTCTTTATATTATTTTATTTTATTTCTTAGGTATAAAATTGTTCTGTCTGTAATTGTAACTTACTTGGTTTGCGAGCGGTTTATGGGCGGGTCTGGTAGGGTCTGGACTTCTGCCGTGTCATTCAGTTTTGTCTGTCTGTCTGTCTGTCTTCTTGTTTTTTTTGTTGTTTTTTTTTCTAGCACAGTCTGACCGTTCACGTGTCGGCGAGTTTTCTCCAAAATCAAAGTTAACTCATACTCTAAGTAAATCTGTCTGTATTTACATGTAGCTGTTTATATCTCTGTACGCATGCGTTCATTCGATTACTCACGGGCCCGATAAATGGGTATAATATTAGCAAGCGCATATCCGTACAACATGTTGTACAGTTATGGACTGCATATATCATCCGTACAACGCACACAATTCGATGACGTAGAACACACACCGGAATACTATATTACTGACCTTGTTAATTTGCACAGTTTTTAAAAATATGAATCGGCTTCGTAGCAAAACAATCGGACTTCTGCTCGGAGATTACGTTATCTGCGCTAATAATATACTTGAGTGTACGTCGATCACCAATGGCTACCCCAACCCACAGACTAATAAATTAAACAGACTGGATGATCCCATTGTGTGACGTCACAAAACAGCGAAAGGTCATGAACCATTCGCCACATTAGATTTACGGTTGCGACCGACGCTTCAGCACAGTTACAATGCAGCGGTCGTTAAAAGTCCAGACGGTCATAATTTATAACAATAAAAAAAAAGGCAGCTGTAGACAATAAAATGAAAGGATAGGCAAGACAATGCATTATCAATACATGTACAACCAATCTTGACAAATAAAAAGAAATTTCTAATGCAGATAGAACTAAAATCGGAATTTCCCGAGCGGCGGCCACGTTGGTTATGCGGCCGCATCTCATTAACTTCCGTAAAAAACGACACAGCCCGAAGCTTGTGTTTCCAGTCTGGTTATTTATTAGTCTGTGCCCCAACCCCTTTTCGCCTGATTAGTCAATCTGACTACCGCCCATTGATACAAACTGTCTAGACCCCCACGCCCCCCAGGTCCATCTGACTATTCCATGTGTTGTCACTTTAAATTCGTGAACACCATACCAAGTTTTGTTTCAGCAAACCCTTCACCAGTCCCGCTTTTTGGTAAAAAATGCTGTACGGATATGCACTGTCCATATTTATATCTATACAACATGTTGTACGGATATACACTTCCATAATGTAATATTGTGTAATCGTGAGTCAAGATTTGTGTATTGCTGTTGTATGTTGCAGTGTGAGTGACATTAGCCCACGGTGTTCTCTGTGTCGTGGAGTTGAAAGTACAAGGAGTGGGTATGCATTGACAACAACAGTCAGCGTGTGTGTGAGTCACCACATTCCCAGGCTGGCATTTGCGCCCACATAATGAAAACTGATTACCGTCGTTAGGGGACAATTGAAACGGCTTAAGTGCTATTGTGGCTGAAATGAAACGTGCATTGTGCGCGTGCGTTGTTCTTAGCGACTGGGTCCCAGCAAGCTTTGGTAATACGGACTAAAGCGTTCATGACTGTTACTCTACAGGTCAAAAGGTTTATCACACAGTAAGACTTTAAAGACCATGTGAACGAAACATTTTCGTTACTCGTTTTATTCGCTCATAACACACCTCGTCACTTATTTATCAAGTCGAAACTGATATTTTTCACAAAGTCACTATTTATGTATGTTTAGAAAACAGACAACACGGAAGGGCAGAGAATTTACTGTGTGGAGTTTATTATTTGAATATTATTTGATCCGAGCGAATTTTCTCTCGAACCGCTCATACCGGCTCAC
Organism: Onchidella celtica; assembly: GCA_963931925.1. Classification (NCBI taxonomy): domain Eukaryota; kingdom Metazoa; phylum Mollusca; class Gastropoda; order Systellommatophora; family Onchidiidae; genus Onchidella; species Onchidella celtica. The sequence goes on from OZ007576.1 coordinate 47,780,394, forward strand.
AGGAAATAGTTCATATTTGCCAGGAAAAATGATTTTTTGAGAAATTTAAAATTGTCCTAGCATGGAGCACCAAATGATTTTTTCACAAAATGGAAAACTGGACTCTAGAAGTGTAAGAGACCAGAGTGCAAATTACGCCATTAGGGTATACATGTTGTAATCACTGGCGACTTTAGAAAGAGGATTTTTGTAGCCGAGCTCAGGTTTCGATCGCGAATTTCAAAGCCATAAAGTAATATTGCTTAAAAGCAGGCAACTAAAGGATCGAAAAATTGACTTGTGAAAGAACAACTCGGCTATAGGATTGCAATAAATATTCGGTGATTCATCCTGGACTAGGTCAGGGCCACATAATTCAAAGTTGCGACTTACTGTCTACCGCAGGATTTCATGATAAGAATAGGAAAGGAAGTTGACTTCTTGTGGTTGACATTAAATTTTGTCTTTGTTTTTTTTCTGGTCTTAACAAAATAGTAAAAATAAATACTTATTATAATAATAAGCAGGGTGGTTTGTCTGGCATTTATAACATAAGCAGGATGGTTTGTCTGACCATTATACTGTAGGCAGGATGGTTTGTCTGTCTATCATAATATAAGCAGGATGGTTTTGTGGCTGGCTTTTATAATTATATAAGTAGGATGGTTTGTTTGGCCTTTATGATATAATATAAACAGGATGGTCTGTCTGGCTTTTATAACAAAACCAAGATGGTTAGTCTGGCCTTTGTAATATAAGCAAGATGGCCTGTCTGGCTTAAAAAAATATAAGCAGGATGGTTTGTCTGGCTTATGGATAAGCGGGATTGGCGGCTGTAATAATGGCAATGACCTTTTTAGTTCATCTTTGGTAGTGATCTAGGCGTTCTTACAAAGAGAGTTTGTAAGAGCACCTAGGTAGTGATGCATTGTCCCATAGTCTGTGGTGTTTTATGGTATATATTATTTCCTTTTTTGTGCCCGAGATGTAGCATTTGTTTTCAGATGGTCATTTATTATCATTGAAAAAGATCAAAACTGCTGCATGCTTGGGGTGATCCCGTGGCTCTGTGCTGACAGCCTCTAACATACGAGGTGGGGGACAGACTAATAGATTATTCATAGGGAAAGTGCGACCTTAGTTCTTGCTTGTTCTAGCTCCATTTCTTTGGAAACCTGGAGATCTTTGACTATGCAGGAGAGGCATAACTAATGCACACTGTGGCAATTGTTTAAAATGCGATGTGGCACTTGTCAAGCTGTTTCTCAATTCGGATTTATTTTAACTCTTAAAACCGCAAACGTTTAACGTCGAATTTCTCAGTTGTGCAAAAAGTAGAAATTTCTGGTGGTCTGCAGACTGTGTCAACATATGACCTTAAGTGACTGTGGTGTTGTTAGAAAGAATGCTGGATGTTTTTAAGTCTAGTTTTCAAATGCTGTCAAAGATAAAGGCAGTTCCCACATTTGTTTAACCCACTTACTGGCAAAGATCGCTGCAAAGCCCAGCAACCATAATTTCATTGTTATATTTCGTGTCCGCAAACCCATTGTTTTCCTACGATTGCATTATCGTCTTTACACTCTAAATGAAGAAAAGCAATATATTACTGATGTCTTAAGGTAAATAGTGACGTCATTATAATGACATAATCATAACCGACAAGAGCCGAGTAAACAGCAAACTAAATGATGTAAAGAAATGACTGGTGGGGTAGCCTAGTCTTTTGTCTTCGGTGTTACAGCCGGTGAGAGTTAATGACCAATTTGCCTGACGTGGGTTTGTTTATATAGTCAGTGGAGGCGGAAGTTCGTAATAAGCAGCGTACGGGCTCAGTGCGAATGTGAAACATCATCTGAGTAGAGGATTGGTGTCCGAAGTCTTTCAACGGTACGGACCAGCTGATCGATGCCCTGACTCAGAGATTTTTACTGGTTACTGGCGTCTGGTCTGCCCAGGCATGTAGGTCACATGGGAGTATTCCTTTTGGGGAAAAATGTATTGCGCAGCAGTGGCGTAGTATGGGTTGTCAGCGCCCGGGGCAAGGCCAGTATTGCATGCCCTGACCCACGGCCATTAGCTTCCTGAGTCCCTTACACCAATACAGTATTGAACCGCCTTACCCCCATGTATTGTACATGGTACTGATGTAATTAAAGTAAAATGCATTTAACCCTTTCAATACGGAAACAGCATTGCAGTTAACTCTTTATTGCCCCACCACTTACAGGGTTTGTTTCTCCATTTCTAGCTTTTAAATGCAGATCAGTGGGGAGATTTAGATTCATATTTACCATTCAAAACAACTGAAATAAGTGGATCTCAATGTAAACTGGATTCGGGAAAATCTAGTTTTCACAGCGTCCGTAGTTAAAGGGTTAATGTTGGTAACAGTGTACGAAAATTTATTTAAAATGCGCCTTTTAAAAAAATGTATTATTACTACGTTTTTTGTTGTTGTTTTTTTTTTTAATTTTGCGCCCCGTAAGAATTTTGCGCCCAGGTCGACCGCCCCTGTAGTGCCCCACATGCCACACCACTGTGACACAGACCTGACAACAGCCCCCTTATTCTAGAAGTCTGTCCTGTATGGAGGGTGTTGGGAAGGATGTGAGAAATCTTCTTGAATTTTTTTTTAATTTTTTTTTACGAAAAGAAAAAGGAATTGCCGTCAGCGTAATGGCCGGTCCAGAAAAATATGCGCAAGGCAGTGGTGACAGTGTGAACTTTGTACCAATACAGACACACAGTCCATTTGGTCACCATTTCCTCAAACGGTCGTAATCGGTTTTGGCTACTTTTCAAGAGAAGCAAAACGTTGTTTTATTTTAGCACAGTTGATCTTGTCTAGCAAGTTGTGATGAATTTTTTTAAAGTTTGGTTTTGGTTTGGTTTTTCGGCTTCAGTGTCTATTGCGAGGGTCATTTGATGCAGTTCTTTATGTAGTCGACTATACATGAAAATCGATATTTCGAATTTTTGAGTATCTGCAGTCCCAGGGTTTGAGTTTGAGTCTGGCTTTTACGGCGCGTTGGCTCGATAATGGCCTCTTTGCGCCCTTAGCGGTCTGTTTAGGTACACTTTCTTTATTTATATTTCGTATTCAGGGCTGCCAAGTTTAACATTGAATTAAATACATTCATATAATTTTAATACCTTGGTAATATCCTTTAAAAAAGTTGTTTTGTATAGATTTGGAAAAAGTTTTGTAAACGAGTAGATCTTAACCTCTCTCAGAAAGGACAGGCTGCGTTGCTGGTCCACGTCAGAAGATGATTCTTTCATGGATCCGCAGGCATAGTGCGGAACGATGACGCGATGTGACCTGTAAAGCGTTTCGTATTCATGTTCTCCTTTCTGCAGGGCACGGGTTATTATTTAGTTGTCAGATGTGATGATACCAGTTGTTCTTGCCGGGGCAGTGACACCGTGGTTAGAGCTCATGGCTCAAGTGGAAAGGGTTCGAATGCTGCTCGGCCCGGGGGGGGGGGGGGGGAGTCGGGATCCAATCTAACTACATGAAATTTTATGTGTGGTTTTGATGGCATTCCCTCGTTGTTGACCTTACGGAGACTGTGCTTTGTTCTTTATTTTAAGAGCTTCGCTACCCTTGGCATTTACACCTCACTTTTCTTGTTTAGGTGGACCGACGGATTTAAGGACAATGGGTGGATAGATAGACAGACAGACAGTCAGACAGATAGATAGATAGATAGATAGATAGATAGATAGATAGATAGATAGATAGATAGATAGATAGATAGATAGATAGATAGATAGATAGATAGATAGATAGATAGATAGGTGAATGGATGGATGGATGGATGGATGGACAGGTAGATGGGTGGATAGACAGACAGACAGACAAGTGGATGGATGGATAGACAGACAGATAGGCCGCGTGGGTGGATGGATGGATGGACGGATAGATAGATAATACTTTCAGAAAAAAGACAGTCAGGTGAGAGATCCCTGGATGCTCTACTTTCGTCCTCAGTCAAGTTGTCAATGTCTGTCAAGACCACCATGTGTGTAAACAAGTGCTAATGGGGCGTGGGTGCTGATTGCACTAGCTGGAACTGCTCGCCAGTCTCTGATCATGATGTGAAGAGTGTCATCACCAGAAGCCAGCCTCTTTTGTCTCGTGTCGCATTAGGTATAGCCGAGGGTTATTTTTTTGCTGGGCTAATCTGCCAATTTATGTATACCTGGACAGACAGGAAGGGCATTTACACTTGGCGTGGGCGTCGATCACATGGTCTCATCACGTGTTGTGTTTTCAGTGGATTCTGCCAGTGCGAGGACACTTTTTAACTCATTAGGCCTAAGGGACATGTTGGTCAAGAAGCAAGGTGCTCGCCTTTCATGCCGAAGATACCGTGTTCGATCCCCGGTCGGTGCAGGCATGTTGGAATTATTGAGGAGAAGGTGGGGGGGGGGGGGGTTCCTGTCCCTGAACCTATGGTAGGTATGATCGAGCACCTCGTCATCTTGGATAAGGACGAAAAACTCGGAGGGCCCGTGAGCACGTCGTTCGCATTAGAGATACCTTGGCAGTTGAAAGTCGAGAAGAGCAGACAGAACAAGGTCGCTGCCCGGGCAAAATTCTAAAAAAAAAACTAACTCCTACTACAAAAACACAAAGAAACGAGAAAAGGACAAGTAAAAACAAGAAAAGTGAGGTGAAAATGAAGGGCAGCGAACCTTCTAGAATAACAGCAGTAGGCTAAGCTTATTTGCATTGTTATGTTTTGGGCCTAGATTGCCGATAGTATAAATACAAGCATTTAACTTATTGGCCTCAAGAGAGGAGTACAAAGTGCAGAGTGGCATGGCGCAGGAACCTGCACCCTGTGCTCTGTTTTAGAGTGCAAAATAGTGCTATCTTCCTCAGTTATGCGAAGACACTGCATCGTGCACTTTCATTACAGGGCCAGCACATTTTTTTTTTTTTGGGGGGGGGGGAGGTGTGGGAGATGAAAGGGGGGGGGATGGTAGGTGTGGGAGATGAAGGGGGAGGGAGTGGTAGGGATGCATTTTATTTATTTTGCCCGGGCAGCGGCCTTGTTCGGCCTGCTCTTTTCGATTTCCAACTGCCAAGGTATCTTTAACGTGTACACGGGCCCTCCGAATTTCTTCGTCCTTGTCCGTGAAGACTAGGTACTCGATCCTCTCCCCCGCCCCCCAAGGTTTGACATGAAGTATCAAATGTGTGTTACGACATTTAAATCCTCATCAATAATTAAGTCTACTAATTCGATAATGGAATTCGCATCATGTCAAAATGTAGTACTTATCAATGCGAAACAGAATATTATGCAAAAAAACAAAAACATCGAAAATGCACGGCGTTTGCGCAGGCACCCATCCATATTGTATGGAGTCAGAGAATGTGCAGGGCTTGATTTGACCGTCGGCTGGACTAAATAATTGTAAGGGTACAAACATAAAGGCCACCGAATTCTGTCACCGAGCCACTAGGCGCTTTAGGTGAGAAGAATTGCACTATATAATTTCAACAACTGCACATAGAGCCCACCTAGATTCGGTCCGTTTATATAGTGCAATTCTTCTCACCTAAAGCGCCTAGTGGCTCGGTGACCGAATTCGGCGGCCTTTGTGTTTGTACCCTAAGCCCCGGGTAGAAGGAGATGGGGATTTGATAGGTCACGCTTTGTGAATTCAAAATAGAAAATTACTTTGTGGACACCGGACGCACAAATTGTATCGTTAGGCCAGGAGGTGGGGGGCCGGGGGGGGGGGGGGGGGAGATTTACCAGGTCGAGCTTTATAATGTTGTTCGGTGGCTGCTGGACGGCGCCAATTGTATCGGGTGGTATCGATTTATGACACCGGGGGATTTCTCATTCTCTCCATTGTTTTGTCGTCGTTTGTTATTGTTGTCTTTGCCTTTATTGTTGTTGTTGTTGTCGTCGTTGTCGTTGTTATTGTAAACTGCTATCATTTTTGTTGTTGTTGTCGTGGCCGCTGTTGTTGTTTGTTGTCGTCGTTATTGTTATTGTGGTCTTCGTTATATTTATTGCTGTTATCGTCATTGTAATTCTTGTAGTCGTCGTGCTCCTTGACGTCGTTGTTTTGGTCAGCCAAAATTTTAATAAACTAGATGACCTACCGGGCATTGCCCGGAATAAACAATCATGTGCCCTCTCTCTCTCTCTCTCTCATATGATAAAAGTAATAAACTACAGTCTTGCTTCAGAACTCATGCGCACCACAACACTACGCACCAAACTGAATGCTTGATACGGTTACTTTTTATGACATGCACGGTACCATATATATTACGAAACAAACATGCAAAAATACAGATGTTACATAGCAATAAACATTGTTATTTTTAAAAAATACATGCTTGAAGTAAACAACTTTTAATTATAGCCATCATGTTCCTTATCTCAATTGCCACCTTTCTGCCAAATTTAAGGCCCTGAAAAGTGTATAGTTTGGTCAGTTAGTCATGCCAAAGGTTGCAAATTACTGAAATTTATAATAGATTAATGTCGTGCCGCAGTTAGATTGCCTTGATTTGAATGTGTTTGGTATCTAAATTTGCTTTTCAGGTTCCCATTCTTATTTAGCCTTTCAGTGTTTTTGGTTATTTTCTTTTCTTGTTTCACCTTCTGTCCATCATCCTTCTCTATCACATTCCCTCTGTCTCACATTGTTTGTTAATGTTATCTTCACTCGCCGTTGCCACTCTTTTTCTCTCATTCCTACTCTTTCACTTTTTCGTTACACCGGCTCTCTCTTTTAAGGTTATATTCTCGTGTTCACCCTCTTTGTCTCTCTCTCTCCCTCTCTCTCTCTCTCTCTCTCTCTCACTTCCTCTCTTCTCTCTGACTTTCTCTCTCTCTCTCTCTCTCTGTCTCCATGTCTCCCCCTCTCTTCCTCCCTCTATCTCTCTCTCTCTCTGTCTCCCTCCTTCTCTCTCTCTCTCTCCCCCTCCCTCTCTTTCTGTCTCTCTCATTTGTATCAATCTTCTTGATTCAAAAAAAAAAAAAAAAGTTTCGTGTTCTTAACTTCCTAACAGCCTTACAACACTTTCACCCTCAGAAATCCAGTCTCCACCTACCGTCAAGCTCACTTTCGACTTACTACTATAGTCCCATAATACTTTAATAGTGCTATTTTTAACAATTAAATATTATATGGTACTTAACCCCAAATTTCAGATAGCTCTACTCCTTCTCTACATTTTGCGATGTTGAGTAAACTGAAATAATATCGAGATTATGTATGTTATGTCGAATGAAGAGAATATTTCCAGAACTGGGTAAGTCAAGTTTTGCATGAGTTGTGGCCCCTTTCAGATAGCCTTCGGATAAAGACGAGACATAGCACGTTGTAACTGAACACTTACACCGCAACTTACGCCAATTTTAAATGACTATCTGAAAGGGGTCATACCTCATGCAAAATTTGACTCGCCACAGTTTTGAGAAAGCGGTCTTCAAGTTTATTCATTGCTCTTAGGTGCCTGCAGATATCCAAGACACAAGGTGTGTAACTTTATTTCATAACTCAATAAAACTATTCATGTGACCGTGTTGAAGATATTGCAATTATTTGCATTTCCATTAAAATTACACATTTCAAACTCGTTTTTCTCAATTTGACTATTTTGGACATGAAGCATTTTGGGCCCAACTCGCCATATAAGCTGGCACTGTGAATTCAAATCTCAGATCTTTTGTGTTACAGTATTCCTGCTTTTTTTTCTCTGGCCTTTCCCTGTCCACACATACACACTTTCAAACAGCAGAGTTATACATATTGCTGGCGTGAGCGAATTAGCTGTCAGTCAAAGGAACCTGGAATGCGAGACAGAAATAAACAGGAGTTTATAAGCGACGTCACCTTTTTGTGGCTGAGTTGTCAAACGCAGCTGTCTCTGCAGTGAGAGCCGGCGGAAAATCGAAGGGTTTCGTTCTGCATTGTGTCAGCGTTTTAGTGAAACTTTTTGAGACATCCACAGTCAGATTGTCGCCTAGTTAAAAGGCGTTTACTATAGGTGGGCCCAAATTGTGGAACAAGATCGGCGTTGACACCAGGAAAAGTTAAAACATCGTCACATTAATTGAAAATAGACTCCAAATTGAATATTGTTTAGGACTGTTTTCATTGAAACTGAATGATGTCCCTCTGTGGTCTCAGAGGTTTGAGGATGAGTGTAGATTAAATGTTTATTTATGTGTGAGCATTGTGAATTGATCGTACGTCAATCCTGTTTCTGATTCTACTTCAGCACCCTAGAGGACATCATCAGTCTTCTGTGTGGATCTCAGCACTATACAGGTTAATTATTGCATACTAGATGAGCTACAGGGCATTGCCCGGAATAAACAATCATGTGATTCCCCCCCCCCCCTAGTATAATAAAAGTAATAAACTACAGTCTTGCTTCAGAACTCATGCTCACCACAACATTACGCACCAAACTGAAAGCTTGATATGGTTACTTTTTATGACATGCACGGTACTATAATTATATTACGAAACATGCAAAAATACAGATGTTACGTAGCAATAAACATTGTTATTTTTAAAAAATACATGCTTGAAGTAAACAACTTTTAATTATAGCCATCATCTTCCTTATTTCAATTGCCACCTTCCTGCCAAATTTAAGGCCTGAAGAGTGTATAGTTTGGTCAGTTAATCATGCCAAAGGTTGCAAGTTACTGAAATATATAATAGATTGCACGTTGTGCCAGTGTCTTATTGCAAAGCAAAACGTTTCTTGCATGATGTGATCTGAAAACTTCAGCTGTGTCAGAGTGCCAGACTCCTAATGATAAGAGTCGTTTGTTTCATCATGAGCGTTGCTCGGAAAACAAGACAATAGTCGCTGACCTTTCTGGACTACATCACAGGGCCAGCACTGGGGGGGGGGGGGGGAATTGAAGGGGAGGGAGTGGTAGGCGTGGGAGATGAAGGGGGAGGGAGTGGTAGGTGTGGGAGATGAAGGGGGAGGGAGTGGTAGGTGTGGGAGATGAAAGGGGAGGGTGTGGGAGATGAAAGGGGAGGGAGTGGTAGGTGTGGGAGATGAAGGGGGAGGGAGTGGTAGGTGTGGGAGATGAAGGGAGAGGGAGTGGTAGGTGTGGGAGATGAAGGGGGAGGGAGTGGTAGGTGTGGGAGATGAAGGGGGGGAGTGGTAGGTGTGGGAGATGAAGGGGGAGGGAGTGGTAGGTGTGGGAGATGAAGGGGGAGGGAGTGGTAGGTGTGGGAGATGAAGGGGGAGGGAGTGGTAGGTGTGGGAGATGAAGGGGGAGGGAGTGGTAGGGGTGGGAGACGAAGGGGGAGGGAGTGGTAGGGGTGGGAGATGAAGGGGGAGGGAGTGGTAGGTGTGGGAGATGAAGGGGGAGGGAGTGGTAGGTGTGGGAGATGAAGGGGAGGGAGTGGTAGGGGTGAATTTTATTTATTTTGCCCGGGCAGCGGCCTTGTTTGGCCTGCTCTTTTCGATTTCCAACTGCCAAGGTATCTTTAACGTGCACACGGGTCCTCCGAATTTCTTCGTCCTTATCCGTGAAGACTAGGTACTCGATTCCCCCCCCCCCCCACCAGCTGGACTACTGTACAATTTGTTTATGTCATGGAGCTACTTATCGAGGTTTCAGGAGCATGATGAATTGGTCTTGTGTTAATCCTTTTTTTTTATCTTAGTTCAGAGCCTTAGAGCACATCATTTTTTGTGTGGATTTGAGCGTTATACAAGTTAATTATCACATTACATTACATTTCATCATCTATGGATGTTGGCATTTGCCGTGTCATAGAACTGAGTAGCAGGGCCGTCTTTGTGGAGGGTGTTTGACAAGACTAGTTTGCCAATTAACGGCCACAATGAGCAGAGTGACGTTGGCAGTGAAGAGAAACAGTTGAGTCAATTAGCCCTGGTCTGTTGTCGGTTGAGCAGGTCAAGCAGGCTTCAGCTAGAGGGCAGTCCATCTTTGTCTACTGCAATGATTCTCAAACAGGGGGAAATTCCTCCATGAGGGAAAAGTCTGGGATTATCGTAAGGCGTGATTTCATTGTTTCTGGAGCACCTCAGCACAATGCTTTTGGCCCTGTAAGAGATTTTAGGTGGAAATTGCCTTTGTTTATTGTTCGTCCGTCGAGCTCGACTTAAGACCGTCTGATCATCAAAGGGGTGGAATGGTGGTGGCTGTGAGTGCGCACGGGGAAAATACCTACGCCGTTAAGTAATGCGTACTATAGGCCCATTGCGAATGACGTCACAGAGTGTTTTTGTTTTGTACTTCCGACACCTAAAATGGCGGGTGGATCAGCTGACCAGTGTAACTTCGATATATATGTCTAAGCGGTTAATATGCCTGCTGGTTGCATTGCAGTTGACTGTTATGACAAGGGTGGAAAGGATGGATCCAAGCTGATCAGATTCCCTATCATCCATGTAAACAACTTGTTTAACAAGGGAAAGGAAGTGAAAGAATTGACTGAACGTCTCCCATGTGCGTGAACACACGTGTTAGTGTTCACTTTTTTTTTTTGCTCGCCGCCGATTGGTTCGCGACGCCTGAAGTGCTCACGGTGCAAATCAGCTAACGAATCAAAGTCAATGCTACCATCGCCATGGTGAGGCGTCGGTCCTGAAAACTAAAATGGCCGTTATCCGCAGTGGGCCTATAGAATATATGGATGGTTAGCGACAAGAATGTGTTATGTCCAAAATAGTCAAATTGAGATAAAAGTTAGTGAAAATAACTTCAACACCGTTATAACTTATATGAATAGTTTTATTGGGTTATGAAATAAAGTCACACACCTTGTGTCTTGGATATCTATAGGCATTTAAGAGCAATGACTAAAATTGGACATAACACATCCTGGCTGATGGCCCTCAGTATGTGTGATGTTGAAAGTCGAAACTTACCAGGTAATTATTTGACTTATTTAACTGCCTGTGACACTTCAGAAAGTCGGCATGGAATTCCATCTTCTGCTTCAAGTATTGAAAATCCAAGCTGCCTAAGTGTTAAAAAGGTATAAATGAAAGTTACATTAGTCTACACGTTAAGTGACCACAGCAATTAACCGAATGTGGAGGGGAAACAGGCTTGAAACGTTTAAGAACCGCTGGTCCTCTCATGGCGGCTGTCAATACTGAGACTGGTTTTCGAATGTTGTTTTCACCGACTGGATTATTGTCTCAGGTCTTCTTTGTCATTTTCTTTTCGGTCGTTTCTTTTTGGCGGGCTTCTCTTTCTTTTTTTCTTTTCTTTCTTTCTTTCCTTCTGTCTTTCTCTTGTTCTTTCTTTCTTCCTTTCTTTCTTCTTTCTTTCTTTCTGTCTTTCTCTTGTTCTTTCTTTGTTCCTTTGTCTTTCTTTCTCATGTTCATTCCTTCTTTCTTCCTTTCTGACTTTCTTTCTTTCTTTTTTCTTTTCTATCTTTCTTTCTCTTCCTTTTTCTTTCTTTCTTTCTTTCTTTCTTCCTTTTTGTCTTTATTTCTCTTTTCCTTTTTCTTTCATTTTTTCTTCTTTTGTTCTTCTTTTTTTTTTTCTTCCTTTCTGTCTGTCTTTCTCTTTGTCTTTTTCCGGTCTTTCTTTCTTTCTTGGCCAAAGATATGACTGTGGAATTAGCCGTTAACAAGTCCATGGAGGTGTGACAAATTAACATAATCAGTATTATTTTAACACATTTAGGGCAATCAGATATCGGTTTGTGAGTGTTTTTTCAACACCTAAGGTGCATACAGTTCAGGTTCTGAACCTTTTATACCTGAAATTACTGTGAAAGCCTGCTTGACGGTTTCCAGTCCTGAAGTGAAGTAACGGATATGAAACATACCAGCCGGTTTGGCCACAATAGGAGCGCCCGGTCTACGCGAGATCTGAAGGCAGATTCAAGTTGGTTTTGACTCAGACCTCAACTTCTCTTCAGTCAGCTAGGGAGACATACTTATACCGGTCTCGTCAGTGGGCAAGATTCTGTTTGTATTTTGTATACTTCATTAATCCCATTTGGGAAATTTGCCTTAGTGTTACTGGAGTCCAGTTACAACTGGAGCAGGCACGTTGTTGCCACAGTGCAGCGCCGGTTGGCGGGTTGGTTTTGTTTTTTGTGTTTTTTTGGGGGGGACGGGATGGGAGATGAGGGGGGAGGGGGTGGGAGATGTAGGGATGGATTTTTATTTAATTTTGCCCGGGCAGCGGCCTGTTTGGTCTGCTCTTTTCGATTTCCAACTGCCAAGGTATCTTTAACGTGCGCAGCATGCAAACTGGCCCTCCGAATTCTTCGTCCGTATCCGAGAAGACTAGGTGTTCGATCCTACCTCCCATAAGATCAGGGACAGGAAAATATGAGGAAAATCCCAAACATTCCAACATGCCCGCACCGACTGGGATTTGAACCCGTTACCTTTGGCATGAGAGGCGAGCACCTTGCCTCTAGACCACCGTGTCCCCTCACACAACTCCATAGTGCACAATGACATCTCACACGAACACACACTGAGGCAAAGTAGACTTGACTCAATGGCGCTTACTAGCCTAGTCATTCAAATCGTGGGTAATGTTATTCAAGAATTTTTAGTTTTCAAGTGTGACTTTGTAGAAAGCATTGTGTAATCGTTGGTAAACCATGCGATAGCTAGTTCTACTAAAGTGCGTGGTTAGAGAAGTACTTGGACATCAAGCATCCTTCCAGGGGTCGGGAAGATCAAAATAGTTTTAAGTATTCCTCAGATAAGTCTGACTTCGAGAACCGGAAACATTACAACTGTTACATTTTGAAGTTGGGAATAACAGAGCCAAAGTGGTCTAGTCACATCATATGCTCTGCTATTTTTTTTTACGGCAAATGACGTATGAAAACTCTCTTTGCCTCTGTAGCGGCGAGGGGCGTAGTAAAACGGATGCCTGTAAAAATAGCGGAGCAGAGCAGATGCTGTGGACAAAAGTAGTAAGGCGACTAACAAGTTTTATGTAGTTACACAAATGAAACAAAGCATTTTTAAGGTCTTGACGGTCAGTGGATTTTCCGAAAAGACATTATGTGTATATAAGTATGCTTAGTATTTCTGACGTTGGTTAGGTGTCAATGTCAGTGTACAGCTTTTTAGTGTTTGATATTCTTTTCAGAAAGTCTTGTTCTCTCGATTTACATCTCTCTCTCTCTCTCTTTCTCTTTCCCTCTCTCTCTATCTCAAAGCAAATTCTAACGCAGTCTGTTAGGCGCAGTTCACAACTCACAATTATATTATAAAGTATTATAATAATATTTTAATATACTAGATGAAGTTCCCGGCATTATCCGAGATAAATATGTGAACCCACTGTAAGATATCTCTCTATTTTGGGTCTAAAAAGTTTCCCATAGTCTACAGTCTTACCAGAGAGTTCTGGTCTTACTACAGGTTTCATGTGTACCAGAGCACTACGCACTCCTTTCTGGTAGGGAAAATGTGCACACCGAATTGAACGCGTATTGTTACATCGTTTCCGGTGGGGTGGGCTTACTACAGGGAGCCAAAACAAAGATCATTGTATGTTACATTTTTACAACCTTTTACTTAAAAATACCTGAAACTTGAATCAACACAATCGGTCCATACAAAAGCGATTGAACAGGATTAGTTGACACTTCAGAAAATTAATTTTATAATTTTTGAAACTGTCATTTAGGCTGTTGCGTCGAGCAAAAAAAGGACAAAAATTGCACCACAGTGAATTACTCCCATCACTATTTTTTTTTATAACTAGATGAAGTTCCCGGCATTATCCGGGATTAACCCGTGAACCTACCCTTCCATCTCTCTCTCTCTCTCTCTTTGGTCTAGAAAGCTTCTCATATTTTACAGTCTTACCACAGATTTCATGCGCACCAGAGCACTATGCACTCAGTTCTGGTATGGAAATTGCGCGCACCGAATTGAACGCCTATTAAATTTAATACATCGTTTCCGGCGCGGTGGACTTACTACAGGGAGCCAAAACAAAGATCATTGTATTTTACATTTTTACAACTTTTTATTTAAAAATACCTAAAACTTGAATAAACACAATCAGTCGATATAAAAGCGATTGGACTGGATTAATTGATACTTAAGAAAATTAATTTTACAATTTTTGAAACTGTCATTTAGGCTGTAGAGTCGAGCAAAAAAAGTGGCAAAATTGCACCATAATGAATTACTCCCGCCACTATTTTTTTTTTATAATAAGATAAGATAGGATATTATTCATGAATTACTACTTTTGTTTTAGTGGTAGGGTATGAAGCAAAATTTCTGGGCGGCGAGTCACCACTCTGGCACCTACGCCAGCCTTGGCTGGTTTCACCCCTTAGTCGATCAAGTGTCACATTTACTGAATTCGGTCATGAAAAATGTGAGGAGAGTCGTGAGCTAATGGTCCTTGGGAGATAATTAGGGGTAGGGGGGTGGCCAGGGGAATGAAAGGAGATGGGATGGGAGACAGAACTGGAGACACAGCATGGTTGTGTGTGGCCTGCGGGCAAGTATTGTACGTGAGATGTGGGCTAATGGTTCGGCATGAGGCTTTTCATAGGCAGACACTGAGACAGTCAGACTGATCAAATCAGTGTATTCGTGTCACAGACAGGCTGAACATTTTTGACGAAAACAGTAGCTCTCGTTCACCACCGTAGGGCTTTACAAGATACCCATTTAAAAAAAAAAAAAAAAGACAAAAGTTTCTAGACGCTCGGGAGAAAGAGACTGCAGAGGAAGAAAAGCCTGTCAGATAAATGATGCGGCCCTTGATTTCCTTACACGGTTTACACCCCCTTTTGTTTCACCCATTGGTCAGAGGTAGCCCGTGGTATCTGTGTGAGTGAATGGGACAACGTGTGGTGAAATAGGAATAGGTATTTCGATGGTGTCGGGCGCAAACCGGTTAAGTCCAAAAATTTCATATTATAGTACCAATTTATGAAGCCCGGAATCCTGTATCGTATTATTTGTAAAAGTAGCTGTTACCATTATCCAGTAGAAATACTCAAAATAAGGGTGTGATCAAACCGGCTAGGTCCATTTCCCATTAGTTTTAGCGGCAGTTTCTTGTTTCTCCTGTAAAATCCTGGCACCAACGATTTGCAAATTTAATGAGTGGGTGAATAGTTCAGTTTCAAAATCAAGTTTGTTGTAGGCCTTCCGACCAGTTCAAAAATAATACATAAGAATCGTGCAAACAAGCTTTGAAAAGCATTTTGAAAAAAAAAAAAAAGAAAAAAAAGCTGACTAGAACGCACGGTCATTCAGTATCTCCGTTCCTTGTTGCCTTCTACAATTTAGAAATCTTATTTTTTTTAAAAAGCGATGTGAGTAATTCATTGTAATTTTGCTGCAGACTAACTGACAGTTTCAAAAATTATAAGATTAATTTTGTTAAGTGTCAACTAATCCGGTCTAATCGCCTTTACGTCGACCGATTGTGTGGATTCAAGTTTCCGGTATTTTTAAATTAAAAGTTATAAATATCAATGTTAAGAAATTATGTGAATGTATTTAATTCTATTGTTAAAGTTAATAGCTCTGAATACGTAACATAAATAAAGAACATATACCCAAATAGACCGTGAAGGGCGCAAAGTGGCCGTTATCGTGCTGACACGCCGTAAAACTCAAAATCAAAACCCAAACATGGATACTCGGAGCTCAGAACGCCTGTCGTGGATCACTGGGCTTCTGTAGAACACCAAAAACTGCCAGCTGAGTCCTGACCGCCTGAGATGGAAGAAAGACCAAAGGACAAATACTACTATGCCAGTGCTAAATCCGCCCAAGCCAATTTACATTGTCAGCTGTGCGTGAGCGCAGTCAGTCCCAGGAGGCGCTCACCGAGAGGGATATTTTATGGCATGGCCAAGCGATAGTTTTGCAGTCTAACATCACTGTGTGTGGCCTCTGTTGCTGGCTAGATCTGTCTATAGTATGTCATGGCATGGCCAAGCGATAGTTTTGCAGTCTAATATCACTGTGTGTGGCCTCTGTTGCTGGCTAGATCTGTCTATAGTATGTCATGGCATGGCCAAGCGATAGTTTTGGAGTCTAACATTATGACTGTATGGGGTCTGTTGCTGGCTAGATCGGCCTCAAACATTAATTTTCATGGCAAGCAGCAGAGGTTCCGATCACAGACTAGATTAAAAATCATGTCAAGGACTCTTTGGCACCAGGTCCCTTCCACGAAGTACCTACACTTGGAGAGAGTGGAGGCGGGGAAGGGAGGGGAGGGGGGATCCCAAAGTTTACAGTAGCGCGGCTGAGAATCGTAGCGATAGCCTTGGTGTGATATTTTACGTATCACTCCGGTCTCAGCCCCGTGAAATTTTTTTCTCTTTTTTTACGTATCATTCCAATATCAGCCTTGTAAATTTTGTACGTATCATTCCAACATCAGCCTTGCATTTTTTTACGTATCATTCCAACATCAGCCTTGCATTTTTTTTTACGTATCATTCCAACATCAGCCTTGCATTTTTTTTTTTACGTATCATTCCAACATCAGCCTTGCATTTTTTTTTTAACGTATCATTCCAACATCAGCCTTGCATTTTTTTTTACGTATCATTCCAACATCAGCCTTGCATTTTTTTTTAACGTATCACTCCAATAATTTATCAGCCTTGAACTTTTTTTTACTTAACATGCCAAGATCAGCCTTGTAGTTTTTTTTTTTACGTAAGACTCCGATCTCGGCCTAGTTGTTATTTTTTAGATATCACTGTAACCTCAGACTTACGATTTTTAAACATTTCTTTACGTAATACTCCAATATCAGCCTTGTTGTGATAGTTTCACGTATCATTCTGATTTAGGTGTTGTTGTGGGTTTTTTTTCTCCAAGATTCTAACGAGATACTAGTTAATTACCACTCGTCCGCGACTGCCTGTTCCGATTTCTGCCATCCGTTTTAAATCCCTTCATCACGCCGCGTAATTCCAGTCTTTTTGGGGTCAACACTCAGGTCTGGGAAAAAGAAAAATGACCCCGCACTCATGAACAGGACAGATAATTTGATCCCTTTTTCCCTGGAGGATCCTTTGGTGCTGTTGTTGTTGTTTTTACGATCAGGCGAGGCGGACTGTGCCTGGTACTTCAGATATTTTGGGGTCGCTCGTAGGGAAAACAGAGAATTGGATTGATGCGTATAACAGTCGATGAAAACAGCTATCGGAGTTGACTGGTTTTCATGGCCTCCATTATTTTTGTTTGTTGGTTGTATTTATATCTTGTGCGTGTTGGTGTCCCCGCTGGTGGGTGAATGTGATACTTATCCAAAGCTGACCGTTGAATGAGAGAAAGAAACTAATGCTGTATTCTGGGAAGGCTTTCTTTAGCAACAAGTAACTCAAAAACAACAGCAAAACTGTACCGTACAATAATTTCCCCCTTTTAAAAAAATGCATTCGAATGGAAAGGGGGAAATTACAGTTTAAAATCCGGAAAAAGCACAATTTTGGGAAATATTCAGGGGAAGAGAATATTCCCTGTCATACGTTACTGTTTCGGCCTTTGACGTGCTTCTGTGCTGCTGTCCAAGCAAGAACTCGCAGTTAAGTAGACATATTCTGCTTAGATTCTATATATTTCCTATTCAACTCTTTTATTGTTCGATTGTTTTATCTGTTCAATTTTCCAATTTTTGTTCTGTTGTTGTTTTTTCGTCGTTCTTTTCCTTGGAAAAGGCTGTTGCCGAAATATCGGCCATTTTCTGTCTTCTCTTTTTTGTGTTTCATTGTATCGTTTGGATATTATTTCTTACGGGAGGCTTTGCAGTTTGCTGCATGCAACTTTTTCTTTTTTGCCAAATTTTGACTTTGCCTGTAGCCTTGCTTTGACCCACCGTTTTTCTGTGTTTTTTATAATATGTTGACTGTTTCGGCCTTTGACTTCCTTGATACTCTACAGGCGCCGGGCCAAAGCTAGGGCTTTAGCCTCCATGCTCTCCGAGATCATGTGGACTTTAGATTCTCCCTGAATCAGTGTCAGCCATCATGGTGGTGACTACGCTCGAAATAAAAAAATAATTTTTATCAATACCCGAGAGACAAGACACGGAGACGAATCAATTCGTCATTATTCCGTCAGTCAACTTGCGCGCGTATCATCCATTTCAACACTGCAACAGTTTACACCATGTCCCTTCATAATTGAATGAAAAACAGTGGTACTCACCATATTCATACGCGCGCAGGTTGTGGACATATAGTTGGAGAAGGAATGGTTCGTCTCGGTATTCTGAGTCTCGGTTAATACTAGATCTAATGAAATACTATTTTCGCTATCAAGATTTTCGTCCCCAGGACTTTCGTCATGTTCGGTAAGATATTATTGTAAAGGCCTGTTCACACTGGTAGGTTTTAGGAATAGAAAAAAGGAATGGGGGACTGTTTGGGTAGAACTCTCCTGGCTTTCCGTCTTTTGTTTTCTGATTTTTACTATCAAGATTTTCGTTCCCAAGACCTCCGACATGTTCAGTAAGATATTACTGTGAGGATTTTTGTTTCTCTGGGTGTCTGGGTAGTGGGCGGGCGCTTCTGTTGAGGTCTTCTTCTGTCCGAAAATTGTTATATTCTGTCTTACGTCTTGCTTTTGTCTAGCACAATGTGACAGTTATCGTGTCGCCGTACTTTCCCCAGACTCAAACTGGGTAGTGGGCAACGGCCACGCCAGATGGTTCTGACATTTCCTCTAGTCAATTCGACCCCTTAGATTGCCAAGGTTCGAACTCCTTTCCGTCAACTTTTGAGAAATCGAGGATAGACGTTTCATAATGATCATAGCTTTTAGAGCAAAGAATTTTTTTTTCTAGTCTTTAGTAATACTTACAAATTACTCACCGAATCTGCTTGATACTTTGACTTATGCCGCAGTCTCACCAAGAAAACTCGTGTGCGAACGTGTCAAATTAAGTCGTGTACGTACGTGTCCACTCGCACACGAGCAAAATTCGCACAAAAGCTGACACGTTCGTGCACGAGCCCACGCGTGCCCACACGACTCGCACACGAATAACCTTCGCCCCCTCCCGCCAGGACTGATTTGAGGCCCAAATTGCACAATTCGCACACGAGTTGTGCTATACTCGCACGAATTGTGGAGGAGGAGGACAAGTATAAAAGCGGGAGCCAAGCGAAATAACACAAGCAGGCCCTATATATAGGGTAGTCTCACTGTACTCGTGCGCGAGTCGACACGAACGTGTGGGCTTGTGTCAACACGCACGAGTAGGCTGCCACGTACGCGTGAGCTCGTGTGCGAATTTTTCACATTCCTGAGTGGATGCGCGCGCATCAGTTTGGTGCGTGCTGACACGAACCCAGGCGAACGCCTCCGCTCGCATGTCAAGAAATTGCACACGACTTGCCGAAAAAATAAGGCTGGAGCTATTTTTCTGCAGCTAGGCACGAGTTTGACACGAGTTGGTGTGTGAGGGCCAAAAACACGTGTCAAAACACGCCTCGGCACGCCTCAGCACGCACGAGCTTCATAATTATCAAAATCGCATGCGAGTTTTCTTGGTGAGACTGCGGCATTACCATGGAGTTCTAGAAGGTCCGTAGAAGTAGTATGTAATGTGTAAGTCAGTTCAGCCAAAAAGTGGAGATGGAACCTTTTCATTCTAAGTGGACGAGTTGTTGAATGTTTTGGTGGGTTGCAATTCTGCATTACGGGCCGATCCCTGGTCTGAGCTGATGGAGCGCTTGTAAACATGTTTGTGTCAGGGATGTCACGTGATGTGAGCGGTGTCTTCAATGGATGGATGTTTTTGTTTTTGTCAGTGCAGCTAGGCTAAAGAACTTTTGAGGATTCGCATCTGTCTGGATGATGTGCGTGGCCGGGGCTCGTCTTGTGGGGACCTGTAAGTTGTGCGTTTGTCGGCGTCGAGTTCTGGCACACGGGGAAGAGTGGACGTTCTATGGGGCTATCTATAAAGTCTATACCCTTGGAAAAGGTGGGGGAGGGGAGGGGGAAGTTGCCCCCAGTCTATGAAAAGCGTGGCAGAGGGGGGGGGGGTGAAAGGGAGCGTTGTAGATGTTTGTTTACGGGGGATTGCTGCCCTTGGCGGGATTGCTGCCCTTGGCATTTACACCTCAATCTTCTTGTTAGTTTTGTTGAATTCTTCTTGTTTTTCTCCTTGTTTCTTTAGTTCTATCACAGCCCTCAAAAGGGGCTGCCTAATGGGCTGCCTTGATCTTGGTCATCCTTTTTTAAAATTTCGTCTGGCTCTTTTCCCGGGGGAGGAAGAGGTGTGTAAATGCATTAATATATTATACGCTTGTCAGTTACGAAGCTGAGTTAACAAAAGAAGCTGTAGACAAACATTTAATAAAACTATGTTTGCAGTGAAACAGTCAAGTTGTTCGTGCAAAATGCCGTAATGATAAAGTTTCAAAATATCAAGGCTTGATCGGAGGCATTGATCATTTGAACCGCTGTACGTTCGTGCAAGAAAGGGAGCAGTGGGGTGGCGTTGAAGCTGAGCGTATGAAAAGTATTTTCGGGGAGGAGACGGGGGCAAAAACAGCCAAAAATTAAATTTACGCACTTCATGGATGGTCCCTATCTGGTTAGTGCTTTCCGGAGACTGAGCCTACGTAGCAACTGTGCTTTGATAGAAAAAAAAAATGGTGGTGTTTTGCTGGACAGATCTGTGGGGGGGGGGGGGGTCAAGAAGCTCTCGCGCTTAGGCCGCTGTTTTTTTCTTTTTGGATTTAATTATTTTTTTTAGCTCTCACTCGTGGACGGCCATACGTGACCGAGGCCTCGTCTCTAGGCCAACCTAAATAATGGTAATAGCAGTGATGATCATTTATATAGAGAGCCAAATCCAAAAAAATTGCTCTGGGCACTTTACAGAAAGTACGATTCTCTCTTTTTGGAACTCTCTCTCTCTCTCTCTCTGCCCCCCCCCCCCTCTCTCTCTCTGTCTCTCTCTCTCTCTTTCTCTCTCTCTCTCTCTCTCTCTCTGTCTCTCTCTCTCTGTCTATCTGTCTCTCTCTCTGTCTCTCTCTCTCTGTCTCTCTCTCTCTGTCTCTCTCTCTCTGTTTCTCTCTCTCTGTCTCTCTCTCTCTCTCTGTTTATCGCTCTCTCTGTCTCTCTCTCTCTCTGTCTCTCTCTCTGTCTGTCTCTCTCTCTGTATCTCTCTCTGTCTCTCTCTCTCTGTCTCTCTCTCTGTCTCTCTCTCTCTCTGGTTCTCTGTCTCTCTCTCTGTCTCTCTGTCTCTCTGTTTCTCTCTCTCTCTGTCTCTCTCTGTCTCTCTCTCTCTCTCTGTCTCTCTCTCTCTCTCTCTCTCTCTCTCTCGCATAAAGTGCATACACTCTTATGCTAATTATACATACACCCACATAACAGAGTTGTATAAGGATAAATAAAGCAGAAATTAGACAATGAGACACCTATGTAGGAGACGTGGAACGTTCAGTTATCAAAACAAAAAGAATCTTGTCACTTTGAATGGGGCAAAGGCCTAGATCTACACAGATAACCAGTAGGCTACAATAGCTTATCACTGTACCTGTAAATTATGCGTCCCAAAATCTTGTTTCAGTGACTTGGATTGTGCCAGGAACGTATCCCCACGAACTAGTTCTTGTATTCAGCTTTTGGGAATTGCCCCGACATACCACAGGATGTTATTAATATAGTCGCATTTTAGGGGAAAGCTATTCTCAGCCTGGTCCTGTGGCTGCCGATAACGTTAGTAATTTTGTCGTGCAGGGTCATTTATGAAAAAGGATATATCAATAATAAAATTGTACAGAACATGAAATGACGACAAGAAATCGGGTTTGATCGAAGGGGTTTGATTGGAACGATCGAATGGTTGGGAAATGTGTTTGAGGATCGATGGCGCAATTCACCGAATGACTACACAAAGTGCCACCCAGGACGGATTGATACGATTGAGTTGTTTGGTCTCGGAATAACAAATCTATACCTTTTGATGTGCACAATGCTGTTTCAGCGGGTATATTGTCACACTCTGTGCGTTTCTGTGGTATCGGATGGAAAAAAGTAACCATTGTAGCAGAAACGCATACCAAAACACGATAGCTGTTATTTCTTTGCCCTCCACGTTGTAAAGAAAGGCCCCCCTGCGGTCAGGGATGACCATAGAATTTTGCATCCTTAAGGTGGTATCATACTAAGCCCGGAACTGTGCCAGTCAGCTGCTTTCAGACAAGAAGTGCATACCATGATTTCCCATATTTTCATAGTAATCCAGGAAGACCCTAACATACTAAGCGCGGTCAGACACAGTCAGCTTCTACCATTTTTTTCTTGGGTGTACATTTTGCTGGCAGCAACTGGCTGTGGGGTTCCGGGATTAGTATGGTACCCCAATAACTGTTTTGACCGTCTAAAGCAGGGTTGCCTGTGGCTGTGACAATGTGGGGGTTACAGTCGCTACTGCAGTGGTGGCATCTAGGGGTGATCTCAGATATTATGTTGAGGGTTGTATCCTGGTTTTCATTGAAACCATTGATTTGTAAAGAACACTCTTTGAAGTCTAAGAGACACGTACCTGGGAGTGGTTTTGTGTCTTTGTCTGGTACAGCATTTTATCCGGTGGCCGTACAAAGCTGTGAGTGGATCTGGCGAAATTGGACTTAGGATGAAATGTTTACACTGTGCCTCTTTAAAAAAAAATCAGGTAAAATGTATTGTTTCTATGAATACAGGAAGTGCATTATTAAATCTTTTTTGCTCAGATTGAAATGCGATCTGTAGTGTATTCATTTTGTGCATGACTCAGTGATTGCCAATAATTAAATACTTATATCTGAAAGTGAAATATAGCTATATACTTGAGCATACATATACAAATGATCTTCATAGTTAGATATGGAGTAGTGGAAGCCGAAAAGTATAATCTGAAAGATAATAAATAAGTATGTATAAGTGTGGCATAAGATAAACAAGTTGATAAATAAGTGCTTAACAATATAGCTGTCCATAGGGGATGTCCTGGGGGTCGGACTCCTCCGAAGTCTTTTATATCCCAGAACTCTCAACTATTGAACTCTGAGTTGTCAGCTGTTCTCGAACCTTTCAGGTCTTCTCATTATCAGCTGACTTGTTTTACAGTTCAGTATTGAAGCACGAAATAATTTAAAAATTAAAAAATAAATAAAAATTAATGAGAATTAAAAAAAAAAAAATAATAATTATCTTCATAGTTAGATATGGAGTAGTGGAATCCGAAAAGTATAATCTGAAAGATAATAAATAAGTATGTATAAGTGTGACATAAGATAAACAAGTTGATAAATAAGTGCTTAACAATATAGCTGTCCATAGGGGATGTCCTGGGGGTCGGACTCCTCCGAAGTCTTTTATATCCCAGAACTCTCAACTATTGAACTCTGAGTTGTCAGCTGTTCTCGAACCTTTCAGGTCTTCTCATTATCAGCTGACTTGTTTTACAGTTCAATATTGAAGCACGAAATAATTTAAAAAATTAAAAAATAAATAAAAATTAATGAGAATTTAAAAAAAAAATAAAATAAAATAAAAAAATATATAAACCAAGGCTATTGACAATAAACTAAATAAATAAATAGATAATTAGACAGATAAATAACTAGACAGATAACTACATGGTAAGAGAGAGAAAACATTATATAGAGGAGGAGGCCACAAGCGATGTCAGAATGTAATTAATGGTCGCTGTTAATATTTTCTTACCAGATAATGATAATACAGTATCAGCAGTAACATAATAATAGTAGACTATGATCTGAGTGTACATTAGCTTTACTTCATGCACTTTGAAATACATGTACCAGTTTTTGCATTTTCATCTTTTCGTCATTGCCTTTTTTTTCTTTTTTTTTTTTTTTTTTTCCTCACTCATTCTTTCATGCTTTGTTTATTTATCCATTGTCGACATAAGCAACTTTTCTCTTATTTGCATTTCTGACTCAAATGCAAATTTCAGATTAATTGATTTCCCATATTTTATTTTACTGATGCACATTTTGGCAACCAGTAGTATAGAGTTTATATCATTAACGGTATTTTTGTTTACCAAGTGGTCGAAATCTTCACGTATAATTCCAAATAGCGCAGTTCTCTCATTTATTTCAATTTTTTCCCCAGTTTTACCTAAGATGTATTGAGCCACACAGGGCCAATAATCTTTCAGTTTTTCACAGTGAAAAAAGAAATGCTCAATGAAATCTGGTGTTTTGCAGTGTTCGCATTTATTACTTTCCTTTATTTTCATTTTTTGTAAGAGAATATTAGTTGGGTAAATGTTATGTAAAATCTTAAAGTGCAGGAGCCTCAGTCTGGATTCTTTGCAAGCTTTAAAACCAGAACCAAAGTAAGGTTGTATGTCAATATCATATTTCCGTTTCCAGAATCCAATGCTGCAAATCGCGGAGTTTTTATTGTTTATTAACTTCTTTCTTATTTCTTTATTCGTTAACTTAAAGATATCTTTTGCCTTTTCATCTATCTCGTCTTCTGTATTTAACACAGGTCTGTCTTCCGCTTTGACTTTAACAAAAATTTCCTTCCATTCTTTTTTTATTGCATTTGTAATTGCCCAATAATCAAAGTAAATTCCGGGATAGTGTCCAGTTATCTGGGCAATATCTTGCAAAGTTTTCCAGTCATTTTCTTTAAACATCTGACATACATATTTAATACCCGCTCTCACCCATTTATCTATCCACAGTGGCTTATTTTTAGATCTAATGTCATTGTTATTGAATATAGCTTGTCCACCTATACTATTTGCATCAATATCAGTTTCTTTTGCCCCATCCTTTTTTTCCAGGTCTAACCAAATTTTGACTACATTCTGCCAAAAAACTGAGTTTATTGATCCTATTGCTTTTACTTCTTTTGCTTTCACATTCGATTTTGTTAAATAGGGTAAGCTTACTAAGTTTTTGCAGAGATAACTAGCTAATTTTACTCCTGTTTTGGGGTATGACTTCTGTAAACATATTTCTTTAAACCACTTTATAAGAAAGACATTTTGCTGGTCCTTTATACTTATTACTCCTAAACCCCCCTCAGTTGGTTCTCTACATAAAGTGTGTCTCTTAACTTTTTCGAAAGCCTTTTTATTTGAGTACTTTTTTTGCCACAGAAACTTGAATATAATTCGGTCCACTTCAAATAATGCTTTCTGTGGTAGAGATAAGGCCTGGATAGTATAGTTTATCTTTGACAGTAAAAAAGTTTTGGCTATTATAGTTTTTCCATACAATGACATATTTCTTTTGGACCATCTCTGAATCAGAGTTTTAATACTGTCTATTTTTTCCATCCAGTTTTTTGAGATGTTAGATGCTTCCACTGTCGCGTTAAAATATATGCCTAATATTTTTATATTGCCTCCCTTTTCTACCCACGTTATACCTTCCCCTCTTTCCTCCCTTTGTTTATAACTTCCCACCCATATTCCCACTGATTTTTTTCTGTTAAGTTTTAGCCCCGAGATATTTGTAAATTGTTCAATTGCTGTCAATGCTCTACAGAGATCCGGTTTATCTTTTAAGAGTAAAGTCATGTCATCTGCATATTGCAGGAGTTTCAGATTATCTTTCATATTTCCTTGAGTCATAATACCTTTTATCTGTTCATTATTCCTAAGTTTTATTGCTAGCATTTCTACGACCAAAATAAAAAGGAGAGGGCTAACACAGCATCCTTGTCTAACGCCTCGCTCTGTTTTAAACCATTTAGAGATCCACCCTCCATTCTTTACAGCACTCTGCGTATTTGTTATTATGGTTTTAATATAATGTATAAATTTGGGACCAAAATTAAATCTATCAAGAGCTTCCAATATTGTCTCTTGATCTACTGTGTCGAAGGCTTTTTGGTAGTCCAATGACACAATCAAGCCTCCCACACCTTCTTTGTCTGCATAGTTTATGACGTCATCAATCAGTCTAATATGTGACGTAATTGCCCGTCCTGTAATAAATCCACTTTGGTTGTTATGCACAATATTTTTTATTACTTTCTGCAGTCTCGACGCCAACACTTTTGTAAAAATCTTGTAGTCAACATTTGTTAATGTTATGGGTCGCCAGTTAGTGAGATCTTCTCGATTGCTATTGTTGCCTTTATGTAGCATAGTTATTATTCCCCGCCTCTGACTAATCGAAAGTTCCCCATGCTCTATCGATTCTTTATAACTATTATGTAGAGGTTTCTTTAACAGACGCCAAAACACTTTATAAAAACAAGCCGTAATTCCATCGGATCCTGGAGCCGAGTCATTATTAAGTAACTGTAATGCTTTCCCCATTTCCTCCATATTAATATCCAGATCACACCATTCTTTGTCTTCCTCTGTTAATCTGTCATAAGTTATACTGTCTAGGAAATTATCTAATTTATTACCAACTGCTGTCACTGATGCTTCTTTAGTATAAAGTTTTTCATAATATTTTTGTGTTTCTTCCAAAATACCTGACGGGTCTCTAACTATTTCACCATTCGCATTTTTAACCTGTTTTATTATATTACACGTCCCTCTGGCTTTTTCCAAATTTAAGAAGAACTTTGTGTTTTTTTCTCCATCCTCAATCCATTTGACTCGGGATCTAATTATTGCTCCTCTAGTTTTTGCAAGCTGTTCAACTTCTAATTTCTTTTTCATATTTTCATATTCTTCCTGTAAATGTATATCATTTGGGGAATGTGCAATACGCTTCGACATAGCATTGACTTCTTCTTCCAATTTACTATTGTTAGATTTATTGACTGGGTGACTTTTACTGTATTGTATACATTCTAGGCGTATTGCTGCTTTCAGCAGTTCCCATTTTGTTCGATAATCTAAATTATCCAGTTCTTTATCTACTATAAAATCGGATATAAATATATTCATATGTTTTAAAAAACGATTATTATTGATGTATGAAGCATTAAACTGCCACCTCGAAGAGCCTCGCGGGAAATTGTGTTCTAGAAATTCTATAGTGACTGCGCGATGGTCTGTGGACGAAAAATATTTAATTTCAGTATTTGTTACACATGGCATTAGTTCTTTATCGCAAAAAATATAGTCGAGTCTTCTGGCCACGAAAGGTTCTTTCCTAGACCATGTAAATTCTTTTGTGCCTTTGTTTAATTCCCTCCAACAGTCATCTAGATTCCATGTCTGTACAAACTTTGAAAACATTTTTACTTCTTTTTTTCCATGCGGTGCGCCAGAAATTATATCTAAATCATTGTTTAAGATCATATTAAAATCTCCACAGACTATTAGACTGCTCCGGTCTATCTCACTCATGATGTCACTCAGCCGCTCTATAAAGCTTTCACGTTCCTGCGGCTTTGCTGGACCATAACAGTTTAATATCGTGTACAGTTTATTTTGTCTTTCGAACTCAATTCCTATACATCGAGTATCAAATGTCAGGAATTTTAACTTGTCAACATGATACATTCTGTTCACTAGTATGATCTGGCCTTTGCTCCTATTAGTATCAGGGCAGAAAAAAAATTCACCCGTCCATTCTCTCATCCATTCAGTCGCTTTCGCTTCAGATACATAGGTTTCTTGTAGACAGACAATGTCATACTGCTGAAATGTCTTAAATAATAATCGGCGTTTTAATTGTCCGTGAAGGCCCCGACAATTAAGGGACACTATTTTCATGGACAATGTCTAAGAAAGAGATAGATAAAGAGACAGGGGAAGAAAGAAAGAAAGAAAGAGCGCGCGAGAGAGATAAAGACGGAACACCTACAAGGGCAGGCGTGGGTAGAGATCAGAGTCCAAAAAAAAAAACGGAAGTCCGTGAACAGGCCAAGTCCGTGAATGGAAACACTCCTCTATGGTGACTGATTAAGTTTCACTGTTTCCCTGCTCAAACCAATCGACGTTGTTTTGTTGTTGTTTTTCAGCCTGTTCTTCTCCTGCCCCAGTCATTTTCCTACCTCCCCCCTCCCGTTCATTCCCCCCATCACTCCCTCTATCACCAGGTACTCTCTCGCCCTTTTTTCTCTTTTCGCCTGCTCTCTCCGAGCTGGCATTGCGCTGTCTCTTGGTGTTACCGTCCGCTGATCGTGGCCTTCTTACTCCCGCTCTAAAAAGATCCAGGGTACTTTGTTTTTTTGTGAGCACATTTCTTGCTCTCTCTATTGCCTCTGTTCTCTCACTCTCACCCTCAGGCTCGACCTCGACGTTCTTTTGCTTTGTTTGTGTTTCATTTATTTTCACGTTTTCTGAGTTTTCTGTGTCAGACGTTCTTTCCGTCTCCACCTCTACCTGTTTAGTATCTGCTACTTTTGTTTTCACCCCCCGCTCTTGCTCTCTATAGTAGAGAAAGGCCAAGAAATGATTCCCCACCTTAGCTGTTTTTGGTAGAGACGAGGCTGGGAGGTCAATGTAAACAAACCTCCTGCCGGTTTTAAAAACGGGTCAAGCCGCCCTGTTCGTCCCTATAGTTTTCTTCTTTCAGCTGTGATCGCGTACTAACCGCCAGCCTTTTCAATGTGCTTTCAATTTCGCTGTTTGCGACTGAAATTGGCACATTACCGATTATACGTTTCGTTGTCGGCTTCTCTCCTCCACCAGACACGATGAAGGGATTTTTGTCCAGGACAGTTAAAGATTGTCCCCTCAGTTCAATCCCTTCAATAAGCAGTAATCTCCTCGCGTCTATAGACAGAGGGTAGATTCTCCACAACCCCGATATTTTTTGGGCCCCATGAATTGATCTTTCCCCGGCGACGTCCTCGCATGCCTGACAAATTTCTAGGCCCCCGACCGGTTTGTTGGTATCCGGGATTATTGCCTTATCGAGAATAAAGCAGGCTGATACAGTACTTGCGGTCGCCATTTTCTAACAGAGCCGTGGGTTAACGAGCACGGGTTTACGGCGCACGAAAAAATGAAAAGGAATAGTAAAGACTTACCTTACAATTCACAAAACCTTACCAACTGCGAATTTCAATCCACAAAAGAGAAATCTAACACCACCACGCGTACACAGAACACATAGATTGCCAACAATCCAATTGTTTTGCAGCAACAAAATCAGCGTGACCGACCTCGATCCGCCATTCACCGGCTATTAAATCTTTCATTTAATAAGCAAACCTCAATTTCCATAGAAAATTTCCCCCTTGTGAGGGATTTCCTCAGGATTTTGGTCTTTTACCTTAAGGGGGCCCGATACCAAAATTCCAGTTTTCGCTGTTTTAAACTTTTATGACCTAAATGATATATAGTTAGGTTCTATCAGGCTTGTGTCAGTACAATCATGTCGTAAATTTTTCCATACAAATTGTGGTTGCCATGGTAACGCGGCCATATTGAATTTTAGTGATCATTTTATTTTCTTAATCGTTTTCTTACTTATGTACATAGAACCACAATTCTTTTTTTGCATTCTTTCAAGAACACCTGAAATTAAATAGACTTTACGCCCGATTTCGCCAGATTCACCCACATTTATCGGATGCACTTACGTGGTTATATCGGATGCACTTACAACGTTATATCGAATTCCCTCACCGGGTTACATGGGATGATTTCATTCCATTATATCGGATGCCCTTACGTTATAATTATCGAATACCCTTACAGTGTTATATCGGGTGCCCTTGCGATGTTATGTTGATATTCTTTCAGGACGAAATTGGATACTCGCACTATTTTACATTAGATGGCCTGACAACATTAAATGGAGTGGACTTACAAAGATACATTGGATGCTCTTACTGTGTTAGGAGCGAGCACCTAGTCTTCTCGGATAAGGACGAAAACTTCGGAGGGCCCGTGTGCACTTTACGCACGTTAAAGATACCTTGGCAGTTGGAAATTGTGAAGAGCAGGCTGTACAAGGCCGCTGTCCGGGAAAAATTCTTTAAAAAAAACATCCCTAACACAACGAGAAAGGTACGGTAAAAACAAGAAAAGTGAGGTGTAAATGACAATGGCAGCGAACCTCCTACAATAAAGACCTAAAATAATGTTAGATCGAATGCCCTGAAAGGGTTAAATCGGGCGCGCTTGTTACATTCCACTGGGTTCTCATGACAAAGGTATATTTTTTTTAAATACTTCTTTCTTGAAACACTTAGGAATGTGTGAAATACAGCGTTGACTTCACCAAAGTCCGGCGATGCTCTGGCTTGTTGCAACTCATACAGTTGTTTGTTTGCATGTCACACAGTAATACATCACCAGGGTTGTGAAACACGAGCGTTACGTCAGTGCTAGTTGCCCAGATACCCGCCGAGGATAGCACGAGGTCTCCCATAGCTGGCATTTCTGATCCCCTTTCCAAATACTGGCTCTTAAGCCGATTAGAAGGCCGAATTTAGCATCTGGATTCACGAGTCTCATCTTACTATTTAACATACCCCCAGCTTTTGGTCGATGTGGCTTGAAAATCTTCCTGTCAAACGTTGTTTACCAAAACAAAAATCCATGTAATATATTGACATTCGCGGCGTGTACTCGGCGACCTCGGGAAAAACATAAAGGCTGTTGTTTCTTGTATGTACGGTCCTCCCAGTGTTAAGCGCTAGGGGCTAGGGGGCTTAAGTATACTACCTATCCCTAACCCCGTCCTTAACCTGAACCCTAAATCTTATCGAATCTCTAACCACTTAGTTTTTCAACCAAAAAACAGGAGGAGAACAAAAAGGAAAGTTTGAAAGAATAACTAGTTAAGGCTGTTCTCAGGTGGGGGGAGCTCTCCACATCTGGAGTCATAAAAGACTTTACAATACGTGTCCCTAGCGCAAAGTACTGGGCTATGTGCGTACAGGTAACAATAATCCAACATAAAACCAGGCGTATTATGCAGTACCCACAATGTAACTTAGCCGTAAATCATACCCTAGGAGCTGAAAATCAAAAGATTCTAAGCAGTGATTTGGTGATAGAAGTTCTTGTTTGCTGTATCTCCATTTTCTGGGGGGAAAAAACTGGAGATCTTTTAGTGTGTAAAAGAGATAAATATAACAAATGCAATATTTTGACACTTGTTTGAAATGTCTCGTGGCACTTATCAAGCTGCTTCACAGTTTCGATTTATTCTAAATCTTTATCGAAATACTAAAGCCGCAAACGGTGGAAATGCACAAAGGGGTATTGTTTACCACCGTGACCTACTTTCCTCTCCATGCTAATTGTAGGTTTGCGAGGCTTCCCGCCGGGTCCCGTGGTGCAAATCGACCAGCAGTGATGTCTCTCCAAACATACACGTGTACATACTCGCTGGTTTTACTCCGAACTGTGAACTTTGCATGCACGTAGTGCGTTTTGATTTTCAACCTCTCAGTTACACCGATGATTAACTGGTGTAGTGTAACTGACGGTAGTTGTTATCGTCTCTCCCCGTACCTTATGATTATTCCGGGCTTTCCCGAAATGTCGAACCATCCTCAGATTTGATAAGCAGGTACGGGACAAAACGCATGGTTTTGTTAAACAATCGATACGATGAGTACAATAACCCCTGCGGCGTTTATAGTACAGGGAGGGGACAAAACGGGGTCTGTGGGTATCGATTTGCGGAATAAAACTGAATGCCCAGTTAGTGCAGTAAATACGTAATGCGTGCCGGTCCCCTGGGAGTATCGATGCTGCCAGCCCCTCATTGGCAGCGGATTCACCAACTCAACGGGGTTGTGTTCGCAGTGGCGTCATCAAACAGTTTCATAAAGACAAACAAACTGTTGACTCTGTGTAACGACCGCCACAGTGCGGCTTCCATCAGAGCTGCGAGGGAATCAGTTGTTATGTTTTAGGTCTTTATTTTAGGAGGTTCGCTGTTTTTGGCATTTACACCTCACTTGTTTTTATTATTGTTGTGTGTGTGTGTGTGTGTGTGTTAATGTTTTTGTGGGGTGTTTTTTTGAGGTAGGGGATAGTTATGTAGAATTTTGCCATGGCAGCGGCCTGGTTCGGCCTGATCTTCTGGACTTTCAGCTGCCAAGGTTTCTTTAAGTTAACATACGCAACGTGCACATGGGCCCTGCGAGTTTTTCGTCCTTATCCGAGAAGACTAGGTGCTCGATCCTACCTACCATAAGATTAGGGTCAAGATTGACCCCCCCCCCTCCCCCGAAAAAGAAAATCCGACATGCCTGCACCGACCGGGGATCGAACCCGGTACCAGCGGCGTGAGAGGCGAGCACATTGCAGTAGACACATATTTTCTTACTTTGTGCTGCAGTGGCGTGCAGAAGGTGGGGGGGGGGGCGGGGCAGAGGGGGCTGATGGCTCTGGGCATCCATTTCAGGGGGCATCCAACCAGAGTGTGTCTAGGCCCCATACTTCAGTCATGGGGCATACAGTGAGGGAGTTGTCCCCGGCCGTGGTGAGGCATCACCATACATCTGCACGCTGCTGATTCGTGGCCGTCCATATTTGTGGTAGTTGTTGTTGTTGTTGCTGCTGCTGCTGCTGCCTTTGATGATGTTGTTGTTGTTATTGTTATTGTTGTTGTTAATGTTGTTGTTATTGTTATTGTTGTTGTTGCTGCTGCGGTTGCTGATGTTGTCTCTGTTGCAGTTATTGTTGTTGTTGTTACTGTTGCTGCTGCGGTTGCTGTTGTTGTTGTTGTTGCTGCTGCTGCCGCAGTTATTGTTGTTATTGTTTGCTGCTGCGGTTGCTGATGTTGTTTTGCTGTTGTTGCACCTGTTACTGCTTGCTACTGTTGTTGTTTTTGTTATTGCTGGTGCTGCTGCTGCTTCTGCGGTTGTTGTGTTGTTATTGATGATGATGGTGATGATGATGGTGATGTTGTCTTTGCCACAAATTGGCTCTCTGGATATCTGGATAGTTTGGAGCGCGCAATTTCAAACAGGAATGGACGTACAGAATTGTTGCTGTTGCTCCAATACGTCGTTATTCAATTGTACAGAGCTCATGATGCGCCCGTAACGTAATAAACTGCAACATACAGCCTTCCTAGGGAAATCTGGCTTTTTGAAATTATCATGGACGATCAATAGTTTAGACGTGGGTGGGTTATAGGTAATTCCAGCAAAATATGCCAGTTTGGCGTGTTTAAAAAAATATTTGGCTGTCTGGCCAGAGAATGAGAATACCGCAACGAACGAAGACAGTGGTGAAAATAATGTTTGTTTGATTGTTTGTTTTGTGGAATGGGGCCATCCATAAAGTATGTGCACTCGATGTGGGCGATTTTTACTTCCATCACCCTGACACGCACCCTCCCTCCCTCCCCCCTCCCAATCGTACGCTTTTCCTGCGTTTGACTTCAGTCCCTCCCCCAACTTCCCTGTACGAGCGTACCGCCATTAAGATGCTGAATGCCCATGAAATTGTTAAACTTTTGAACGGCCTTTTGCACGGACTATTTAACTTGTTTCGTTAGAAGTATAACCGAAATCTGACAACTGTATGATAATTCCACATCTCATTTGTTCAATAAACAAAAAGATGAAAATAAAACTATACATTTTAATTCATTACTGTAACTGAAAAGCGTGTGCAGGTTTTTACAGAACCGCATGTACTTTTTTTCATGCACTGTAGGTATTCCTTCTCCCCCACCGCCCCCCCCCCTTTCCTTTTCCGAGTGTACGTTCTAAGCTGATGGTTCCAAAGCTGAGAAGGCCGTAACAAACGAGGATGATAAAAATGAAAAGATGTCGTTTTTTTTGTCCTTTCTGTGGTGTAACTTAGTTTGCCTTTTTCCATAACCTGCATATTGAATGCGGAATGAACTGTTACGTGGTGCTGGAGTTGTGGGCAAAACAGTGAAAAGCAATCGATAAAAGCTTGAGAGGATTGGCAAAAGGCCCAATCATGTTTTGGTCGTCATAGAAATGCGTAGACGTTTTGGCATTGGAATGTAGGATGAAGTGTTGATGGAGCTAGCTATTCCGCTGTTTGTGTACGGAGGAAACACTGCGACACAGCCGCCATTGTCTTATTATTTATTGTTATTCTTCTGGGGCGTTATTCCTCTATGTCTTTATGTCGGCCTGCCCATTGTTATGCATGCACGCGCTACTTGGCCTGCGAAAGTGGCGTCAAATCGATCGCAAAGTTTGATCAGTGACCTGGAATGTTACATCGTAATTTTAGACCACGAAATCTGCAAAACCACTGTTTTATGTACAAGAACTATCATGGCAGAATGGAAAAGCCCAGCCTTTGTGTCAAAAACCATAATATTGGATCGTGAGCTTTAGGAAAGAAACCACAAAGCTCAACAGTGAAAAAGTAAAGGACTTTCAGTTGTAAAATTGGCCGAGTTTTGTTGTTTTATGATAAGATAAGAATCACTTTATTATCTCATGTTAGAAGGGAAGTTCTTTTTCACGGAGCGTTTAAGAACCCATGCATGGTACCAGAGAGTATAGATGTATAGAGAGATCTTCCGCCAAATCGCGAAACTAGGTCGCTGCGGTAAACAAGAAACTGAAGAATTGAAAGAGACCTTTTTCAACAAAGACAGTGTGCATATCTGTTTAATATGGTTGGGGGAATCGTCTTCTAGACGTGCCAACTATGAAAGAAGAAGATATGGTTTGTTCATATTTTTTGGGCTGATTGAAACTATTTACAACCGTTTGTAAGCTCCAATGCCCCGTGGAAATGCACAAACGGATATTGTTTACCGCAGCGACCTACTTTCCGCTCCATGCTAACAGTGGTTTCGCAGAGCCACCCGTGTCTCGCAGTGCAAATCAACCAATAGTGAACCCTCTCTCTATATATACTCTCTGATGGTACACAATCTTACGCATCATTACATAAATATAACTCGGCAAACTCAATAACAGGCATACATGAAGTGACATGGTAAGGAACCTTGGTGAAATATGGCACATATCTAGCTAAAGTGTCTTGTTGAGGTGAATTGCGGGCGGAGGGCAAAACCGACCTTGTGGTGTATCTTTCTCTGTTTCCTTTCATGTGTATTATCGAAGTGCATATCCGTACAACATGATTGTTGTATGCACTACAACACGTTGTGGGCTGTGGTAACTCTACCTGATTGGTCTAAAATGTAAGCGCTCTTCTATGAATGAACAAGATTCGTTCACATTGTGTGTTCTACGTCATCGAATTGTGTGCACAACATGTTGTACGGATATGCGCTTTCGTGTATTATTCTGTTTCTCCGGGATGATCTAGAAATTTGATAAAACAGGGCATGGTGACGCATATTAGAGAGTCTGAAAACATGTCCGCCTCAATGGTTGATTCAGAAGAAGTTTAAAATAAAAAAGGCTAAGCCGAAAAGACATCTCAATTCACTACTGGCCTAATGAATATGGAGGTACTTGACATGTCATCGACAAGTGCTTTGCCTTTCACATTTGTTCAGTTTCTTTTACTTTCGTGCTGGGAAAGACACAATGCTCACCACGCTATTGCACGCGAGATCTGGAGACATGGAGACTGTAAAAAGTAAGCATGCCATGTGCTTTTGGGAGGGGGGGGGGCAGGTTTACCCCACGTCCCCTCAGCCCCGTTCCTGATAATTATATCACGCAACACGTGACAGTTTTGTGTACTAATTTACGAAGAATGGAGAATTAGCAAGATGTAACGATGTTTGGCACGACTGGAGGACGGATAATTTTCTCTTCAAGTCGATCGTTAGGCTGGCGGACGCACTGGGTCAAGTCTGTTTTGTTCTGGTTTTAGGGGTGAACTAGACCAGGGCTGGCGTAGGCGTCAAGCTAGTGGCTCGCTGCCTAATTATTATGCATCACTCACACACACACACACACACCCACCCACACACACACACACACCCACACACACACACACACTCTCTCTCTCTCTATCTCTGTCTCTCTCTCTCTCTCTGTCTGTCTGTCTGTCTCTCTCTCACTCTCTCTCTCCCTCTCTCTCTCTCTCTCTCTCTCTCTATCTCTATCTCTATCTCTGTCTCTCTCTCTCTCTGTCTGTCTGTTTCTCTCTCTCTCACTCTCTCTCTCCCTCTCTTTCTCTCTCTCTCTCTCTCTCTCTCTCTCTCTCTCTCTCTCTCTCCAAGTGCCGGATCTGGAACAGATATGGACGGTCATGGTTCGTCACTCATTCCTCCTCTCGGAAGCTCTCGAAAAGCCCATATTGTCTTGGTTTTTCCCTGTCGCCCATCTCTTCAAACTCTCCAAATATTTTATTCTTTGTCCACCTCTGCTTTTTTTCCCCTCTATTTTTTCAGTTAGAGCAAGATGTTCAAGACCAGAACAATACCAATTCCCCATTATGGGCCGGTGTGGGCTGCGAGTAGTGTTTTAGTGTGATGTACAATAATTAGGCGGCGAGCGATTGCTTTGGCGCCTACGCCAGCCTTGGTCTAGCTTACCCCTTAGTGTGAGATGTGAAAACCGTGGAGTTGAACTAAAAATGCTAGAACTGATAAGATGAGACAGCTAGTGCTTTTAGAGTGCACAGATTTGGCACTGCCACCTAACGGCAAACGAGCGGAAGTCATGAAGGTGGTCTAGAGGCAAGGTGCTCGCCTCTCATGCCAATGGTCCCGGGTTCTAAACCCGGGCAGTGCAGGCATGTTGGAAATGGGATTTTTCTCATATTTTCAAGTCCCTGGTCCTATTGGGGGGTAGGATCGAGTACCTAGTCTTCTCGGATAAGGACGAAAAAATTCGGAGGGCCCGTGTGCACGTTGCGCACGTTAAAGATACCTTGGCAGTTGGAAATCGTAAAGAGCAGGCCGAAAGGTCGCTGCCCGGGCAAAATTGAAAATTGAAATTAATAGATTAAAATGTATCCATATCATCCCCCCCCCCCCCCCGTCAGAATTTATTATTCATTATTAAATATATATTGTTATTAATAAATATTTAAATATTATTTGAGTTGTGTGTTGTGTGAACTGATGTGAGTTGTGAACTGCTGTGAATTGTGAACTGTTGTGAGTTGTGAACTGCGCCTAACAGGCTGCGTTACAATTTGCTCTGAGATAGAGAGAGAGAGTGAGCGAGACAAGGAGAGAGAAAGAAGCAGTGTAGTGTATTGAGCGCTTCGCGCGTTTGTAAAGCGCTTTGAGGTCTAGGCATAAAGCGCTATATAAGTGTACTTATTATTATTATTATTATTATGAAAAGTGCCGTATTTTACGGAGCCAAATAGGGAATATATTGAATTTTCTTCACTGTTTAGCTATCACTGCAGGCCTTGATTGACATCACTTATTGTGGAATTGTAACCTCAATCTCTATTGGAAAACTATGGCTATTTTTTCGTTTTTTTTTAGTCGCAGTAGCACTGTCACAATTTTACATCATAACTTTATCATTATATCGAGCATTCTTTTCATACTATACGCCGTGGGCCCCGCCCCCGAGCAGAGCGTAAATTGTGTGCACAGTTTTTTTAGTGGTGCGAAGGAGACAGATGAAATTATTTTTTCAAATTTTCTTTTTGTTTTCCTCCTGTGTTTTGGTTGTAAAGGTAAGGGGCAGGGTTTGGGATTCGATAAGATTTAGGGTTGAGGATAACGGCGGGCGGAGTTCAGGATAGGTACGTGTACGCACGTGCCTCTAGTGCAAAACTCTTGGGGTGAGTACGCACAAGTAAGAGCAGCCTATTCCAAATGCACACTTGCTTGCAAATCCCTGCAGTGAACACACCATTTGGAATCTGATGCGGGACGTCGTTCAGTGTTCAGAATGTCGTGCACAAATTGCAAGGTATTATTTCCAGTATGTTCGTAATTTGAGGGATTGGGACGACGTGGTAATTGCTTCAAAATTATCCTGTCATTATGGTTCAAACTGGCAGTGCGATTTTCTTCACTGGAGTAAAGTTGTGGAAATCTGTGCAAATCATACGTCCCTTTAGTATGAGAAGGTTCTATCTCCACGTCTTGGCTGAACTGAGTTACACGCTACACACTACTTCTACAGGGTCTTCTGCATTGTGTGTCAAAGTATCAAGCAGATTACTAAAAAAAAAAAAAAACACGTCTTTGCTGTAAAAGCTGTGGTCACATGAAACTTC
>OZ007576.1:47820830-47883330 GCA_963931925.1 Onchidella celtica
CTCTCTCTGTCTCTCTCTCTCTCTCTGTCTCTCTCTCTCTCTCTCTTTCTTTCTCTCTCTCGTTCTGTCTCTCTTCTCTCTCTCTCTCTGTCTCGTTCTCTCTTTCTCTCTCTCTCTCTCTCTGTCTCTCTCTTTCTGTCACTTTTTCTCTCCCTCTGTCTCTCTCTCTCTCTTTCTGTCTTTCTCTCTCTCTCTCTCTCTGTCTCTTTCTGTCTCTCTTTCTCTCTCGCTCTCTGTCTCTCTCTCTTTCTGTCTTTCTCTCTCTTTCAGTCCCGCTGTCTTTCTCTCTCTCTTTCTGTCCCGCTCTCTCTTTCTCTGTCTCTCTTTCTCTCTGTCTCTGTGTCTCTTCCTACGAGCATAATATATGTGTTTCTCCGCCTCTCTCTCTCTCTCTGTCTCTGTTTCTCCTCTCTCTGTCCCCCCCCCCCCTCTCTCTCTCTTTTTCTCTCACACTTTTTCTTCCTCCCTCTTTCTTGTCTGTGTTAATTAGTGTGATTTTCTGTTTATCTCTGCCTCTATGTCTATGTGAGAGAGAGAGAGAGAGAGAGCAGATAAGTTAAAGAAGGTGTGGGGTGTGCGTTTAAGAGGGTAGGTGTTCTTATTTTTGTTGTTGATGTAATTCTCTGAGGGAAAAAAGGGGTGTGGCAGGGGGGGGGGGGTTGGGGAAGCAGGGTATGAGGGTCCCAGATGGCGATCAGATCAGGTCAGATCAAAATAGACTGGAAACCATTGATAAGCTGCTTACCCCGGGGGGGGGGGGTGCAGGAAATGGGATGTGTGGCAGCCCCCACCAGCCAGATGATCCCATCCATACACCAGCCAGGTTGATGACCCAAAACTGAACTCCCTCTCCAAGTATTGTGTTGTGTCTGTCTGTGTGTGTCCAGTCCCTGTATCCTCTACTAGATTGTCTTCTTTGTCTTCTAGTCTGTCTGTATCACTGGGTCTTTCTTGCTTTCTATCTTTCTTTTGTTCGTTCTTTCTTTCTTTCTCTTTTCTCTCGTTTTTTTTCTGTGTCTTTCTTCCTTTTTTCCCCCCATTCTTTCGTTTATTCTTTCTTTCTATCGTTTTTCTTTCATTCTTTCATTCTATTTTCTCTCCTTTTTTTTCTTTCTGTCTTTCTTTCTTTTTTTCTCTCCGTTTTACTTTCTTTCTTTCAGTCGTTCTTTCTTTCTTTCTTTATGACCTACTTATTAATTTCTTTCTTTTTGGGCCCGTCCAATGTTGTTCATTGTTTCTCGCGGTCTGTTGATTAATTTTTTTCTTTCCTGTATTTAATTTTACATTCCCTGTTTATGTTTTTCTTCAGATGTTCCGTTATTCATTTGATATTTATTCATCATACTTTAATTTTGCTGTTACTATCTATCTATCTGTCTATCTATCTATCTATCTAACTGTCTGTCTATCTGTCTATCTATCTACCTGTCAGCCTATCTATCTGTCTGTCTATCTATCTATCTATCTATCTATCTATCTGTCTATCTGTCTGTCTGTCTGTCTGTCTGTCTGTCTGTCTGTCTGTCTGTCTCTGTCTGTCTGTCTGTCTGTCTGTCTGTCTGTCTGTCTGTCCGTCCGTTCGTCCGTCCGTCGGTCTATCTGTCTGTCTGTGTTTCTGTCTGTCTGTCTGCATGTCTGTCTGTCTGTCTGTCTATTTAATGTATTTATTCACTCGATCATTTTGGTTGGAGAGACGGTACACCACTTAAATGATTTTCCAGTACAACAGGTCTAGATCTGTATCAGTGAACAAAACCCTGTTTTGTAGCCTCTAGTTATACAACATTTTGTTCATATTTATTTCACTCGCCAACTTAACAATAGATGAAGAGAATAAAGTCAATATCAGAATTAATATCATTATTATTATTATTACCGTTATGCATACTTGAGTAACGACAAATGCTGCAAGCTTGGATTGATATATCGCGGGTATAGAGCAAAATTGTTGTATCTCCAGGTTCAAATGAATAATGGGAGCTTTCTCGGAAATACCACAATATTGCTTTAAGTGATCTCATTTTTAAGGGAGATACAACAATACTGCTTCTCTGTAACTTGGAACTGGTTAAAGATAGCGGAATAATGAAACAAATTTCAAGAAGCAATTTGTCATTACTACAGTATTGCCATTATGAACCCCACTTCATAAACCCGGAGATACACAGACCTGTATAAAATTTCCGACTATAGTCGGATTTCCGACTATTTTATCACGACCAAAAACAAGTCGCCTCGGATTTCCGACAATTTTGGTTTGAGCAAAAAATTCCGACCCGATCTTAGACAACGGCGTTTTTCCGATGCGGTACTTAATAATAAACAGGCGAATCTCGGAAAGGTTAAGCGGCGAAAATGTATGAATGCTATTGACTACGGTACCGAAAAAAATTCAGACAATTTTGTCACCAGCCACTTACAGGTCTGAATTTTGCTGTATACCCACGATAAGTGCCTTTCAGTTTTCTCTGGAGACAGAACTGCAAAAGATATTAAAGGGGAGAGACTCAGTACCGGCAGTTTGAGTTTGGAGAGCGCACGCCGTCACGAGAACGGTCACAGTGTGCTAGTAGCAAGAAGCAAGACGGTAGACAGCGTATAATAGAATGATAGGACTGAAGGAGAAACCTACCAGGAGCAGTCGCCAACCCCCCCCCCCCCTTACGGCTTTGAGAAAGTAATGGGTACCTTCCTCTTTGGTGGAGCCGCCATTTGGTCAGATTTGGGATAATTGTTATGGTGATATTGTACCAAGAAGGAAAACAAGTTTTTCAACACAAGGGGTGGGGGAGGGGGGGAGGGAGTTGTGCGTGTGTGGGAGAGGGAGGTGCCTTCGGAGCAATTGAAACAGAGATATAATATTGATAACTTGGAAAATTTTGGTGTTTCTGTTGCTGTTGTTGTTGTTGTTCTGCAATATGTTTTTTGAGGGCGGGGTAGTGGCCTAATGGGTTGGGAAGGGGAGGGGTGGGGGGGGGGGTATTACTTTTGTAACCAGCTGATCCAGATAGG
This sequence comes from Onchidella celtica, assembly GCA_963931925.1. Classification (NCBI taxonomy): domain Eukaryota; kingdom Metazoa; phylum Mollusca; class Gastropoda; order Systellommatophora; family Onchidiidae; genus Onchidella; species Onchidella celtica. The sequence continues at coordinate 47,823,843 of OZ007576.1, forward strand.
CCTATTTGATAACTTCTAGTTTCTGCCGTGTCCATGTTGTTGTTGTGTGTTGTTATGACTGTCATGGATGATCTACAAGATGTTTCTGAGGCGGGGGAGTACCGTGATTTGTATTTGTATTTGTATTTGTATTTGTATAACTCTTTAATCCCATTTGGGAAATTTGCCTTTGTGCCATTGCAGCCCAGTTACAACTGGAGCAGGCACGTCGTCGCCACAGTGCAGCGCCGGTCGGCGTTTTTTTTTTTTTTGGTGGTGGGGGGATGAGGGGGAATGGGTGGTAGGGATGAATTTTTATTTAATTTTGCCCGGGCAGCGGCCTGTTCGGCCTGCTCTTTACGATTTCCAACTGCCAAGGTATCTTTAACGTGCGCAACGTGCACACGGGCCCTCCGAATTTTTTCGTCCTTATCCGAGAAGACTAGGTGCTCGATCCTACCCCTCAATAGGATCAGGGACATGAAAATATGAGAAAAATCCCAAACTTCCAACATGCCTGCACCGGCCGGGTTTAGAACCCGGGACCCTTGGCATGAGAGGCGAGCACCTTGCCTCTAGACCAAGAGGGGGGGGGGGTTACTTTGGTGACCAGCTGACCCAAATATTTGATAACTTCCAGTTTCCATCATGTTCATATTGTTGTTGTTGTTGTTGTGGCTGCTGGAGCGAACCAGTTATGATGTGTGGAGTTCAGTATAGAAGGACAGTGTGATCTCCCGGGATGGCCAGTGGAGCCCGTGTCTGAAAGCTGATAAGACAGCGGGAGGCATGATTTTTGAGTTGTTGTTTTTTCTTTTGACGGGCCTTGTATGTGTGTGTGTGTGTGCGCGCGTGTGTGTGTGTGTGTGTGCGTGCGTGCGTATGTGTGTTCGTGGGAGGGGATGGACCTACAATACCCGGGGTGGGGTGAGAGGGGGTGAGTAGGTGGTGCGGTGACACCCGGGGAAAGGGGCGGGGGAGGGAGCCTGGTGGATAGCGCCGATGCTATGTTGGGGATGGGGGGGGGGAGGTCTGGTTTTGCTAGACACGGGGCGGGTGGGGTGGAGGGAGGGGCGGGCCATATTGTGGATAAGGAGAGGAGGGGGTGGGGGGGTGGTGATGGCTATGCTATACCCGAAAGAGAACGGAAAGGGGGTGGTTGGTGGCACTGGTCAGTAGGGATCATTGACGCAGAAGAGGATTCAAGATACATACGGTCCAAATGTCTTCAAGTCTCCCCCCCCCCCTTTTTTTTTGTTCAAAAACTGTACCTGATGATGAAGAACCGTCATTATATCGAGGGTTATCAACCAGAATGTTATATATCCAGTTTTATTCACTGCTGGCTAGTAAATGCCTGTAGATATCTAAGGCACAAGGTGTTTGTTTTTATTTCAAATTTCATACCCCCAATAGAACAATTCGTGTGCCCTTTGCTGAAGTTATTGCAATTATTTGGAATTTCCGTCAAGGTTACAAATTTCAAATGCGTTTTTCTCAGTTTGGCGGTTTTGGACATAAAACATCCTGGTTTGCCGACCCTCGATATGGGTTCCCCGCACTAAACCAACCTGGAAAATGTCTTGATAGTAGAAACTGGTAAAATACAGTGGGGGAAATGAAGAGTTTTATGGATCACAATTGTGAGAAACTCTGTTATGGTCCAGGAAAAACAAAAGAAATATGTCGTGTTACGAGAAAAAACCGTATGAGCCAAAATCAAAATCTTACAGGAAATGAAAGAGAGAAAAAAAAAGATTTTGGCTTCGCACCTCACTCTATTTTTTACTCAATTTCCATAAGATATAACTTTATTATCCTGTTGCCAGGAAATTTGTTGTCACGGCATCAGTAACAGTACAACAGTAAAATACAATGTCTCAAGCTGGGTTCTCATGTATACGGAAACGGAAGCGGTAACGAAAACGTCAAAAACCCTTCAAGTAGTGAAATAGAAAGAATATTTGCGCACGCCGTTTCCGTACACCTGGAAACACTCTTTCTTTTTACTGTATGATTGATTTTTTGGCCGTTTCCGTTTCCGTACACATGAGAACCCAGCTTAAGACCTACAGATCTGTAACGCATACCGCATACACGCACATTGCTCACACAACGTTACCAGCAATTAAGAACATTACTCACACTCGCACAGTGTTAGCGTTTACAATCCATTAGGAAAAACTAACAACAGCATACAACATCAGGAAACACTGCTACTTCGAATTGCGGATGGCAAAAAAGATTGACTATAGCGCTCTTTGTTTGTTTTTATATACAGTATTCGTCCACTTCTTTGGGATCGGACTAGACTCTATCTGATGGAACAAGGGGTGGGAGCAATCATTAAAATTAACTATTAATTCGTGCAAAATTGTAACCCAGATAGCAATTTAGAGCACATTTCTTTCGGTAAAATGATGCGCGGGTGGTTAGTGTGCGCTTCTGGTAAGGCCCCCTTCTGTCATTTCATTCTGTTATTATTCTGTGTGTCGTCTTGCTACTTCCAATCACAATGTGACCATTAACGTATCGGCATGTTTTCTTCAAACTCAAACTGTAAAATGGCGCCTAAAAGTGAATTTGACCTGACTTACTGTCTTTTGTGGTAACACGACAGCGGTGCAATATGCATGATCTGATTGATCTCCGTCCTTTGATCTTAAATTTAATACCCAATTTCAGGATTACATCGCAGATTGTACAACACTCCGGCCAGCGTGTTTGGCGCTCAGGAACTGGGAGGTACATTAAACTCATTTTCTACGTGTGATATTGCCAGATTAGGCGGAAGAAATTGCCAGGAGATTTTTACCCAAGCCATATAATTTATTGATTCCCAAGCCGGCAATCGTGCATATGGAATTAGTTCTGGTTTAGAGACCAACCGAACAGAGAAATTATAGCTTGATGCCAAAAGCTGAGAAAAAAAATCTGGGAAATATGCAATTCAAATGACTGCAGTGGGATGAAGGTGGGGGACTTTTGAATGCAAGCAGCCATTTTTTTTTTCATAGGATCACTCCCCTAGACCAGTAAAGAATCTGTCTATTTGTCAAACAATCCATCTATCTGCCCATTCATCCATCCATCAGTCCAACCATCCAGCCACCCGCCCATCCATCCATCTATCCGTCCATCCATCCATCCACCCACCCACCCACCCATCTATCCATCCGTCCACCCATCCATCCATCCATCCATCCATCCATCCATCCATCCATCCATCCATCCACCCACCCACGCATCCATCCATCCACCCACCCACGCATCCATCCATCCATCCATCCATCCATCCAGCTATGCGTCTATCCGTCCGTCTGTTTGTCTGTCAGTAAAGCTACCCAACTATCAGTCTCTCCATCTAACCATGCAACGAATGAAGAATCTATCTGCATGTCTGTCCATCCATCCGTCTGTCTGTTTGTCAGTCTTTGTCTGTGTATCTGTCTATCTGTCTGTCTGTCTATCTAGCTATATCCTATCTATCTATCTATCTATCTATCTATCTATCTATCTATCTATCTATCTATCTATCTGTCTGTCTGTCTGTCTGTCTGTCTGTCTGTCTGTCTGTCCGTCAGTCTATATATCTATCTATCTGTCTATCTGTCTGTCTGTCTGTCTATCTATCTATCTATCTATCTATCTAAAACCCAACAAAAAGAAATACGAACGCCATGAAATATGCAATTCCAATAATCACGCAATGGAAAATCATAAGGGACCCTTTAATGCAAAACCGGCCCCGCTACCTCACTCCTGTATTAATGACAGAAACATTATTGATTTAGGGACCGGGCCTGGATGGAAATTCCTTCTTTTCCACGTCAGATATGGCCCCGATTTCAATTTGGGGCCAGTGAGCAGTGGTTGGTGTGAGAGCCTGTGTCAGCAAGCATAGGATTTGGCCTATTGATTAGACAAGTGTGTGAGTGAGGTGTGGGCGGGACCCGTGCGTGTGTGTTGAAGATACGAGGCTGTTGAATAGGCCATGGGGCTTTTTGTAAAGATGATGACACAGTTGCAGTTAGAGATGTTGTCGATGGTGCTGGTGGTGCGGTACTGGCGGTGGTGATGTTTTTATTGTGGTAGTCGTCACAGTCATTGTGGTTTTCCTTCTGTATTTTTGTTTTTCATCGGGTTCTGCAGTCTTTCCTCTGAGCAGTCATTTCATTCACATCTATCTATCTATCTATCTAGCTATCTGCCTGTCTGTCTGTCTGTCTGTCTGTCTGTCTGTCTGCCTGCCTGTCTGTCTTTCCGTTTATCTGTCTGTCCTTACATCCGCCCGTCTGTTTGTCTTTCCGTCTATCTGTCTGTCCTTACGTCCGCCCGTCTGTTTGTCTTTCCGTCTATCTGTCTGTCCTTACCTCCGCCCGTCTGTTTGTCTTTCCGTCTATCTGTCTGTCCTTACATTCGCCCGTCTGTCTGTCTGTCTGTCTGTCTGTCTGTCTGTCTGTCTGCCTGCCTGTCTGTCTTTCCGTTAATCTGTCTGTCCTTACATCCGCCCGTCTGTTTGTCTTTCCGTCTATCTGTCTGTCCTTACGTCCGCCCGTCTGTTTGTCTTTCCGTCTATCTGTCTGTCCTTACCTCCGCCCGTCTGTTTGTCTTTCCGTCTATCTGTCTGTCCTTACATTCGCCCGTCTGTCTGTCTGTCTGTAAAGCTTTTTATCTATTTGTCTGGTTCTGTCTCTTTGTGTGTACATCTGTGTGTCTCTCGATGCTGCAGTAGTCGTCCATCTATTTATCCATCAGTCTGCCCACTACGATATGGCCCATACTGCCCAGTCTGAGCTTGATCCTGCCGGCCGGGAGTATTCACATTTCTGCCCGCAGTCCACAAGAACTCCATGGCGGGCCTTTTTTTTATCACGTGTATTTACATGAAGACTTTGTCCCCCCTGTGTCTGGGCCCTCTCACTGGCCTTCTGGGTTTCCTTTCTGAATGATTTCTTTGGTTTGTTGTCCCGGCCTGCACGGAAATGCTCTTTGTTTTGTTTTTTTGTTTTTCGAAGTGACTATTTCGAGGGGGTGCCTGCGCAGAGACCGAATCGCCAGTTTTGTAAATTTTACTGGAGAGCGATTTGAACGTTTGATATGAAGTATCAGAAGTCTGTTATCTTTAAATCCACATTAATAATTAGCTCAATTAATTGGATAATGGAATTCGCATCATGTCAAAATGTAGTACTTACCAAGGCAAAACAGAATATGAATCCAAAATTTTTTCGAGTTACAGTGTTCGCGCCGGCACCCCTCGATCTGCTCTGTTTGACCAAACTTGAGTTTTGTTTGCGCAGTGAAAGAGTTAGGGGCGTATCATACAAAGCCGAGAACGTCACAGTCAGTTTCTCCCAGGAGAAATGTACACCCAAGAAATAATGGTAGAAGCTGGCTGTGTCTGGCCAGGCTTAGTATGATAGGGTCTTCCCGCACTTGCTAAGAAAATGTGGGAAATTCTGGTGTGCACTTCTTGCGTGCCAGCAGCTGACTATGAGACACTTCAAGCGACTGGTCTCGAGCGACTCAACGTCGCGTCGCGCATAAGATAGGCTATGTCGTTCCTGGCTTAGTATGACAGGGTCGTCCCGTCCCGGGTTTCCCAAGAAAATGTGGGAAATTATGATATGCATTTCTTGTCTGCCAGCAGCTGACTGTGTCGTTCCGGGATTAGTATGGTACGACCCCAAGGGTGTGAGGTCTTCCATTATTTGTGGCTAGTTGGCTGGGGTAAACTTTTGGTGTACGAAATGTACGTGGCAACTTTTTTTTTCTTTGAAGTTGGTCCTAGATTGGTCATGAACAACAACAAAAAAAAGATTAATGTTAGTATTTTGGCGACATGGGCCAAATCGCTTCTGTAGGTTTGATGATACATGTAGTTTACCTCACATCAACTGGGCTCTAACCCATAGATATAATACCATTCTGTTTATTTGCACAAGCAGCAAATCTGCGATATCGGGACCATAGTTTTTTTTTGTTCCAACTCTCACTGTTTGCACAACCGAGAAATTCCACACTCAACGTTTGCGGCTTTAGTTTTACGATAAAGATTTGGAAAAAAATAGGAAACAGCCTGAAAAGTGCCACAGCGCATATTGTCAACATGTGTCAAAGAGTGCAAGTAAAAGATCTCCGGTTTTTTTTTCTGAAAATGGAGATAGAACAAACAAGAACGGAGGTTACGATATGTTCAGATTTGAACTGTTCGTGTGAAAACACCAATAACCACAGACGTAACTTCCAAGTGATCCGAATTCAAAATTCATCACACTCCACTTTTATCCTTTGATTGCTTTTTTTTTTTTTTTTTTATTGTTCACATCATCGTTATCCTCTTTGAGCATACAGAAGACGTGATTGTCGCAGAGAGGCATCCATTCCAAAATGTCTGACCAGAATTTCAAAACGAAACAAAAAAAAAATGCTCTAACGGCGAGAAAATGTGCCCAGCCAATCGCTATTAAGTTGAGCACGAGGATAAAATGGCAGCGTAAAAGGGGAGATGATTACGTTATCTTTCCCTTTTTCTTAGCCATTCAAAGGCTGAGGTCACCGGGATCACAGCTTACAACAGGGTCGTATATAAGGTACGGTCGCTCGATTTTGCTGAATTTGAACACCCCCCCCCCCCACCCCTTTTTTTTCTTCCCATGCACGGTTTCCATACTCGTGGCTTGACCCTCTACCTTTCCCTCATGCAGGGGTGCACGACCATTGCAATGATAAATGACTACGATGAAGCCTCGATGTTTTGAACTTCAAGTGCCATTTTGTGTGGATAATAAGATAAGATAAGAATCACTTTATTATCCCATATGGGAAATTCTTTTTCACAGAGTGTTTAACACACGTGGTACATATATCTCACGTATCATTGTAAATAAACAAACTCAATAAGTCAGTAACAGGCATATATGGAGTGACATGGGAAGAACCTTAATGAAATGTGGCACACATCTATCTAGTTAAAATGACTTGCTGAGTCGAATTGCTGAAGGCAAGAATGATCTTCTGTATCTTTCCGTTTTCATGTGTATTATTCTGTTGCTCTTGGATGATCTAGAAATTTGATGAAACAGAGGATGGTAACACGACTTGTTTCACTGATACACATCTGTTGTGCGCTGGATAGCTGAATTTGCGTTAAAATCTTCATCGTTCTACATCAGATGGCTTGTTTTATTAATTTTTGACAGACACTCATTTAATCTAAAATATCTTTAAAAGTAATGATAAATCTTGATGAAATTTTAACATAGCATTACACATATTATTATAAAGACATAACTCTACCAAAATTTCTCACGGATTCATCAAAAGGATTGCAAGATATTTGGTGTCAATGTTGGGGCAGGTGTTTTGTTGTTGTTGTTTTTGATGACCCGATATAACGTAGCCCATATTTGATTTTTATATAACCTGGGCCTTTTTTTGTTGACGAAGAAGAAGAAAAAAAAAGAGCTATTGAGGTTAAAACTTCTTAACTCATGACCGCATGACCATTTATATCTCGCTTTTCTTGTTTTTATTCGTCCTGTCCTTGTTTTTGTGGCAAGTTATTAGTTTTTTCAGAATTTTGTCCGGGCAGAGGCCTGCTCTTCTGGAATTTCAACTGCCAAGGTATCTTTAACATGCGCACGGGCCTTGCGAGCTGTTTGGTCCTTATCCGAGAAGTCTAAGTGCTACCTAGCTACCTACCATAGGATCAGGGACAGGAAATCTCCCCCTCCCCCACCCACCCACCCCTTTTCCCCTTACCAAAAAAACCAAACAAAGAACAACAGTCCAACATTCCAAGTTCCCCATTTTGAAGTCCCACGCCCCAGTAAAATATTGTCACGCCCCACTTTGACAAGCACTTGGTGGAGATGTAAGCTCTGTTATATTATGTTACTCGAATAGGATAAATCCTCCTGAAAGAAAGAGAAAAATGGTAATTTTGTGTTTTTTTTTCCTTTAAAAAGCAGAGAGGATTGGGATTCGTTATTTCTTCGGTGTGGACGTTTTTGTGCTTTTGCGTAGGTGTCGCTGATGCAGCTGATATATCTTTCTGAGGTTAGAGAGGGGGACGCGCTCATCAAGTTGCGCGTATGAATATTGCATGATCTCCCGGGACACGTGATAATTTTTTTTTTTTTTTTGGCGCTTTCAGCTTCCGCCGGTTGCCTAGCTAAAAATAACACTAAAGACATCCGCTATATGAAACTACATTTTGAAAGAAGCCCGATGGATCTGTGTATTCTGGGCTTTTATTCCAGGGACATGGAAAGCATTGAGGGGGGTTAGACTGAGAAGGGATCTAAATGTCATTGGCATTTGGTATATTCGTTCACTTAGAATGCCAAGTTGCTAATTCCCGTCCGACAACTTTTGAGAAACCGAGGACTAAAGTTTCATGTAATCGTAGCTTTTAGAGATAAGACTTTTTTTCTTTTTCAAATACTTACCAATTACTCACCGAATCCGCTTGATACTTTGCCACACAATGGGGAAGGCCTGTAGAAGTAGTGTGTAGTGTGTAACTCAGTTCAGCAAAAAAGTGAAGATAGGACCTTGTCATTCTAAGAAGACGAATTGTTGTTACTGTACGCGCAGAGTATGTTGAAATTCGAAGTAATGATAATAATAATCATCGAATTTCTTTCAGTTTTACTGACATCTGGCAGTATATTAATATACTCCATGACAACAGAAGTTCCTTGTGGGCAAGAATAGAGCTTTAAACATTTAAACTGGTTAGACTGTCGTAAAAAAGCTTGATACTTTTATGTAAATGTAAGCCTCTTCATTCATCTAGTTTTAGCTATTTTCTATTTTTCTGTTTCTATTAAGCTAGAACTGATGGACGGTTTTCAAAGCGGCCGACACAAAGTGCGGGAGTTTGACTGAACCTTCCGGATAGGGACGTTTAAGAACACAAAGAGAGAGGGAGAGAGAGAGAGAGAGAGAGAATAGGAGGGGAGGAGCTTGAAAATTATACTTGGTCTCGAAATGTCCTTTAATTGAAAGTCATACTAATTCCGTGTTTTCATGTGTGCGGAAACGGCCACGGGGAACATCAAAAATCCACCAAGTAGTAAAAAGAAATAATGTTTCCATGTGTAGGGAAACGGCATTATTTTCCGAACACATGAAAACATTCCTTATTATTCTTCACCACTTGGAGGGTTTTTGACGTTTCCGTTGCCGTTTCCATCTCCGTACACATGGAAATCCAGCTTGAAAGTCTCATGTTCGACCCGCCCAGCGGTATTTTGTTTCTGATTCCAATCGTTTTATACTTATGTTCTTTTAATCTTGAAAGTCAACTTGGCCCAAGACATTCTCTTTTGCCACCGAACGTTATTTTTCAATTGCGTTTCCCCATTTAAAAAGAAAGAAATAAATAAAAAACGCCGCCAACTGTTCAAAGGGATGTCTACAGACCACTTGTCTTGTGTTCAGACTGATTAAAACAGCGTCCAGAATAACGGGGCAGCTTTGGCGGAGGGTCTCGCTCAGAAAATTGCAATTAGATTGGTCTAGACCGAGATTGGGACAAGCAAGTAATCTTTTGTCTTTCCTTTCTGCGCTAAAGATTGAAAACTTGTGTGAAGGAGATGGGGAGAGAAGAGAGAGAGAGAGAGAGAGAGAGAGTGAATTAGACAGCCGCGCTAATCGGATTAAGTTTGAGATGCGTGACTGAATACAAGCTGGAAAACCTCAAAGCTCCAAGGAAATATCGAGCGTTGGCAGGTCCGGCCGTGTGAATAGGTAAAGAAATATTTCATTTCGCGTGCAATTTCGTCAGGTTTTGAGTTGGTCGACGAAAGTGGGAGGGGCTCGAGGGATCCGTGCAGAAAAGAGATGGAGACATTTCTTTGTATATTATGGAAGGCTCTAGAGAAGCTGAAAAACCGTTATATTTAACATTCTTAAGTGTGAAAATTCAAAACTGGTCTAAAGACACATCTTTGCCAAAAAGCACTTTCAGTTGTAAAGTCGCATTCCCAATCCATGTATTTTCTCAATTCATTTTATTTTTGCTGTTTTATTGTTTAATTTCAGCCTTATGTGCCTGTGTTATGCGTGTGTGTGTATATGTATGTTTGACATAAGAGTGTCTGCAATAGATTGTACTTGAGAGAGAGAGAGAGAAGAGAGTGAGTTGCAGAGGGAGAGAACTGGATTTTCTGTAAAGCGCTTAGGGCAATTTTTTGGATTGGGCGCTATATAAATGATCATTATTCAGGGTTCACACAGGTCCTTAAAAGTCCTTGAAGTCCTTAATTTTCATAAAAGAAAAAACAAGTACTCAAAAAGTCCTTAAATTCTGAAAATGATGCCAAAGTCCTTAAAAAGTCCTTAAAGTTATATTTGTGTTTCAGTTGAAACATTTCAGATTCAAATCTTCCAATTGCACACTGGATAATTGATACTTTGAAATAACTGAACTTTTCAGAGTGAATTTACTATGCCTGAATTCTGGATACAGAAGCATCCCGTACCGATGAGTGTTGCACACCACTTGTATAGTTGTAATATTTCTTGGTCACAGTGGTCCTTAAAAAAGTTCTTAAAATTAGCTTTCAAGACTTTGTATGAACCCTGATTACTATTATTATGGCTATTATTATTAATGCGTTGGCAGGATTTGACCGGGCGTAAACTGACAAACATCTAGACCGGACAGCCACACGGACAAACAGTTAAAGGGGGACAAGGTGGTCTAGAGGCAAGGTGCTCGGCTCTCATGTCAGGGTCCCGGGTTCAAAACCCGGCCGGTGCAGGCATGTTGGAAGTGTCGTGTCCCTGATCCTATTGGGGTGTGTGGATCGAGTACCTAGTCTTCTCGGATAAGGGCGAAAAAATTCAGATGGCCCGTATGCACGTTGCGCACGTTAAATATACCTTGGCAGTTGGAAATCGTAAAGAGCAGGCCGAACAGGCCGCTGCCCGGGCAAAATTAAATTAAATTCATCTCTACCAGTCCCCCCTCCTCCCTCATCTCCCCCCCCCCCCCAAAAAAAAAACAACAACCGCCGACCGGCGCTGCACTGTGGCGACGACGTGCCTGCTCCAGTTATAACTGGGCTGCAATGGCACAAAGGCAAATTTTCCAAATGGGATTAAAGAGTTATACAAATACAAATACAAATACAAAAAATGTGCAAACAATCGGACAGACCTTTGGTATCCCAGGACTGGAGACTCGATATGGTGGATAGCTGGATGAGTGAGTAGATATATCCACAGAGCTTCGATTATAGCCATCCCCATGGTTGTGAGGGTGTTTGACACGTCAGCCAAATCTACATGTATTGCGATTCACACCTGGCATGTCTTAACACAGTGTCTGTGGCTAACTAATCGTCCCATGAAATGACCAGCTTCTAACTCCCTTCCGTCAACGTTTGAGAAATTGATGGTTGAAGTTTCAGGTGTTCACAGCTTTTACAGCAAGCAAAGAATTTTTCTTTTCTTTTTTAGTAATACTTACAAATGCCACACCGAATCTGCTTGATACTTTGACACACAATGGAGGAGGCCTGTAGAAGTAGTGTGTAGTGTGTAACTCCGTTCAGCCAAAAAGTGGCTATACTAAGGCGACTAATACAGTGACTGTCTTAGGTCAACACAATATTTGTACAGAAGGTAAAACCTGTAATTTTCAACAAAGTTCGTTACAGTTTCACGTTAGAATGGTGCCAATTTTTGTGTTAAAAACCACGATCTGGGTGACAGTTGTTTTGTATGGCTTCGTTCTGAAGTTTGAGTAAATCTAAAATTCGTCATTTTGATCTTAGTCCTATTATTATATAGTATGAAGACGTAGTTGAGACTTGTAACCAGTTCAATCACAGATCCCATGACTCTCTGTGTGCATTTCAATCTGTCAGCAAGATTGTGACAATCTGCACGATAAAAATACTCCGGGGGCTTTTTAACATGTCTACCGCCGCTCAAACAACTCGAATTTGCGTGAAATTTTACAGGTGACTTCTTCTCCACCAGTAGAATGTTCTTTTTTAGATTTGGAAACTTGAAAATGAACAACAAGTTCTTTTTTTTTTTTAGTTTGCTTTGTGTCGCTGATTGATCCTTGTTTATTAGTAACGCCTGACCCATGACGTCATCACTTCCTGCTAATGTGTTCAATATGGAACACGCTGTCCAGTGTGCAGGTCATTGCCATATCATGAATGCTGATGGGGTGCGCAGGGCATTAACACGCAAAGGGGGTGGAGTAAGACATCTATAAAAAAAAACCTACAAACCGGCAAAACCCACAGAAGAAAAACCAAAGGAACTGGCAGGGTGATATTACGTAAAAGTCAGAATAGCGTGTATCCAATTTCAGATGAAGATCTTATTACTGTCTGCCTGTCTGTTTGTCAGTCTGACTGCGAGCATGATTGTGGCTTAAAGGTCTGGATTGGTTGGTTTCCTGAAACATCATTAGGGGGGAGCTCAGCTCTGCCAAAAAGCCAGGCGGCCATAGATAAGTAATGAGGTAATCAGACACAGGGCTAGCGACACACTGATAACAGACTTATTCAGAGAAATCGAGGAAGTGGTAGTAGCTTGAAGTTGAACAAGATGAATGTATGTCATGGGGAAAAAAACAACAACAACGCCTTGGGGCATTGATAAATAATTGAGCCTGGACGAGAGACAAGACAAACAGTCAGACAGACAGACAGACAGTCAGTCAGTTAGACAGACAAACAAGACATCCGATGGGCAGGCAAACAGTCAGACAAACAATCAGACAGACAGACAAGCAATCGGGCAGACAGACAAGCAGTCAGACAGACGTGTTAACTGGAATGGATGGAACGAATGGCTTGAAAGATGGATGTATGTGAAAATACGTCATGCAACATTAAATAATGAACCAATCAGACAGACAGACAGACAAACAAACAGAGAAACATATTAACAGAAAAAAAGGCAGTATCTCAAAGATAAAAAGATTGATGCGTATCGTGGAAAACATACATGTCTTGCGACGGAGACATATACTGAGGCTGCCAGACAGACAACACAGACAGATATGTTAATAAGAAAAGGGGGGAAGAGGGAGACAGCAAAACTTTTGAGAGTAAGAAAAAAAAATAGGGACGTATGACATGAAAAACACACGGGCCATTAAGACAAACAGACAAGCCGAGAGGCAGACAAATTAATCAGAAAAACAGAACTAATGGCAACAGCTTCAACTTGACCAAAAAGAATGGACGTACATTGTGGAAAGCAGGTCAGGGAACACAAATAAACATTCGCCAGTCAGGGGGACAGGCAGATCGAACGAGCTTGTGGCAACAGCTCAAATACAGAATGACTTACTGTCAACGGGTATTTGCCATATTGTTGAATACAGTGCATTTTTGGCCTTTTTGTGAAATGAGGATTGAAACTTTTGAAGAGGTGTGTAAAACCAGGGCCAAAACGCAGACAGTTATTATCACAAATACATATCTCGTAAAAGTTTTTAACCGCTTGGAATGACACTTGAAGCATAACAAAATTAGGAGTTAAAGAACCACTTTCGTGACAAATTCTCAAAATAGGCAAAATGTCGCATACAATAATAATATAGCAAAGACGTGTGTGTTTAGGTTTTTATTTTAGCAGGTTCGCTGCCCTTGCCATTTACACCTCACTTTTTCTTGTTTGGATTTTTCTTCTTGTGCTAGGGATTCGATGTTTTTTTTTAGAATTTTGCCCGCGCAGCGGCCTTGTGCGGCCTGCTTTTCACGATTTCCAACTGCCAAGATATCTTCAACGCGCACACGGGCCCTCCGAATTTTTCGTCCTTATCCCAGAAGACTAGGTGCTCGATCCTACCCACCTTAGGATCAGTGACAGGAAAATAATGAGAAAAATCCCAAAATTCCAACATGCCTGCACCGACCGGGATTTGAACCTGGCACCTTTGGCATACGAGGCGAGCACCTTGCCTAAAATACCCCGTCGATATATTATTATGTGTCTAGGAAAACACACGCCATGCAACAGAGAGAGAAAGAAATAATGAGCTAATCAGACAGACAGACAGACAGACGTATTAATCAGAATGGAAAGAATGGCAGTATTTGTAAAATTTGGAAAGAAAAAAAAATAATAAAATAAAAAGATGGATGTATAACGTTAGAAACACGTAAAGATCGATAACGGGGTGGATTTTGACCAAATCCCACTAGTGAATCTCTGAGCTGCGTCCAGACATACACAGAGCCAACTAGGCCAGCCTCAAAGTCAACCTCAAGCCTAGATACACTGGCAGTGCCGAGTATTGTGAACCTTTCCTTTGTATAGATATTCTTCACATTGGGCATATATAGGAATATTCAAAAGCAAATGACCACTTTTTTCCTGGTGGTCGTTGATCCCCCCTCCTCTTAAAACAAAAAAAAAAATCCTCCAGAGGGGACATTTCTGATGGATCAGTCGGTGTATTTATTGATTAGATAGATCTTGTTCTTTTTCAGCCTATTATTCACTGAATATTTATTTGATATGATTTTTGTTAAAGTGAATTGCTCTGCTTTCTCTCTCTCTCTCTCTCTCTCTCTCTCTTTCTCCCTCTCCTCTCTCTCTCTCTCGTTCTCTCTCTCTCTCTCTCGTTCTATCTATCTATCTGCCTATTTATCTATCTATTTATCCATCCCTCAATCCATCCATCCATCCATCCATCCATCTATCTATCTATCTATCTATCTATCTATCTATCTATCTATCTATCTATCTATCTATCTATCTATCTATCTATCTATCTATCTATCTATCTATCTATCTATCTATCTATCACAAAAACTCATTCTGTAAGTCTTAGTCTGTCTATCTATCTATCTATCTATCTGTCTGTCTGTCTGTCTGTCTGTCTGTCTGTGTCTGTCTGTCTGTCTGTCTGTCTGTCTGTCTGTCTGTCTGTCTGTCTGTCTGTCTATCTATCTATCTATGTGTTCGTATGAAATTCCCATTCCCTATTCAGATCAAAGCGTTCTCTAACCACTAGGCCACAGCCGCTAGCTTATGATCTTGAAAACGTGCGCGATGTGACGGTGGGAAGAGGAGAGACTGAACAAATGATACAAGCTGGAAAAGACAAAGAGACAAATGAGACAAACACATACAAAAGTGAACGCGAAGAGGAGACAATGCAAAATAATATTTAAAAAGTTGTGATTAAAATGAAACATTAAGTGCTCTTGTCTACAGCATCCGTTCCGCTATTTTTACTGATAATGACGTAAAACACTCTTTGCGTCTGAACACTTGTCCGCGGCATCGTTCCGCACCGCTCCCTACCGTTATAGAGACAATAGACTTTTTGATACGCCATTGCTATGGATAATAACAGTTAGTCACACACGCGACAAAACTGGACAGACACGTCACCTTGACAGACTGAGGAAACCGATTTAGAAATTCGGATATTGCTCCCGTGGTGTGTCAGTCAGTCAATTAGTCAACAAGTATGCCAAGTCAGAGCTGGCTAGAAACCGCTAGGGACAGTAAAGACAAATATAGCTCCCTCTCTCCAAACCCTTCAGACTTCATCTGCATTTGCGTCATTCATCTGGAGTGTTAGGACTAGCGCCGTCTTGGTCCTGTCCAGCAAAGGAGTTGTCTTTAGAGGTGTTTGCATGGGTCTATTGATTGGTGCCGCCGTAAAGCTGACAGTCTGTAAAAATGTCTGCAAGTGTCTGTTAAGGATGTCTGGGCAGTAAATCGCCAGGATTTTGTTATAGTCTCTAAGGAAATAGCAACAGCAGCGGAAAATGCTTCCTGCTGGATTTGCTGTAAAAGAAATGAACACCATATAGCCTAAAATTACACCATGTAACAAGTTGCAGTTTTGGCAAAATGGATAAGACATCTGCGCATAAAACAGAAACCAGCGATACGGGTTCAAATCCAAGGAAGAGCCTGGTGACGTGGGTGACGAACACCGAGAGTCATGAACTTGGTGTGGCCGGGGTTCTAGAAGATGTCAGGAAGTTAAAGGCCGAAACATCTAATGAAAGAATTCACTCTTCCTGTGAAGATCGTCATCTACCTCGCTCCACCTGAGGAGTTCCTTACCACCATTGTCTTTCTATGTGTCTGTGTTGGAGTTACAGATCATTACACTTGCCACAGTCTGTGAAAGTATGTCAGCTTAGCTTCGTTTGTTTGCGTATTTCGGGTAGGGAATTTTATCTTGTAATCTAATGTTATTGTTAAGCATTCTTTTTTCCATTGCCCTCTGGGTAGTTCTTAATTTGTTCGTAAGTTGTTTTGATAATCGACCATGTTTGGCAACCATTGGTAAGTTTCCTATTACAACTACAAAAGAAACAATGTGCACTCGTACTTGGCTTTGGGGGGAAAAAATCCCTGTCCCTGATCCAACGGTAAATAGGACCGAGCACCTGGTCTTCTCGGATCAGGACGAAAAACTCGGAGGGTCCATGTGTATGCTACGCACGGTAAAGATACATTGACAGTTGAAAGTCTAGAGCAGCAGGCCGAACAAAGCCGCTGCCCGGACAAAATTCTTTAAAAAAAACAACAACTTATCCCTACCCAAAAAAACACACAGAAACATGAACAAGAAATATATTTTTAAAAAGTAGGAAAAGTGAGGAGTAGATGCCAAGGGCAGGGAACCTCCTGAAATACAGACCTGAACACGGACTTGGCTTGCAATGGCGAAGATCCCGGCGGCGAGATTTGAATAGAACCCACTTTGGTTATTACAACTCATTCCTTTAAAAAAGCAAATATGGATATGGAGATGAGTACTTGGTGGATCGATATTGTGGAAGGTCCCGAGTAGTAATCATTGATTGGATAACGCCCACGGAGAGATAAGTAGGTCAGATCCACGTCTTATATGGGCAGTGTGGTTGGTCGACATTTGCCGACTTTAGTTGTTGTATTTTATTGTATACTAGCTGAGTTCTCGGCCTTGCCCGGGATAAATCGATTTATTAGTTTCAGTTCTGGGTGATTATTATGGACCTGCTTCATTTTGCCTGTTCCTTTAGCTTTATTTTATTTTTGTTTGTTTATTTATTTTTAGAAACGTTTTACTGCTCTCCCTTTGCGCGTTGACGTCCGGCGCGTCCCGCCAGCATCTGTCAAATGGCTATGATTTGCGCACGGGTTAGTTTGTTTGCACATCGCAGGAAGTGATAACGTCATGTGTTAATGGAAAAGAAACATTATAATATTTTCCTAGGCATATTGAAAACACAAACCTGTACTTTTGGCCCTGCAGCGACAATCTCCCAATTCCAGACCCTTTCTTTTTCCTAGTCGAGGCACATTGAGAACCACACAAAGTTTCATACTTGATAGTCTTAGAACTCAATCTCATCATTCAAACCAGTCCTAGCCGGAAGTTGTTTTGTGAGTGTGATACAGGTACCGGAACCAACCTCAATCTCTCTCTTTTATTAGTATAGATTGTGATGAGGAAGTGTATAAATTGTAGTAGGCAGCAAGGACGGCGAGATTGAATGGCCATGCCTTGTTTTTTTTTATTGTTTTTTTTAATGTTTTCAAAGCTTCTTGCAAGATTCTTCTGAATATTTAGAATTGGCCGCGAGACTTACAATAAACTTGAACTTGAACTTGTTTGTTCCAACTCCACGTTTTGCACAACTGATAAATTCTACGTTCAACGTTTGCGGTTTTAGTATTATGATAAGGAGTTAGAATAAATCGGAACCGTGAAACAGCTCGCTAAATGCCACAACTCATTTCTTACGCAAGTGTCAAAGCGTGCATTTGTTATGTCTATCTCTGCTACACATACTGAAATATCTCCGGTTTTTTAGAAAATGGTGATAGGACAAACAAGAACTAACGCGGCGATTTGTATAAAGATAGTACAGTTGTTGAAGTGGACAAGCTGTGACACTACTTGGTAATGGCTAAACTGTGTATAAGAATAGTTACTGCAATCTGATTTCAGAATTGACCAGCTTTTCGTGATTGCACTACAGTAGGAAGAAGATTTCAATTGAGGGCTTAAACAGCCCTTGGGGGGAATAACAAGGAGACTGAAACTTGCAAGCCGATTTAATAGATTTTTATCATATTTTCAGAATTCATATTACAGATAGACATACGTTACAGTACGGGCCTTTGCCCGTTAGATTTTTACTTTCGCTTTAATTTGATCCTGTTAATGAGAATCTGAAAGCTGAAAAAAAGTGACCCAAAGTTAGATAACGAAAAACCCGTGAAGGCTGCAAAGTGGCCGTTGTCCTGCTGACGCGTCGTTAAACTCGAACTCAAACTCAAAAAACTCGCCCTCTCTCTCTCTCTCTCTCTCTCTCTTTCTCTCTCTTTTTCTCTTTCTCTCTCTCTCTTTGTCCCTCTCTCTCTCTTTCTCTCTCTTTTTTTCTGTCTTTCTCTCTCTCTCTGTCTCTCTCTCTCTTTCTCTCTAGCTTTCTCTCTCTCTTTCTCTCTTTTTCTCTTTCTCTGGGGGGGAGACCAATCAGAATACAGTAAAGCAATGAGTCTCAAAAGGGCGGGCACTTGGATCCCAAGAGAGAAATGTCAAATCTAATGGAAGGTGGGTTGGATGTCTCAGCTAGGGGAAGGAATTTCAGTTGGGAAGAGGAATTCCGAACTGGGAAAGAATACACTCACTGACTCACTGCACTACACACATATCGAGGGTCATCAACCAGAAAAGAATGTGCTAAGTCCAATTTTATTCATTGCTTTTAAATGCCTGTGGACTGTATTTCATAGCCCAGTTAAACTATTCGTGTGGCCGTGTTGAAGTTGTTGCAGTTACTAGAATTTTCATTAAGGTTTGCAAATTTTAAACTCATTTTTTTTTCTCAGTTTGACTATTAATTGTGGATATAACATTCTGGGTGCCAACTCTCGACAGTGAATAGAATACCATTATACACAGTTATGATACAGACATTCAGTTTCATGAATTATTCAGTAATTACCACTGTAAAAGTATAATGGTAAACAAAAATTATGTATCAGACGATGACTCAGAATGGAAGAAGGAATCGGGGGAACCTGGGATCTCACGGAGAGGCATGATTGTGTCCTGGGACTATGAGAACCATTGAGTTGTAGGAAGGGAGAGATTCATTCTTGACAAGATGTCCACATTCAGAAAATATGTGACTGGTGGAAGAATGTGAAAAGGGCATGCATGCTCTGAATTGTTGTTTTTTTTTTGGCTTGTGAAAAGTATGAGTGCATGAGTAGCCTACTGTGTGTTTGTGAAAACTGTGTGTTCCGGAAAAATGTGTATGCTCATGTAAACTGTGTGTTCCGGAAAAATGTGTTTGCTCATGTAGACTGTGTTCCGGAAAAATGTGTTTGCTCATGTAGACTGTGTATTCCGGAAAAATGTGTTTGCTCATGTAAACTGTGTGTTCCGGGAAAATGTGTATGCTCATGTAAACTGTCTGTTAATGAAATTTTATATGGTCACGAAAATGCTCCTATGCCCAGCATCGAGAATAGTGCTAAAGATATGGAGAGAATATAATTATATGAATAGATCAGGCGAAGACCAAACTCCTGAGAAATCCGCTGCAAGAGGGGAATATTTTCTATGGAAATTGTGATTTGCTTATTATGACATGAAGGATTTCCCACTTTTCTGCATTCAGTGAAATACTTTGCCTGCAGTCGCTTTAGAAATATTTTATTTTGATTTAGAAAGGAGTACAGAAATTCCACCTCCAGCTTTATTTCGCCAGATCCACTCACATTATTTCCGTACCCCTACTTTTACTCAACCCTGAACTACATGTAATGAGGTACTTTTGAGATCGGAGCGGAGATGCCCGTTAGACGACAGGTAACCGTTAGACGACAGGTACCCGTTAGACGACAGGTGCTCGTTAGACGACAGGTAACCGTTAGACGACCGGTACCCGTTAGACGACAGATACCTGTTAGACGACAGGTAACCGTTAGACGACAGGTAACCGTTAGACGACAGGTACCCGTTAGACGACAGATAACAGTTAGACGACAGGTAACCGTTAGGCGACAGGTACACGTTAGACGACAGGTACCCGTTAGACGACAGGTAACCGTTAGACGACAGGTAACCGTTAGACGACAGGTACACGTTAGACGACAGGTACCCGTTAGACGACAGGTACCCGTTAGACGACAGATACCCGTTAGACACAGGTACCCGTTAGACGACAGATACCCGTTATACGACAGATACCCGTTAGACGACAGATACCCGCTGAACGACAGATGCCCGTTAGACGACAGGTACCCGTTAGACGACAGGTACCCGTTAGACGACAGATACCCGTTAGTCGACAGATACCCGTTGGACGACAGATGCCCGATAGACGACAGATACCCGTTAGACGACAGATACCCGCCTATACCCGTTAGACGACAGATACCCGACAGATACCCGTTAGGCGACAGATACCCGACAGATACCCGTTAGACGACAGATACCCGTTAGACGACAGATACCCGTTAGACGACAGATACCCGTTAGGCGACAGATACCCGACAGATACCCGTTAGACGACAGATACCCGTTAGACGACAGATATACCCGTTAGACGACAGATACCCGTTAGACGACAGATACCCGTTAGACGACAGATACCCGTTAGGCGACAGATACCTGTTAGACGACAGAGACCCGTTAGACGACAGATACCCGACAGATACCCGTTAGACGACAGATACCCGTTAGACAACAGATACCCGTTAAACGACAGATACCCGTTAAACGACAGATACCCGTTAGACGACAGATACCAAGTTTGCCCTAAAAAGCCAAGGTGTTTGCTGAAAACATTCTTGAAACTGAATGGTTATTCTTGTTGTTTGTGTCCTTAGTTCTTGTTTGTTCCACTAAGCTGAAAGTGTACAATGCTGTGGTCCTTCCCACCCTACTCTATGGGGCTGAAACCTGGACAGTGTACCAATCGCATGCCAGAAAGCTAAATCACTTTCATCTGGCCTGCCTTAGAAAGATCCTAAGGATCAAATGGCAGGATAAAATTCCAGACACTGAGGTCCTCAATCGTGCCAAGGAATTGAGCATCTTCTGCCACCTGAAAAAAATTCAGCTACGTTGGGCAGGACATGTTGTCAGAATGCCCGACTCCAGACTCCCTAAGCAAATCTTCTTCTCTGAGCTCTCCAATGGAACGAGGAATGTTGGGGCCCCAAAGAGACGTTACAAAGACACTCTCAAGCAATCACTGAAGGCCTTTGCCATTGATGTGAGTGAGTGGGAAAAGCTCTCGCTTGATCGTGCAAATTGGAGGGCGGCCCTTACCAGAGGCAGCAAAGCATGGGAAGCTGACAGAGTCCAGCAGGCTATCAAAAAAAGAGAACGGCGCAAGAAAAGGCCCAGTGGTACTGAACCAACGGAGCACTCTTGTCATTTATGCGGAAGGGTCTGCAGGGCAAATTAGGACTTATCAGTCACATGAGAAGCCATAAGTCATGAAAGAACAGTCTTTCCATTCTGTCCTCTGTGTCCTTTAGTTCTCTTCATTGTCCATGTGTTGAAATTCTCAACAATTTCTGTTCTTTATTCCTCTGGTGTTGTTAAGGTCATCATCATACCTGATGGACGAACTATTATTATTATTATTATTATTATTATCTTGTTCGTTGTATCTCCGTTCTCCGAATAGCTGGAGATCTTTTACTATGTTAAAGAGGTGTAACAACTGCACACTTTGACACTCATTTGAAAGGGCATTGTCGGCACTTGCCAAGCTGTTTCACACTTCCGATTTATTCTGACTAATACTAAAGCGGCAAGTGTTTAACGTGGAATTTCTCAGTTGTACAAAAAGTGCAGATGAAACAAACAAGAAGTAAGATCGGATGTTGTTGTTGTTGTTGTTGTTCCCGCATGCTGCTGCTGCTGCTGCTGTTGTTGTGTGTAGTGTTATTCTTGCCGCTGCTGTGTGTATTATTATTTAGTAGCTGGCTGTTGTAGTTCATCCTTTCTTTTGTCTGTCTTTCAGGTTTTTATATGCGGACTGTCATCAGCACTTTCGTCCTGAGTTTTGAACTTTGACTTGGTAGATAAATGGATGTGTCACGATGATTGGATTGAGTCAACGCGGACACGAAGACCTCTGTCCGTGAGCGGCGCAGGGTCAAATCCCAGACTCCCGATCTTTCTGAGCTGCTTTTTGGCAGCCTGAGGCGTTTTGCCGAGGGATCTGGCTTCGCGGAGTGCGGGTCCGAGGTCAGAGGGCACGATGGGAGAGTTCACCACGAGTAGTGGGGTGGATCGCTGGGTCTGTCCCAATGACAGACAGCTGTCACTACGAGCCAAGTAAGTAATTGTATTTGTATTTGTATACTACTTTAATCCCATTTGGGAAATTTGCCTTTGTGTCATTGCACCCAGTTACAACTGGAGTAGGCGTGTCGTCGCCACAGTGCAGCGTCGTTCGGCAGTTTTTTGTTGTTGTTGTTTTTTTTTTTTGTTGCGGGGGGGGGGGGGGTGGGTTGGAGATTAGGGCCGAGGAGGAGGGAGCGGTAGGGATGAATATTAATTGATTTTGCCCAAGCAGCGGCCTGTTCGGTTTCCTCTTTTCAATTTCCAACGGCCAACGTATCTTTAACGTGCACACGGGCCCTCCGAATTTTTTCATCCTTATCCGAGAAGACTAGGTACTCGATCCTACCCCCTAAAAGGATCAGAGACACGAAAATAATAGAGAAAAATCCCAAACTTCCAACATGCCTGCACCGGCCAGGTTTCGAACCCGGTACACTTGGCATGAGAGGCGAGCACCTTGCCTCTAGACCACCTTGCCCCTAAGTAGTTCAAGAGTGCAGGAGCGCTGCCGTGTTTTGGAAAACGCTGTTGTTACGGGACCGTAATATTCTACATAGTGAGTTATAGAAGAACCGCGAACACAAGTCAGTATTTTCTCTCTTCTTCTTTGTAATCAGACCACGGTCCCGTAACAACAATAGTTCAGAAAAACACTGTATGCGCCCAATGCAACATTTTACAGGAGATTCATAGGTTGGTAATTGTGGTTGACGTTGCGGAAAAAAAAAAAGAGATAAAAATTGGAAAATTGAACAATAAAAGATTTGAATAGGAAATATATAGAATCTAAACAGAATATTTCTACTTGACTGCGAGTTCTTGCTTGGACAGCATCAGAGAAGCACGTCTGCCAATGTGAGGAGGCTTTGTAGTGATAGTGACCAAAAGAAACAGTACCGTAAGTCGTGCAAAACTGTAAACCAGATAGACAGACAGAGCGTATTTCAGGCTAAAATATGATGATATACAAAAGTGAATTTGACTAAGATTGACTTAATGGCGACCCTAGTTTTTGTTTGATCCAACTCCACTTTTTGCGCAACTGAGAAATTCCACGTTAAACGTTGGCGGCTTTAGCTATTATGATAAGGAGTTAGAATAAATCGGAACTGTGAAGCAGCTTTATAACTGCCACGGCGCATTTTAAACAAGTGTCAAAGTGTGCATTTATAATATCTCTTCTACGTACTAAAAGGTCTAGATCAAGTGTCAAAGTGTCCATTTATAATATCTCTTCTACGTACTAAAAGATCTCCAGCTTTCTAAACAATGGGGCTAGAACAAACAAGATCTGAGATCCCGATTTATAGTCTTTTCGTTTCTCTGTATTAAGGCAGAGCGATGATTAGCTCGTGAAGTGTTTGTGTCTGGCTGGCTCGTGACTTTCTTATGGCACGAGGGTGGATTGAGGGCAGGAAGACACGATGAAGCATACTTTATGCCATACATGGATAGAAATTTTAACCCTTCAGCGCCCAGTGTGCCATATTTGATGCCTGCCAACACGTGTTTCCGGTTCTGCATTTTAAAACACTTCCTGGATTATCGAAAATGAATTTTTCGTGACAATTATGTCAGTTTTTGGTTTTGTGCGACTACTTTACATGTCGCGTCCGCAGTTCTTATTTGTGCGATCTCTATTTTTTGTTGTTGTTGTTGTTGTTTGTTTGTTTGCACAACTGAGAAATTTGGCGTTAAACGTTGGCACCTTTGGAATTATGATAAGGAGTTGGAATATATTGGAACTGTAAAATAGCTTGGTAAGTGTCACAATATATGTTAGACAAATGTCAAACTGAAAGGGTTTTGTTTTTTAAAAAATACCTTTTCTGCATACTAAAAGATCTCCAGTTTTGGGGAAGATGGACAAACAAGAACTTAAGGTTTTGATGTGTTTCAAGTAAAACGGTTAAACCACGCAGAGTATGAACGCGGTATGAGATGAGATAGCAATGCTGGTAGACTAGAGTTTTGGTTCTAAGAAGGCAAGATGGCTCTTGCCAGCGCTGGCGGTCCTGCATTTTTGGGATCCTGTTGGGGGGTCCATTGGCAACAATAGGGCAACATCCAAATTTCATTCATTAAAAACACTTTAAATAGTGTCAAAATCAACAAAAAAGAGGGAAGACCGGAGGGGGGGGGGGGAGGGATAGGGGGAGGTAACATAAAAACTGAAACATATTTTTTAATGGACATGTTGATTGAGAAGTTGTCAAGAGTGATGTGCAAAAAATATTTTTAAAAAGTAATTGTCATCTACTTTTTAATATTAAATTTTCATTTGGGGGGGGGGAGGTGGGGGGCGTAAATCAATTGAATTCCAAGTGGGCAAACTAAGAAAGTTCCTTCGCGGCCCCTCAGGGATTAGAGGCGTTGAAGCTTAAGCTTCACTTCATTAATTTCATGGTAGATCCGCCACTGCTTGTAAGTCTTGGCTGTAACGCTTGTCGGAAAAAGTCCGGCCTTGCCATCCACGCTGCAAACCCCGTTTCCAGCAGATTAGAAGGTCAGACTTTTCATGTTTCTTTACGACACAGTTAGAACGCCAGCAGTTTCCCTCATTATTTCATACTGTAACATTGCAGTGCCATCCAATACGCGTCTTCAGGCGATGAAGTCTTAATAGGGACGCGCTTAATTGAAACATCATCTGTCTGTCGACCATTAGCGTTTGTTGCGTGCGGAGACTCCAGGCAAATTGTGACAAAGAAATGAAATCCTAATTATGACACCACCGGCGATGTTTTAGGTTTTCATCTTCTTTGTCTTCTTCTTCTTACATTTTCAAAATTCTTTTCAAATCTATACAAAACTGTTTATAAGATAAGATATAACTTTATTATCCTGTTTCCAGGAAATTTGTTGTCATAGCATCAGTAGTGGTACAGCAGTAAATACAATATCTAAGACCTACAGGTCTAACGCATACCACACACAAGCACATTGCTCGCACAACGTTACCAGCAAGTAAGAACATTACTCACACACACACACTGTCAGAACAATCCATTAGCAAAACTAACAACAGCCTACTACATCAGGAAACACTGCTACTTCGAACTGCGGATGGCAGAAAAGATTGTCTATAGCGCTCTCTGTTTTTAAATACAGTATTCGTCCATTTCCTTGGGGATCGGACTATCTGATGGAACAGGCGGTGGGAGCAGTCATTTAGAATTGATTTTAGTTGAGAGAAATTGTTTAGAATTTTTATCAATGTAATAATGTGTACACGAAACTATTTATTTCCACTTGTGAAATTTAAATTTCATGGAGCTCTGGATACCAAACATAAATAGGGTGCCAAAGAAAGACCGTGAAATGTGCACCTGACTTTTCTTGTTTTTGTTTTTTCCTGTTCCGGGTTTTGTTTGTTTTTGTGAAAGGTTTTTTTTTTTTTTTTAGAAACTAGATGGAAGTTCCCGGCATTAGCCGGGATAAACCTGCGAACCCACTGTTTTATCTCTCTCGCTCTTTCTCTCTTGTAGGTCTAGGAAGCTTCCCATATTCTACACTCTTACTATACATTTCATGCGCATCAGAGCACTACGCACTAATTTCTGGTAGGGAAATTGCTGGTACCGAACTGAACCCGTATTAATACATTGTTTCCGGTGTGGAGGGCCTACTACTGGGAGCCAAAACAAAGATCATTGTATTTTTCATTTTTACAAATTTTTATTTAAAATTCGTGAAACTTGAATCAACACAATGGGTCGATACAAAAGCGATTGGACTGGATTGATTAACACTCAGAAAAACTAACTTTATAATTGTTGAAACCGCCATTTAGGCTGTAGCATCAGCAAAAAAAAAGGGCCAAAATTGCACTACAATGAATTACTCCCACCACTATTTTTTTTATGATAAGATTTGCCCAGGCAGCGACCTGTTTCGGCCTGCTCTTCTCGATTTTCAACTGCCAAGGTGTCTTTAACTTGCGCAACGTGCACACGGGCCCTCCGAGTTTTTTTTTGTCCTTCTCCGAGAAGACTAGGTGCTGGATCCTACCTACCATAGGATCAGGGACAGGGAATTTTCCTCCCAAATGCCAACATGCCTGCACCGGCCGGGGATCGAACCTGGTACCTTCGGCATGACAGGCGATCACCTTGCCCCTAGACCAGCGTGTCCACTGCTTGTTGATGTTAATGGTGATTATGTTGTGTTAATATGGATTTTGTTTTTGTGGGGTCCCGCTTACTACTGTGATACTGGAGATATTGGAGTACATGTGCAACACTGTAAATAGTGTCAAAATAAACAAAGACCAGGAAGAACCGGGGAAGGGATATGGGTGGATTGTTTGTTTTTTCAAACTTTGATACTTCAAAATATTTTTTTTAATGTGCATGTTGATTGAGAAGTTGAGAAGAGTGATGTGCGGACAAGAAATTGGCATCTCCTTTTTAATATTTTATTTTTTGGCCGTAAACCAATTGAATTTCAAGGGACTAGCAATTACATGAAACTGAAAAATAAGAGCTTGAAATGAAAATCGATATGAGTTTGCGCTTGCTCGGTCTTACCACACTGTCCAAAGCGACAACCAGGCAGTCTGGCGAGGTGGGGAAAAATGAAATTGGAACGCATTTATCTATCAGTTGCTGTTGTTATTATTATTATTATTATTATTATTATTATTATTTTATATAGCGCATATCCATTTTTAAAATGCTCTATGCACATTACACCATTGTTGTTTGTTGTTGTTTTGCTATTACAAGGTATTCTCATAATTATGAAGAAAACCACATATTTTTTGCCGTGTGTTCTTGCGGATTCTGTGTCACCGGATTTATAGCCATTAATGTTTGCCAGATGGTTGTAGCAATTTAAAGTTATTTTCAAGCTTTTAAGGTCAAAGTGGGAAAGCTAGCTCGGAAATTCACAATTTCCCTCCCGGTCAAGATGAGGGAAAATCAAATAAACAGGTGGTCTGAGAGACGGTAACAGTCAAAATAAACATAATTTTCTGTCACTAAAAGGTTGGAGCTTTCATTACGAATTTTAGTTCTTCGATTTTGTTCTCCAATTTGGACCATTTACTGGAAAGTTAGGCTGAGTCATTTTAAGCTCCTATCCTGGTCTAAAGGCCTGTTTACACTGGTAGGTTTTAGGAATAGAAAAAAGGAATGGGGGATGGTGTGGGAAGAACTCTCCTGGCTTTCCTACTGTTGCTTTCCGATTTCCCCCTTCGAAACATGACCAAAACAAACGACACGCATCGTTTCTCATTCAGAAAACGGACCATTGTAAACAAACAACGTTTCGAAAGGGGGAATCGGAAAAACAAAAGACGGAAAGCCAGGAGAATTCTTCCCACACAGTCCCCCATTCCTTTTTTCTATTCCTAAAACCTACCAGTGTAAACAGGCCTTAAGATATATATATATGAAAGAAAGGGACATTAAATGGCAAAGTGTTGTTATTTTTTCTAAAATATTTTTCATTCATTCATTTTGTGGTGTTCTCAATCCCTTTCAATTCCATAGTTCCAATATCTGGCACCAAAACCGAGGCAAATCAGGCTTGGCACTGTGCGCATTTTCTCGGCTCAGAAAATGAAACACCCATCATCTTCATTTCCTTCGCCGGGCAACATTACCACTCCGACAGCACTACCAATCTCCCGTAGTTCTCGCTACCTTAAGATGTGTTCACTCAACAGGCCAAAAAATTACTCAAATTTTTTTTTTTAAAGTTAAAATTGAGTTTCTTTCAAATACCAAAATTGATGCCAATTTTTTCCATTCTCAGTCTCGCAGTAGGAAAAAGCCTTCCATTTCATTTGATTTCACACACTTTCGTGTCTGGTGCAATAAATAGCACTTGGAGACAACGCTGAAATTGGTCTTTGAAAACTGGGACTGATAGCTGCTGCGAAATATATCGATTTGTCAACGTTCATTAAGATATTTTTAGAGTTTCTATCTTGAGACCTGTCATTAGCTGCTTATTTTTTTCTTCTTCTGATTTTCTCTCCTTTTCTATCTGTGTTTCTATCTATCTTTCTGTCTGTCTGTCTGTCTGTCTGTCTGTCTGTCTGTCTGTCTGTCCGTCCGTCCGTCCGTCCGTCCGTCCGTCCGTCCGTCCGTCCGTCCGTCCATCCATCTATCTATCTATCTATCTATCTAGCTTTCTGTCTGTCTGTCTGTCTGTCTGTCTGTCTGTCCGTCCGTCCGTCCGTCCGTCCGTCTATCTATCTATCTATCTATCTATCTATCTGTGTGTCTGTCTGTCTGTCTTTCTGTCTTTCTGTCTGTCTGTCTTTGTTTCTGTTGGTCTAGCTGTCTGTCCAGATGCCATTTATCAGCTTATTGAAGCTTTACTTTTATCTGCCTTTCCTTTACTCAAATGATTCCCGTCTCTCAATCTCCACTTCTCTGACTATCTGTTGAGATGTATCACTTTCTGTTTGTCGATCACTCTGTAGAGAATGACCTATCCATCCTTGCACCCTTTTATCTGTCTATATGCCATTCCACAGTATTGCCATAGATAAACAAAATGGAAACGAGAGTGTTTGTTGCTAAGCTGTTGTTACTTGTACGTACGCATCCCAAGCATTTTGCGCTGTCCCTAACCCTGTCTTCATCCTCAACCCTAAATCGTAGCGAATCCCTGATCCTGCCACCTACCTTTCTAACGGAAAACAAAAAGAAAATCTGAAAAAGTAGTTAATTAAGGCTGTTGTTAGGAGTATTTCAGGAGGAACTCTCTGGCTCTAGAGTCACAAAAGACTTTAAAATACGTACCCCTGGAGCAAAAAAAAAACAAACAAACTTGCGGGACCACGTACTTGTAACAATTCTTCCACAATATTGCCATAGATAAACAAAATGGAAACGTGTGTTTGTTGCTATTCCAGAAGATAAGACACAAGAAATAAAACCGAACCCATGCATGCTAAGTAGCGTCTCTACCATCAGCTAACAACAGCTGATGTCTGCTGTCTTTGCTTAGCGGTTCATAGTAACAAATCATGATAACATATAACGCAGTAATTCAGGACTTTAGACACGACATTTGTTTTGTCTTGTTGCCTTGTCCGGCACTGTCCGTCCACTGCAGGATGAAGCCCGTCCGCCAATGATCTCCATTCTTCTCTTGCTTTCCGCCCATCTTGTCCATGCCTGCCCAGCTGTCTGCACAATGTCATCTCTCTATCGTCTCCTCGGGGCGTCCTCTTGTTCTCTTTCCTTTTTCCAGACCTCCACTCAGTGGAACGCCTTGTTCATCTGCTGTCTTTCATTCTTCCGATATGGCCAGCCACCTTCCATTTGAGGTTTAGTCGTTTTGTCATCCACATAAAATTTACCAATTCGTTTAAATTCATCTGAATATTCTGAGGACTTGAACACCAGAAAGTGGCAAGTTCAGACTTTAACAAGAGAAGTTTTGGCAAAAAAAAACAGTTTGTTTTCCACTGCAATTTTCAACTGTGTTTTTTGAACGTTTGAGTGGCTTTGATTTTCAGTATTACTTTGAAAGGGAAGATAGTATGTGATGCTGACTTTCTGGACGGTCAGATGTCGCTAATTAGTTCAAGCCACTACTTAATCCGTTTTGGTATTGGCAGTTTTTCCAAAAGTATGTCTTCCTAGGGTATAGTAAACATGTTGTTGTTGTTGGTTTTTTTGTGTGCGACCAAATTATAAAGTGGTAAAATCACTGCCATTAAACCTGGCGTGTCATTTATTTTCAATGTCTCTGATTAGCCTGTGTGTTTGTGTTGAATTATTCATAATCTTATCGGTAATATAAAATTTTGTGGCTAAATTTTTTTTTTCAAACACCGGGTTTCCATGGAAATCCAAGGTGATGCGGTGATTTGAAAAGACAAAATTTGTTTAGCCAGATTAGTCTCAGAATCTGGCACTGATTGAGCACTAAAGAGCGCAGAACAAAACAAACAAATTGAAAAAAAAAAAAATTCAAAAATTGTTACATTGATAGAATCGTGGCATTTCTCTGTCAACTTATTTTGAATCAGGTTTTTTTTCAGATGTTGTTGATGTGGTACTGGTAGTCGTATGATTACTAGGAGGTTAAGAGAGAGAGAGAGAGAGAGAGAGCCAGAAAGACACAGAGAAAGAGACAGAGGAAGAGAGAGAAAGAGAGACAGGCAGAGACAGAGAGGAAGTAAAGCACACAGAGAGACTGACAGACAGACAGATACACACACACACAAACACAGACAGAGAGGAAGTAAAGCACACAGAGAGACTGACAGACAGACAGATACACACACACACACAAACACAGACAGAGAGGAAGTAAAGCACACAGAGAGACTGACAGACAGACAGATACACACACACACAAACACAGACAGAGAGGAAGTAAAGCACACAGAGAGACTGACAGACAGACAGATACACACACACACAAACACAGACAGAGAGGAAGTAAAGCACACAGAGAGACAGACAGACAGACAGATACACACACACACAAACACAGACAGAGAGGAAGTAAAGCACACAGAGAGACTGACAGACAGACAGATACACACACACACAAACACAGACAGAGAGGAAGTAAAGCACACAGAGAGACAGACAGACAGACAGATACACACACACACAAACACAGACAGAGAGGAAGTAAAGCACACAGAGAGACTGACAGACAGACAGATACACACACACACAAACACAGACAGAGAGGAAGTAAAGCACACAGAGAGACTGACAGACAGACAGATACACACACACACAAACACAGACAGATAGGGGGAGAAAGACAGACAGACAGATAGACTACAGACAGAGAGAAAGGAGAGAGAGAGAGAGAGAGAGAAACACAGAGCGAGAGAAATGAATGAGGCTTGCATCGGAAATTGGCATGTGAGACCCACTGAGTATGGAAGCCCAGGCGTGTCTCACATTGTAACGTTTTCAAATGTCATAGGGAATCCCAGACTTTCCTTCTTTCCGACGTCCTCGCCAGATAGAAAGGCCGAAGGTTACGGAAGTACGGAAAGGTCGGGATGGTCCAGTTCAGACAGCGGAAGCTCCAGGAAAGCGAATTGGAGTATCGTCCCCTTAGAATGACAAGGCTGTAACTCCCTTTCGTCAACTTTTGAGAAATGGAGGATTGAAGTTTTATGTGATCATAGCTTTTATAGCAAAGAATTTTTTTTTCCTGCTTTTTAGTAATGCTTACACGGTACTCATCGAATCTACTCGATACTTTGACACACAGTGGAGAAGGCCTGTAGAAGTAGTGTGTAGTGTGTAACTCAGTCCAGCCAAAAACTGGAGATAGAACCTTGTCATTCTAAGGGGACGGTATGTCAGGCGACAGTGGCCTTCAGGGATTTAGCAGAGAGAGAGAGAGAGAGAGGCACAGTTGGTATTGGAGGGAAAAGATGAGTTTTTGGGAAAAGCTGATTTCAAGAGCCCAGACACAATGATATGTCCGGAAGACCGGGGGTTGGGGGGGGGGGGGGGGAGATCTAAGGATGATTGAAAAAAAAAAAAAAAAAGAATTCGTACACAAATTGACGTGTGTATGTCATTGTTGAGTTCAAGATATGGAGTTAATGCGACTAAAACGGCGAGTTATGAGGTGTCCGAAGAGGGTACTATGCCTGCGGATCCATGAAAGATTATCTTCTTGCCCTTCCTGAAAGAGGCTAGGGTCTACAGCTCGATTTAGTGCTCTTGTCCACAACATCCGCTCCGCTCCGCAGTTTTTTTTTTACGGAAAATGACGTATGAAAAAGTCAAACACCATTTATAATAAATAATAATAATAAATTACATTTATATAGCGCATTTCCAATAAAATGCTCAATGCGCTTTACAAGTAATAAAAACTCATTCCTCTCTCTCCCACACTCCCTCTCTCTCCCTTCCCATCACATTCTCACTCCTTCTATCACATCTGTGATCTGCCATATTTTGATGAGCTGTACACTGGTGCTTGTATTAAAAAAGCTAATATTATTATAAATGACCCCCAACATCCCCTGAACAAGGAATATATAAGATCTGTAAGAAGTTTAAGGCTGTTGTCAAAGAAAACTAAAACTGAGCGCTACTTTAAATCGTTTATTCCATCATCAACTAGGATGTTACAATAATGTCGTCATCTTGATCGTAATCTGTTGAATTATGTCCTGCGTGTCAGGTCAATGTGTTTTAGTTAGGGAAGCATATTGTGTGCACTGTTAATTTTGTTAATTTAGTTAATTTATCAGTGTGTGTATATATGTGTGTGTGCGCGCTATGTATCATACTTTCTGCTTCTGTAACTGTATTGTTATGTATTCAATGATCAAAACAAATTTCCTTGTACAAGGACGAATAAAATTTATCTTATCTTATCTTATCTTATCTTACATGCTCTCTCCCCTCAGGTAAGTCAAGAAAAATAAGCCTCCTGGAACAAAAAATGCTTTAGCTGCCTTTTGAAACTTACTAATGATTTTGTTTGTCTCAGTTCCATAGGTAACTTGTTCCACATTAAGGGGCCAATATATGTGAATGATCGTTCACCATAACATCTGTATGATTTCACAGGTGTCACTAGCATGGTGGAATCAGTGGAGGATCTTAAACTTCTCCCTGGTGTATACAGTTTTATCAAATCTTGTAAATAAGAAGGAGCCGAGTCATTCAGACATTTGAAACACAGGATGCAGATTTTAAAAATTATCCTTTGCTTCACGGGGAGCCAATGCAATTCTTTCAGGAGTGGTGTGATATGATCTCGTTTTTTGGATTTGGTTATCAGCCTGGCAGCATTATTTTGGATTACCTGTAGACGATTCAAAAATTTTGTATGAATACCCGCTAAAAGTGAATTGCAGTAGTCCAGTCTAGACAAGATAAGGGATGTAACTAATGTTTTTGTGGTCTCTTCATTTAGATACTTTCGGACAAGGCTTATTCTTCTCAACTGAAAATTTAAGGATTTAGACAGAGATCCTACACCTGAACCCATTGACAAATGGTGATCAATAAACACACCCAAATTCTTTACAACTTCTTTGCATGATAATTCATGGCCATTGAAATCAATGGTGACATTTTCAAGATCTTTTGTTTTACTTTGTCTTATGTCATTTTTCCGTAAAACAGCGTGGACGAGAGCACTTATAAGCTATATTTACGAAATTCTTTTCAAATCTGCGCAAAACAGTTTCGAGAATTTTCCGTACGTCATTTTCCGTAGAAAAATAGGGAAGTGAAATGGAGCGGATGCTGTGGACAAGACCACTGAGTAAATACATAAATAAGGTCGGATTTTGTGCAACATTCACCAGGCAATGAATCCTTTGGTTATTATGATAAGGAGTTACAATAAATCGGAACTGTGAAACAGCTTGATAAGTGCCACAATGCAATTTAAACAAGTGTAAAAGTGTGCATTTGTTATACCTCTTCTACATACTAAAAAAACGCCGATTGTGGCGACGACGTGCCTGCTACAGTTGTAACTGGGCTGCAATGACACAAAGGCAAATTTTCCAAATGGGATTAAAGTATCATACAGATACAAATACAAATACAAAAGATCTCCAATTTTTCCAGAAAATGGAGAAGGAACAAATTAATAAGAACTGAGGTAGCCATATTTAACAGAACAAAACTGTCAGCGAATCGTCCCTTTAGCATGATAAGGTTCTAACTCCCTTTCGTCAACTTTTGAGAAATCGAGGATTGAAGTTTCGTGTACCCATAGCTTTTAGAGCAAAGAATTTTTCTTCTTTTTAGTTAATACTTACAAATTACACACCAAATCTGCTTGGTACCTTGACACACAATAGAAGCAGTGTGTAGTGTGTGACTCATTCAGACAAAAAGTGGAGATAGAATCTTTATATTCTAAGGGGTCGGAATTTCATAACTGAAAATCTTTTACATTCTTAATGTTGAATTTTGTGGTTTCTTTGTCTAGATTGGGCACCGGCTGGTCTGTGCACACCAACCGGATGGGGAACTTTGCCAGGCCCGACAACTTGTCTCTGGACGAGCAAGAGCAGATCTTGAGGGTCATCACCCGGGCTGAGTACATTGAGGGAGTGGAGCAGGAGCGGATTGGGTGAGTAGTGGCAGGGACTCGGCGTCATTCACATTGGTAGACTGATAGTTCAAAGTTCTCTCTTTCTCGCTCTCTTTCCCGTTCTCTCTCTCTCTCTCTCTCTCTCTCTCTCTTTCTGTCTCTCTATCTCTCTTTATTTCTCTTTCTCTCTCTCTCTCTTTGTATCTCTCTCGCTTTCTCTTTCTCTGTCTGTCTCTCTCTGTCTCTGTTTGTTTCTCTCTCTCTCTCTCTCTCTGTATCTCTCTCCCCCTTTCTCTTTCTCTATCTGTCTCTCCCTGTTTCTTTCTTTTTCTTTCTATCTCTCTCTCTCTCTCACTCTGTCGTTGTCTGTCTGTTTACGGGCACCTCGGGTTATCTCTCTCTCTCTCTCTGCCTCTCTGCTTTCATTCTATCTTTGTTTCTTCTGTCTTTCTTTCTCTCTCTCTCTCTCGCCACTCTCTCGCTCTCTTTCTCTCTGTTTCTGTCTGTCAGTCTGTTTCTTCTCTCCTCTAGCTCTCTCTTCCTTTCTCGCCTTCTCTGTCTCTCTCTATCTTTCTCTTTCCGTCTGTTTGTCCGTCAGTTCTCTCTTCCTTTCTCGCCTTCTCTGTCTCTCTCTATCTTTCTCTTTCCATCTGTTTGTCCGTCAGTTCTCTCTTTCTTTCTCTCTCACACACTCACATACACACACAAACACGGGCGCACACAAAACAAGATTGATGAACACAAAGTCATAAGAACCACCATCATCATTATCAAGAAGACAACAGAAACTGAATACAAACTAGCGTTAATGACCGACAGAGAGGAAAAAGCAAACTAAAAGAAAAACAGGAATGAGTTTCAAGAAGCCAAACGCCGCTATGGCTTTGAGAAAACGTCAATCAGGCCAGGGATAAAAACCGCTCTCAGGATTTCAAAAGGCATGAGAAAGTTGATGGCATTTGTCTTTGAAGTCAGTGACCCGATAGGCCTGGAAATGAAGACCTAGGTTTGTGGTTAGAGGAGAACGTGGAGATGTTGGTAGATGAGATAGAGGCCATAGTACATGTTGTATGACTTGTGACAGCTTCTATCTATCTATCTATCTATCTATCTATCTATCTATCTATCTATCTATCTATCTATCTATCTATCTATCTATCTATCTATCTATCTATCTATCTATCTGTCTAGCTACCTCTCTATCTACCTATCTATCTGTCCATCCATCCATCTATCTATCCATCTATCTATCTGTCCATCTATCTATCTATCTACCTATCTATCCACCCATCTATCTATCTATCTATCTATCTATCTATCTATCTATCTATCTATCTATCTATCTATCTATCTATCTATCTATCTATCTATCCATCTATCTGTCTAGTTACCTCTCTATCTACCTATCTATCTATCTATCCATCTATCTATCCATCTATCTGTCTATCTACCTATCTGTCCACCCATCTATCTATCTATCTATCTATCTATCTATCTATCTATCTATCTATCTATCTATCTATCTATCTATCTATACGTCTGTTGTCTGTTTGTCAGTCTGTCTATATGTCTGTCTCCCCCCCCCTCTCTCTCTCTCGTTCTCTCTCTCTCTCTCTCTCTCTCTCTCTGTGTGTTTGTGTGTGTCTCTCTCTCGAGATGTACATCTAAATGTTTGTCGATGCACCCATTTATTTAAATTTTAGATTAAACTCAATATTTTTAACTTCGCCTATCTTTTCGCTCAATATCCATCGGGCACGCATTCATACGGTAAATAAAGTAATAAAATGTCTGTTGGTCGATAAGAAAAGATTGACTGTTAAGCAAGAACTTGATCATTTCACTGCTCACTGAACCAACATGAGACAATTCGCAGCCTTGAAATCTGGCCAGCAGGTGACACACTGTCTTGTCTGTCCTGTTAGCCAGAGCTCGCTCTAATTACAGGTCAGAGATAATTAAATTGATGGAAAGACCACCGAGGGAAAGATGGAGGGAGAAAATTAGTAGCCTGGCGGATAAATGTTCATAGAAGTAAACTGGCGTAGAGATGAATTATGTAAAGTATTGACGGCCAGGCACGTTCGATCGTGAAGCTAATGTGTTATTTATCATCGCGGACAAAGAGTTCGTTTTGTGCTTTATTTTTGAGTGTTTGAACAGGCTAACCCTAAAATAGCTTTCAGAGCTAGTTGAATCGTACCAACACTCTGAAATCAGTAGAGGCAAAACTCCTTGAGACACCCGCAGTCAGATTGTGGCTTGGTTAAAAAGGCTTTTTTCTCTGGGAATAACATCAGCGTTGATACCAGAAGAATTGAGGACATCGTCACATTCAAAAACAGAATCAGAACTAAATTTTTTAGGACTGTTTTTTTTTCTTTGGGTGATATCCCTTTCGGTTTCAAAGACTTAGGGATGAGAGTAGATCAAGAGTGTTTGTTAATGTGTAGAAGTGGTAAGATGATGAATTGATCTATGTTAATCCTGTTTCTAATTTTAGTTCAGCGCCTTGGGGCACATTATTTTTTGTGTGGATTTGAACGTTATTTAAGTTTATTATTATTATTTTTATAATGATAATATTAGATTGTTGCTACCTGCACGTATGTACCCCCAAGTATTTTGTACTAGGGCTACGTAGTCTAAAACCTTTTGTGACTCCAGAGCTAGAGAGCTCCTCCTGAAAATATACTCCCAACGACAGCCTTAATTAAATATTCTTTCAGATTTTCTTTTTGCTGTCCTCCTGTTTTTTGGTTGAAAGGATAGAGGGGCAGGGTTAGGGATTCGATAAGATTTAGGGTTGAGGATAAGGACGGAGTTAGGAATAGGTATGTGTACATGCGTGCTCCTAACGCAAAATGCTTGGGGTACGTGCACGTACAAGTAACAACAGCCTTGTTAGTGTTATTGTAAGTGGAAATATAATGAGAAACTACGTTTACATCAGAAACAAAACTTTTACAGGAGTCTCAGACAACAACAACAAACCTTTCATGCTGCGCTTAGCTTCAGTCTCTTGTACAATTCAAGTTTTGTGACGACCGAAACAAAGTATTGGTCATGCGATATCATAATAAGTGCTCTTGTCCACAGCATCCGCTCCGCTAGTTTTCCGGAAAGTGACGTATGAAAAACTCGCTTTGCCTCTATAGCGGTGAGGAGCGGGGCGGAACGGATGCTGTGGGCAATTGTCCAGAGGCAAAGAGCGTTTTACATTTTCATACGTTATTTTTCCGTAAAAACAGCGGAGCGGAGAGGATGCTAGGGACAAGACCACGAACCCAGATAGAAAGATTGGACACATTGTATATTATACATAAAGTGAAATAGATCTAATTTGGCATATGTGGTCTTTTTGTTTCCCATACGGCCGCGTTTACCGGTGCAGAAGATACAGTACATTAGTAGACGTGTGTATGCATGGAAGGAAGGATGGTGTTTGAATGAAGAGATACATTGGAGGATAGAGACACAAGAAATTGGCAGACAAAGATCCGGTGGATATTTGAGAAATAAATAGATTTATTTGATGAGATAGCCAAAGATCCGTGGGTATTTGAGAGACAGCAAAGATATATTCGAAAGACAGACAGACAGAAAAAGATGAGCGGATATGTGAGGGTAAAACAGACAGATATCTGGATATTTGACAGCTAGACACAAATCTGTGTGAATATTTGAGGGAGAGAGAGAGAGAGAGAGAGAGAGAGCTGTAGATATTTGAGAGATTGGTGGATAAAGATCTGTAGATATATGTGAGATAGACAGAGATCTGTGGGTATTATTTTGTGAGACAAAGATCTGTGGGTATTATTTTGTGAGATAGACAAAGATCTGTGGGTATTTGCGAGATAGACAAAGATCTGTAGATATGAGATAGACAAAGATCTGTAGATATTTGTGAGATAGACAAAGATCTATAGATATTTGTGAGATAGACAAAGATCTGTAGATATTTGTGAGATAGACAAAGATCTGTGGGTATCTGAGAGATAAACAAAGACCTGTGCTCATTTGAGTGCTCGACGGGCAACGATCGATAGATATTTGTGAGATAAATAAAGATATTGGAGAGAGACAGACAAAAATCCGTGAATAACGACTGTTGCATAAGCCAACGAGTTATTTTCATTCCATAAACCAAAGATTTATTACCACCTGTCAAAGCCGGAGACTCGCTATTTATGGTTAAATAGAAGATTTATTCGTCTTTCACAAACCACGGACTTAATGAGTGGAAAAACCGGGTATTCATTATTGTTGCGTCAGCCAACGTTTTTTTTTGTTGTTTTTTTGTTTTTGTTTTTGTTCTGTTTTTTTTTTTTTTCTTCAGAAACCAAAAACGATTTACGTTTGACTGAACTCCAGAAGCAGCATGCCGAGACGAATCAATTCGTCATACTCTGCCCGTCGACTTGCGCGGGTATCATGGACGCCGCCAATGCAACAAATCGCACCACACCACAGACTAATAAAATAACCAGACTGGATGATCCCATTGTGTGACGTCACAAAACAGCGAAAGGTCATGAACCATCCGCCATTCTAGGTTTACGGTAGCGACCGACGCTTCAGCATAGCTACAATGTTGAATGACACCATTTTGACGCGCCTGCTGAACGCGGAAGTTTGGTTCCGCACCAAGACATTAATACATGCACAACCAATCTTGACAAATAAAAAGAAATTTCTACTGCAGATAGAACTAGAATCGGAATTTCCCGAGCGACGGCCATGTTGGTTATACAGTCACCGCTCGGGAAATTCCGTAAATAACGACACAGCCCGAAGCTCGTGTTTCCAGTCTGGTTAATTTATTAGTCTATGCACCACACCCCTTCATAATTGCAACGAAAAAAAGTAGTACTCGCATTATTTATACGCGCGCAATTTGTGGACATGTGGGAGGTATGAGGAAAGAGTTAGTATTTTTGCATACACAAACACTCAAAACAGCAAAAACAACGACAAAACAGCACAAACATCAAATCGAAAGAATATCCTGTGCTGTATGAACCAACGTTTGAACGCGTTGTACACAGTTGACTACCCTTACGCTTTTGCTACACTTAAGCCAAATTCGTATTGCGTGTATTACGAGATGAGATAAGATAGGATCAGAGATAAGAATCACTTAACCCTTTCAGTACTGAAACAACATTGCTGTTAACTCTTTACTGCTGCATCAATTACAGGTTTTGTTCCTGCATTACTGGCTTTTAAATATAGACCAATAGCCTAATTAAGATTCATATTTACCATTGAAAATAACTGAAATACGTGAATCTTATTATAAAATAAGCTGTATTTGGAAAAATCTAACTTTCGCGGTGTCAGTATTCAAAGGGTTAATTATTCCACGAGAGAAATTCTCTTTCACAAAGCGTTTAAGAGCACATAGTTACATTATACACATATCTCACGCATTATTACATAAACATATCACAACTCAATGACCTAATAACAGACATACATGTACACGCATAACAGGGTATTGCTTGTGTTATAAAATTATTTGCACGAAGTAAAAGATTTGTTCTTCTTTCTGTGTTAACAGGAGACTTGTGGACAAGCTGGACAATATGAAGAAAAATGCCATCGGCAATGGGACCTCACAGTGCATTTTGTGTGGGGACGAGTTCAAACTGTTGGGGGCCTCACCCACCTACTGCGACGACTGTGCAAAGGTGGGTCAATTGTTTGAGCGTGTGCAGTACCATACTTGTCATGTCTGTGCTTGTCTCATGTGATGTGTGCGTAGAGATGGCCGAGTGTGTCTTTGTCAATGCGTGGGGCTTGTTGTGTTGAGCGTGACATGGAGTGAGCAGCTGGTTGCCGTAAGATAGACTTCGAGACTGACGTGTGATTCAAAAGAAGGGAAAAAAATACGACTTGGGGATCAATGAAATTTCAAGCCTTGTGGGTGGATAATGGGACTAAAAACCACGATAAGGGACCGTTCACATATTATGTCATCACATAAGGGCGGGGGGGGGGGGGGTCTCCTGAATGATGACAAATGATGACATGGGGGAGGGGGGTGGTGTTGAGTCCAAAGATGATGTCATCAATGTGGTTGGGTAAAATTGAAAAAGAAGAACATATATAGATCAAATTCATATTTTTATTATAATACCTGCCAATAAAATAACTAGTTAATTAATCAACCAATACATTGAACTACTAAATGGTTGAATCAGCCTGTCAGGGACACCTTGTAAAGCGTTTAGAGCATTAGTGGATATTAAGCGCTATATAAAATCTATTATTGATTTGATTTTATTTATAATCTGTTAGTTTGAATTAAAATAAATAGCAAACAGCACTATACAGGTATTTTTGGCCGTTATTTGACAAGTTTTGATTACGTCATCAAACAGGGGGGAAGGGGGGGGGGTAGCCATTTGATGACATGTGATGATAAGGTGGGGGGGGGGTCAAAATTAGTCAATTTTTGATGACATAATATGTGAACGGTCCCTAAGAGCAGTATGTTTCAGTAAAAAAAAAAAAAAAAAGCAGTTGGTGTAAGATGATGAACTGGTGGGATAATAGAAGGATAGGTATTGATGGCTGATTCGGTATATTATGTACAAATTTGTTTCGTGTGCATGTGCACTTTGTTGTTGTTGTTTGGGGAGGGGGGGGGAATCACGTCCTTTTTCAGTACAATGAGGCTATGATGTGTCAGTATACTGAAGGCTGGACTACTGGTGTACCTCGTCCCAAGCGGGATTTGAACCTTGACCTTCCGATTAAGCCCTTCAGCTATAATTATTCGCTTATGGCAGCTGTTTCGACTCTTATGTGGACTTTGAATCTTGCATATTAGTATAGGTTTATACAGGTAGAGAGGGATGGCCGAGAATGGCGACTTTGGCAGTCAGAAGACATCGCGTAGCCAAGCACGATATTTGCATCATTACGTATGAGATAACTGGATGGAACAAGGCAGTAGGATAAGGAAAGAATGGATCGGTATAGTACGTGAACAGGCCGGTCGGGGCCCATTACTAAAGCTGGGTTTCCATGTGCACAGAAATGGAAACGGCAAGTGAAACGTCAGAAACCCATCAAGTGGTAAAAAAGAAAAAGTGTTTCCATGGATGCAGAAAAGGTGCCCCGTGACAAATGAAAACATTCTTAGTATTTCACTACTTAAAGTGTTTTTGGCGTTTCCGTTCCCGTTTCCGCTGCGGTCTCTGTTTCCGTACACAAGAAACCGCAGCTTAAGAAGGATTTTAGAAAGAGATATGCTAGTTCACATTGAAACTGACCTTACCAATTCTGCGATTAACAAGGATGTTGGTTCACATTGAAATAGACCTAATCTTGTCTACGCTGACTAAGGGTGGTGTAGACCTGTGTAATCCATAAATTTTGCTTCATGCTAGCACAATAGGCACTCAGTAGGCAGTAATGCCGAATGTGCTAGTGTGAATCAAAAGTTATGGATGGGAACCACCGGCCTTGGGGTGGTCTGTTTCACACCATAAGGACTATGTTAGCTTTCTCCTGTCTTAATTGCCTATGGCGAAATGTGGTGAATAGCCAGTGCTCAGCGGCGAATGTGACTTAAGAGAGACCGCAGACTCCTCATGTAAATGGGGCGTTTGCTTTCTTCAGCCTCCGTAATCACACGAGGACCTGGAGGAGATTGTGACATTTTCACAATGTCTGGGAAGTTCTTGTATGGGCTGGTGACGCATTCTGGTGTCAGGGCCCACTACAGGCTGTCACAGACTCCAAGCCAGAGGTGAAATATGGCAAAAGTGTAGGGAAAATAATGTGTTTTGCAGATCCGTAGCTCAGCAAGAAATAACACAAAAGATTGAGCTTATTCAAGTTATTGCAATAAATTCTTGAAGGAAAGTTTGTTATTCTAAATGAAAAACAACTGGCCTTCGGTCACCGGGATCTTCGTCTGGCTTGCGAGAAAATTTGAACAATTTGAAGAAAACAGGAAAAACGAGAAACTCTTTGATCTGAATGCGAACGTGGTTTGTCTTAACAGCCATACACAAAAATATATTATTGAAGTATATAATTTGATTTATCGTTGATTTAGAGGTGTGTGATTTCAGTTTGCATGTATGAGTTTCCATATTGTCGACAGAACGCCGTATGTTATCAAAGAAACAGTTTTGAAGAAGAAAAAAACTATTTATAATAATAATAATAATGGATGGCATTTATATAGCGCATATCCATTACAAAAATGCTCTATGCGCTTTACAGAAACATGTCAAAAAATACATGGGTAAACTCACACACACAACCCACATTGATACACACATAATAATAATAATAATAGATAGCTTTTACATAGACTAGAAACTCTCATACAAATGACATTTTAACATCCTTTTAAACTGTGAAAATACTTGCGAACTGCGGACATCTAAAGGAATCTCATTCCACACCCTGGGCCCAACATGGCTGAAAGCCCTTTCACCAAAACTTTTTAGGTTCACTACGGGTACTTTTAGTCTAAGGTTGTCAGAAGATGATCTTAATGCTCTTGCAGGGCGATGCAGTTCTATAAGTTCTGAAATATACTCTGGCGACATGTTGTTGACACATTTATAACAAAATAAAGCCAATTTATATTTTATTCGCTGCTCAATAGGTAGCCAGTGGAGCTCCTTAAATATTGGTGTTATGTGATCTATCCTTTTTCTTCTTGTTATTAGTCTTGCAGCATTATTTTGGATTAACTGAAGCTTATTGATTTTACTTTTTGGAAGACCACTTAGCAGTATGTTACAATAGTCCAGCCTAGAGAGAAACAGCGATGTTACAAGCTGTTTTGTTACTTCAGTAGTTAGGCAGTGCCGTATACTGCTGATTTTCCGTAACTGGAAATTAAGATTCTTACACAGCTGACTAATAAATGGTGACATTGACATCTCTGCATCTAAGATTGTGCCCAGATCTTTTACTTTACTTGTCATTTTAATAAGATGGCCATTTACATTGAGATCTGGTGGATTGATTTTTTGTTTTGGATTCGTTATGAGCATAACTTCTGTTTTCTCATCATTTAGTTTTAGCTTATTATCATCCATCCATTTCTTAACTTCTTGTAT
This sequence comes from Onchidella celtica, assembly GCA_963931925.1. Taxonomy (NCBI): domain Eukaryota; kingdom Metazoa; phylum Mollusca; class Gastropoda; order Systellommatophora; family Onchidiidae; genus Onchidella; species Onchidella celtica. The sequence goes on from OZ007576.1 coordinate 47,867,262, forward strand.
GCAATGCTCCATTGTTTTTATCGTATCATCTAGGTTTTCAAGATCACATGCTTTATATATTTGGCTATCATCAGCATATTGGTGGTATTGAAGATCATATTTTCTGAAAATATCAGCAAGAGGTTGGGTGTATAATGTGAAAAGAATTGGGCCCAAAACAGAACCTTGAGGTACCCCAAAATTGAGTGTTTGGACATTAGAACAACTATCATTGACTCTCACACATTGTTTTCTATTTGAAAGATAGGACTGAAACCATGACAGTGCATTTCCTGCAATACCAAAGGTCTTTTGTAGACGATGTAATAGAATTACCTGTATATCTCACGATGTAATAGATATATTTACCTGTATATCTCACACCAGACTGAAAGCACTAGCAGTATTAGAATTTTTTTTATGCATCTAGTTGCTGCAGAGAAACATGAAAGAAAAACAAAGTGACGTGAATCAAGCTGATGTAGCCGATCTACGTTAAATGTCAACAATATAGTGTTTTATTTTTATAAGTCAGGGCGAACGTGATACCCGCGACACAGGCTACCGAGGCGAAGCAATTCGTCATATTCCGTCCGTGTGCTTGCGTGCGTATCATCGAGGTCAACAGTGCAACAGTTCGCACCACACCCCTTCATAATTGAATGAAAAATAGTAGTACTCGCCGTATTTATGCGTACGCAAGTTGTGGACATAGAGTGGGAGATGCAATGGTTCGTCTGGGTATTCTGTGTCTCGGGTGATACAAAAAAAAAAAGGTATGCATTGCGCATAATTATGTATGTGTCTGGTTGGTTCTTTATGGAGAACAATCCAGACCAATGATTAAGTTCAGCCTAACACCTGCAGCATCTCACCATCGTAACGGTTGGGAAAGAAAGACCCCAGAAGTACATGTAATACACAAATGTCACGTACCTTTCGGTTTGTAGACGCAACCAATAAATTTTACTGCGTCCTCACAATCGGCCTGTGGTGGTAGACAAAAGTAATTAAAATCCCAGTTGGCTGCAATTCTCTGAGTTCATCATTCTGTGGCCTTGGGGAAATTTTGAGGTTAGCGGAAAAATAATTATAATGTCACAGTCCAGACTGCTGGCAGACTGGCTTTCGTGTATTCCTCTCCCGAAGGGTCCATGAACACTTTGGAATCTTTTTATAATGTTGGACACAGTATTTTCCAAGTAAGAGGACAAGGTGGTCTAGAGGCAAGGTGCTCGCCTCTCATGCCGAGGGTACCGGGTTCAAATCCCAGTCAGTGCAGGCATGTTGGAATTTGGGGATTTTCTAATTATTTTCCTGTCCCTGATCCTGTGGTAGGTATGATCGAGCACCTAGTCTTCTCGGATAAGGATGAAAAAGTTGAAGGGCCCGTGTGCACGTTGCGCGCATTAAAGATACCTTGGCAGTTGGAAATGAACACGGGCCCTCCGAAGTTTCGTCTTTATCCGAGAAGACTAGGTGGTCGATCCTACCTACCACAGGATCAGGGACAGGAAAATATGAGAAAAATGCCCAAATTCCAACATGCCTGCACCGACCGGGATTTGAACCCGGTACCTTCGGCGTGAGAGGCGAGCACCTTGCTTCTAGACCACCGTCTCCCACTGTAAAGACTTTTTTTTTTTGGCTTCATTCCTTCCTGCCTTAATGGTCCCACTTGTCTAACATCCTGCCGGCGTGATTTTTTTCCGTACGATCTTTAGCAAATTTCGGAGCGGGGCAGCAACACACCCTCAAACACAGGTCATCGGCTAAGGGATTTCTCGTCCTATCGAACACTGCCATGGGTGCTGCAATCTCTGGACTGTGCCTGATATTATGACTCTAAACGTCACCGTGTTGGAGCTGACCTGTGTTTGGGTTTGTGTTATTGCCCCGCTCCTGAATTTGCTAAAGCTCGTACGGGGAAAAAAAAAACAACCACGCATCCCCCCAGCACTGGGGGGCGAGCACCCTTGCCTCTAGACCACCGACTCCCGCTGTAAACACGCCTTTTGTTTTTTGGCTTCATTTCTTCCTGCCTTTAATGATCCCACCAGTCTAACATCCCTCCAGCAGTGGGGCTGGGCCGAGCTGGGTTAGGCTGGGCCCTTCTCTTCTTCATCCACTCCACATCATTTACAGGGAAGCTTCAGGGCACAGAGATTATTACTGTGTTTTACTTCTGCCCGTGTCTGGCATTCCTAGAGCTGATTAGATTGTTTGTGTTTTTTTGTTGTTTTTTTGTTTTTTTTTGTTTCTTTTTCGGCATCGCAGCCATACTAATTGTTAGTTCATGTATCATCTCTGTCGGAGCACCCGGCCCCAGGAAGGGCTGAGCGGTTTAGCATCCTCTAACTCAATGGTTCTCAACCTTCTTCAGCCAATCGCCCCCATAAGTCCCAACTTTTCTGACATCGCCCACCGCCGTTCTCGAAAGAAAAAAGTCCATACTCAAACCCAACAGACAGACACATTTCACCAGGAGACATAATCATTACTCACAAATTATTATATTACTTTTTTCAAATCCTTTTTAATGACAACACGCGTGTTGATTGTTCATTATAAAAACAGAAAATATTCTTCATCAGTTAACGCACTGAAAAAAACGGCGTTTTTCTGTTCATAAAACCCATCCATGCGCGCATTGAACAAGTCAAGGGGCTACCCCGTATTTTGCCCCCAAATTGTCCTCCATCTTTATTTCCCCCCCCCCCCATTTTCCCCTTCATCGGTTTGCCCCCCCCCCAACTCAAAATCGCGACGTTCATAATGTGCCCCCCCCCCCACCCTCCGACTCAAAGTCGCGACGTTCATAATGTGCCCTCCCCCACCATCCGACTCAAAATCGCGACGTTCATAATGTGCCCCCCCCCTCCGACTCAAAATCGCGACGTTCATAGCGTGCCCCCCCCCCTTCCTTCCGACTCAAAATCGCGACGTACATAATGTGCCCCCCCCCCCACCCTCCGACTCAAAATCGCGCCGTTCATAATCTGCCCCCCCCCCCATCCTCCGACTCAAAATCGCGACGTTCATAATGTGGCCCCCCCCCCCACCCTCCGACTCAAAATCGTGCCGTTCATAATGTGCCCCCCCCACCCTGCGACTCAAAATCGCGACGTTCATAATGTGCCCCCCCCCCACCCCCCCGACTCAAAATCACCACGTTCATAATGTGCCCCCCCCCACCCTCCGACTCAAAATCGCGACGTTCGTAACGTGCCCCCCCCCCACCCTCCGACTCAAAATCGCGACGTTCATAATGTGCCCCCCCCCACCCTCCGACTCAAAATCGTGCCGTTCATAATGTGCCCCCCCCCCACCCTCCAACTCAAAATCGTGCCGTTCATAATGTGCACCCCCCCCACCCTCCGACTCAAAATCGTGCCGTTCATAATGTGCCCCCCCCCCCACCCTCCAACTCAAAATCGCGACGTTCATAATGTGCCCCCCCCCCACCCTCCAACTCAAAATCGTGCCGTTCATAATGTGCACCCCCCCCCACCCTCCGACTCAAAATCGCGCCGTTCATAATGTGCCCCCCCCCCCACCCTCCAACTCAAAATCGTGCCGTTCATAATGTGCCCCCCCCCACCCTCCAACTCAAAATCGTGCCGTTCATAATGTGCCCCCCCCCACCCTCCAACTCAAAATCGTGCCGTTCATAATGTGCCCCCCCCCACCCTCCGACTCAAAATCGTGCCGTTCATAATGTGCCCCCCCCCACCCTCCAACTCAAAATCGTGCCGTTCATAATGTGCCCCCCCCCACCTACCCTCCAACTCAAAATCGCGCCTTTCATAATGTGCCCCCCCCCCACCCACCCTCCGACTCAAAATCGTGCCGTTCATAATGTGCCCCCCCCCACCCACCCTCCGACTCAAAATCGTGCCGTTCATAATGTGCCCCCACCCACCCTCCGACTCAAAATCGCGCCGTTCATAATGTGCCCCCCCCTACCCACCCTCCGACTCAAAATCGCGCCGTTCATAATGTGCCCCCCCCCACCCACCCTCCGACTCAAAATCGCGCCGTTCATAATGTGCCCCCCCCCCCTCCGACTCAAAATCGCGCCGTTCATAATGTGCCCCCCCCTCCGACTCAAAATCGCGCCGTTCATAATGTGCCCCCCCCCTCCGACTCAAAATCGCGCCGTTCATAATGTGCCCCCCCCCCCCACAGTCGACTCAAAATCGCGCCATTCATAATGTGCCCCCCCACCCTCCGACTCAAAATCGCGCCGTTCATAATGTGCCCCCCCCCCACCCTCCGACTCAATATCGCGACGTTCATAATGTGCCCCCCCCCACCCTCCGACACAAAATCGCGACGTTTATAATGTGCCCCCCCCACCCTCCGAGTCAAAATCGCGCCGTTCATAATGTGCCCCCCCCCCACCCACCCTCCGACTCAAAATCGCGCCGTTCATAATGTGCCCCCCCCCACCCTCCGACTCAAAATCGCGCCGTTCATAATGTGCCCCCCCCCCCACCTCCGACTCAAAATCGCGCCGTTCATAATGTGCCCCCCCCCCCACCCACCCTCCGACTCAAAATCGCGCCTTTCATAATGTGCCCCCCCCCACCCACCCTCCGACTCAAAATCGTGCCGTTCATAATGTGCCCCACCCTCCGACTCAAAATCGCGCCGTTCATAATGTGCCCCCCCCCCCCACCCACCCTCCGACTCAAAATCGCGCCGTTCATAATGTGCCCCCCCCCCCACCCACCCTCCGACTCAAAATCGTGCCGTTCATAATGTGCCCCCGCCCACCCTCCGACTCAAAATCGCGCCGTTCATAATGTGCCCCCCCACACCCTCCGTCTCAAAATCGCGACGTTCATAATGTGCCCCCCCCCCCACCCTCCGACTCAAAATCGCGACGTTCATAATGTGCCCCCCCCCCCGCACACCCTCCGACTCAAAATCGCGCCGTTCATAATGTGCCCCCCCCCCCCACCCTCCGACTCAAAATCGCGACGTTCATAATGTGCCCCCCCCCCCACCCTCCGACTCAAAATCGCGACGTTCATAATGTGGCTCCCCCCCCACCCTCCGACTCAAAATCGTGCCGTTCATAATGTGCCCCCCCCCCCACCCTGCGACTCAAAATCGCGACGTTCATAATGTGCCCCCCCCCCACCCCCCCGACTCAAAATCGCGACGTTCATAATGTGCCCCCCCCCCACCCTCCGACTCAAAATCGCGACGTTCATAATGTGCCCCCCCCCCACCCTCCGACTCAAAATCGTGCCGTTCATAATGTGCCCCCCGCCACCCTCCGACTCAAAATCGTGCCGTTCATAATGTGCCCCCCCCCCAACCCTCCGACTCAAAATCGTGCCGTTCATAATGTGCCCCCCCCCCACCCACCCTCCGACTCAAAATCGTGCCGTTCATAATGTGCCCCCCCCCCACCCACCCTCCGACTCAAAATCGCGCCGTTCATAATGTGCCACCCCCCTACCCACCCTCCGACTCAAAATCGCGCCGTTCATAATGTGCCCCCCCCCCACCCACCATCCGACTCAAAATCGCGCCGTTCATAATGTGCCCCCCCCCTCCGACTCAAAATCGCGCCGTTCATAATGTGCCCCCCCCCCTCCGACTCAAAATCGCGCCGTTCATAATGTGCCCCCCCCCCACCCACCCTCCGACTCAAAATCGCGCCGTTCATAATGTGCCCCCCCCCCCACAGTCCGATTCAAAATCGCGCCATTCATAATGTGCCCCCCCACCCTCCGACTCAAAATCGCGACGTTCATAATGTGGCCCCCCCCCCACCCTCCGACTCAAAATCGTGCCGTTCATAATGTGCCCCCCCCCACCCTGCGACTCAAAATCGCGACGTTCATAATGTGCCCCCCCCCACCCCCCCGACTCAAAATCGCGACGTTCATAATGTGCCCCCCCCCCCACCCTCCGACTCAAAATCGCGACGTTCATAATGTGCCCCCCCCCCCACCCTCCGACTCAAAATCGTGCCGTTCATAATGTGCCCCCCGCCACCCTCCGACTCAAAATCGTGCCGTTCATAATGTGCCCCCCCCCCACCCTCCGACTCAAAATCGTGCCGTTCATAATGTGCCCCCCCCCCACCCACCCTCCGACTCAAAATCGTGCCGTTCATAATGTGCCCCCCCCCCACCCACCCTCCGACTCAAAATCGCGCCGTTCATAATGTGCCACCCCCCTACCCACCCTCCGACTCAAAATCGCGCCGTTCATAATGTGCCCCCCCCCCACCCACCATCCGACTCAAAATCGCGCCGTTCATAATGTGCCCCCCCCCTCCGACTCAAAATCGCGCCGTTCATAATGTGCCCCCCCCCCCCTCCGACTCAAAATCGCGCCGTTCATAATGTGCCCCCCCCCCACCCACCCTCCGACTCAAAATCGCGCCGTTCATAATGTGCCCCCCCCCCCACAGTCCGATTCAAAATCGCGCCATTCATAATGTGCCCCCCCCACCCTCCGACTCAAAATCGCGCCGTTCATAATGTGCCCCCCCCCCCACCCTCCGACTCAATATCGCGACGTTCATAATGTGCCCCCCCCCACCCTCCGACTCAAAATCGCGACGTTCATAATGTGCCCCCCCCCCCACCCTCCGAGTCAAAATCCCGCAGTTCATAATGTGCCCCCCCCCCCACCCTCCGACTCAAAATCGCGCCGTTCATAATGTGCCCCCCCCCACCCACCCTCCGACTCAAAATCGCGCCTTTCATAATGTGCCCCCCCCCCCACCCACCCTCCGACTCAAAATCGCGCCGTTCATAATGTGCCCCCCCCCCCCCCACAGTCCGATTCAAAATCGCGCCATTCATAATGTGCCCCCCCACCCTCCGACTCAAAATCGCGCCGTTCATAATGTGCCCCCCCCCCACCCTCCGACTCAATATCGCGACGTTCATAATGTGCCCCCCCCCACCCTCCGACTCAAAATCGCGACGTTCATAATGTGCCCCCCCCCCCCACCCTCCGAGTCAAAATCCCGCCGTTCATAATGTGCCCCCCCCCCACCCTCCGACTCAAAATCGCGCCGTTCATAATGTGCCCCCCCCCCCACCCACCCTCCGACTCAAAATCGCGCCTTTCATAATGTGCCTCCCCCCACCCACCCTCCGACTCAAAATCGTGCCGTTCATAATGTCCCCCCCCCCCACCCACCCTCCGACTCAAAATCGCGCCGTTCATAATGTGCCCCCCCCCCCACCCACCCTCCGACTCAAAATCGTGCCGTTCATAATGTGCCCCCGCCCACCCTCCGACTCAAAATCGCGCCGTTCATAATGTGCCCCCCCACACCCTCCGACTCAAAATCGCGACGTTCATAATGTGCCCCCCCCCCACCCTCCGACTCAAAATCGCGACGTTCATAATGTGCCCCCCCCCCCGCACACCCTCCGACTCAAAATCGCGCCGTTCATAATGTGCCCCCCCCCCACCCTCCGACTCAAAATCGCGTCGTTCATAATGTGCCCCCCCCCCCACCCTCCGACTCAAAATCGCGACGTTCATAATGTGCCCCCCCCCCCACCCTCCGACTCAAAATCGCGACGTTCATAATGTGCCCCCGCCCACCCTCCGACTCAAAATCGCGCCGTTCATAATGTGCCCCCCCCCCCCACCCACCCTCCGACTCAAAATCGTGCCGTTCATAATGTGCCCCCCCCCCCACCCACCCTCCGACTCAAAATCGTGCCGTTCATAATGTGCCCCCACCCACCCTCCGACTCAAAATCGCGCCGTTCATAATGTGCCCCCCCCTACCCACCCTCCGACTCAAAATCGCGCCGTTCATAATGTGCCCCCCCCCCACCCACCCTCCGACTCAAAATCGCGCCGTTCATAATGTGCCCCCCCCCCTCCGACTCAAAATCGCGCCGTTCATAATGTGCCCCCCCCTCCGACTCAAAATCGCGCCGTTCATAATGTGCCCCCCCCCCCCTCCGACTCAAAATCGCGCCGTTCATAATGTGCCCCCCCCCACAGTCGACTCAAAATCGCGCCATTCATAATGTGCCCCCCCACCCTCCGACTCAAAATCGCGCCGTTCATAATGTGCCCCCCCCCCCCACCCTCCGACTCAATATCGCGACGTTCATAATGTGCCCCCCCCCCACCCTCTGACTCAAAATCGCGACGTTTATAATGTGCCCCCCCCCCACCCTCCGAGTCAAAATCGCGCCGTTCATAATGTGCCCCCCCCCACCCACCCTCCGACTCAAAATCGCGCCGTTCATAATGTGCCCCCCCCCCACCCTCCGACTCAAAATCGCGCCGTTCATAATGTGCCCCCCCCCCCACCTCCGACTCAAAATCGCGCCGTTCATAATGTGCCCCCCCCCACCCACCCTCCGACTCAAAATCGCGCCTTTCATAATGTGCCCCCCCCCCCACCCACCCTCCGACTCAAAATCGTGCCGTTCATAATGTGCCCCACCCTCCGACTCAAAATCGCGCCGTTCATAATGTGCCCCCCCCCACCCACCCTCCGACTCAAAATCGCGCCGTTCATAATGTGCCCCCCCCCACCCACCCTCCGACTCAAAATCGTGCCGTTCATAATGTGCCCCCGCCCACCCTCCGACTCAAAATCGCGCCGTTCATAATGTGCCCCCCCACACCCTCCGTCTCAAAATCGCGACGTTCATAATGTGCCCCCCCCCCACCCTCCGACTCAAAATCGCGACGTTCATAATGTGCCCCCCCCCCCCCCGCACACCCTCCGACTCAAAATCGCGCCGTTCATAATGTGCCCCCCCCCCCACCCTCCGACTCAAAATCGCGACGTTCATAATGTGCCCCCCCCCCACCCTCCGACTCAAAATCGCGACGTTCATAATGTGGCTCCCCCCCCACCCTCCGACTCAAAATCGTGCCGTTCATAATGTGCCCCCCCCCCACCCTGCGACTCAAAATCGCGACGTTCATAATGTGCCCCCCCCCACCCCCCCGACTCAAAATCGCGACGTTCATAATGTGCCCCCCCCCCACCCTCCGACTCAAAATCGCGACGTTCATAATGTGCCCCCCCCCCCACCCTCCGACTCAAAATCGTGCCGTTCATAATGTGCCCCCCGCCACCCTCCGACTCAAAATCGTGCCGTTCATAATGTGCCCCCCCCCCCACCCTCCGACTCAAAATCGTGCCGTTCATAATGTGCCCCCCCCCCCACCCACCCTCCGACTCAAAATCGTGCCGTTCATAATGTGCCCCCCCCCCACCCACCCTCCGACTCAAAATCGCGCCGTTCATAATGTGCCACCCCCCTACCCACCCTCCGACTCAAAATCGCGCCGTTCATAATGTGCCCCCCCCCACCCACCATCCGACTCAAAATCGCGCCGTTCATAATGTGCCCCCCCCCCTCCGACTCAAAATCGCGCCGTTCATAATGTGCCCCCCCCCCTCCGACTCAAAATCGCGCCGTTCATAATGTGCCCCCCCCCCACCCACCCTCCGACTCAAAATCGCGCCGTTCATAATGTGCCCCCCCCCCCACAGTCCGATTCAAAATCGCGCCATTCATAATGTGCCCCCCCACCCTCCGACTCAAAATCGCGACGTTCATAATGTGGCCCCCCCCCACCCTCCGACTCAAAATCGTGCCGTTCATAATGTGCCCCCCCCCCACCCTGCGACTCAAAATCGCGACGTTCATAATGTGCCCCCCCCCACCCCCCCGACTCAAAATCGCGACGTTCATAATGTGCCCCCCCCCCCACCCTCCGACTCAAAATCGCGACGTTCATAATGTGCCCCCCCCCCACCCTCCGACTCAAAATCGTGCCGTTCATAATGTGCCCCCCGCCACCCTCCGACTCAAAATCGTGCCGTTCATAATGTGCCCCCCCCCCCCACCCTCCGACTCAAAATCGTGCCGTTCATAATGTGCCCCCCCCCACCCACCCTCCGACTCAAAATCGTGCCGTTCATAATGTGCCCCCCCCCCACCCACCCTCCGACTCAAAATCGCGCCGTTCATAATGTGCCACCCCCCTACCCACCCTCCGACTCAAAATCGCGCCGTTCATAATGTGCCCCCCCCCCCCCCACCCACCATCCGACTCAAAATCGCGCCGTTCATAATGTGCCCCCCCCCTCCGACTCAAAATCGCGCCGTTCATAATGTGCCCCCCCCCCTCCGACTCAAAATCGCGCCGTTCATAATGTGCCCCCCCCACCCACCCTCCGACTCAAAATCGCGCCGTTCATAATGTGCCCCCCCCCCACAGTCCGATTCAAAATCGCGCCATTCATAATGTGCCCCCCCACCCTCCGACTCAAAATCGCGCCGTTCATAATGTGCCCCCCCCCCACCCTCCGACTCAATATCGCGACGTTCATAATGTGCCCCCCCCCACCCTCCGACTCAAAATCGCGACGTTCATAATGTGCCCCCCCCCCCCCACCCTCCGAGTCAAAATCCCGCCGTTCATAATGTGCCCCCCCCCCCACCCTCCGACTCAAAATCGCGCCGTTCATAATGTGCCCCCCCCCACCCACCCTCCGACTCAAAATCGCGCCTTTCATAATGTGCCCCCCCCCACCCACCCTCCGACTCAAAATCGCGCCGTTCATAATGTGCCCCCCCCCCCACAGTCCGATTCAAAATCGCGCCATTCATAATGTGCCCCCCCACCCTCCGACTCAAAATCGCGCCGTTCATAATGTGCCCCCCCCCCCCCACCCTCCGACTCAATATCGCGACGTTCATAATGTGCCCCCCCCACCCTCCGACTCAAAATCGCGACGTTCATAATGTGCCCCCCCCCCACCCTCCGAGTCAAAATCCCGCCGTTCATAATGTGCCCCCCCCCCACCCTCCGACTCAAAATCGCGCCGTTCATAATGTGCCCCCCCCCACCCACCCTCCGACTCAAAATCGCGCCTTTCATAATGTGCCCCCCCCCACCCACCCTCCGACTCAAAATCGTGCCGTTCATAATGTGCCCCCCCCCACCCACCCTCCGACTCAAAATCGCGCCGTTCATAATGTGCCCCCCCCCCACCCACCCTCCGACTCAAAATCGTGCCGTTCATAATGTGCCCCCGCCCACCCTCCGACTCAAAATCGCGCCGTTCATAATGTGCCCCCCCACACCCTCCGACTCAAAATCGCGACGTTCATAATGTGCCCCCCCCCCCACCCTCCGACTCAAAATCGCGACGTTCATAATGTGCCCCCCCCCCCCCGCACACCCTCCGACTCAAAATCGCGCCGTTCATAATGTGCCCCCCCCCCACCCTCCGACTCAAAATCGCGTCGTTCATAATGTGCCCCCCCCCCACCCTCCGACTCAAAATCGCGACGTTCATAATGTGCCCCCCCCCCCACCCTCCGACTCAAAATCGCGACGTTCATAATGTGCCCCCGCCCACCCTCCGACTCAAAATCGCGCCGTTCATAATGTGCCCCCCCCCCACCCTCCGACTCAAAATCGCGACGTTCATAATGTGCCCCCCCCCCACCCTCCGACTCAAAATCGCGACGTTCATAATGTGCCCCCCCCCCACCCTCCGACTCAAAATCGCGACGTTCATAATGTGCCCCCCCCCCACCCTCCGACTCAAAATCGCGACGTTCATAATGTGCCCCCCCCCCACCCTCCGACTCAAAATCGTGCCGTTCATAATGTGCCCCCCCCCCCCACCCTCCGACTCAAAATCGCGACGTTCATAATGTGCCCCCCCCCACCCTCCGACTCAAAATCGCGACGTTCATAATGTGCCCCCCCCCCCCGGCCCTATCTCCCACTTCATCGTTTTCGTCCCCTTGTCCTTTTCTTCGTTTTGTTCCCCTCCCGCCCCCCGATGGAAATCAAAATGGTCCTCGTGTGGGCGATATCGCCCAGGCTGAAAACCGCTGCTCTAGCCGCGATTCGCCAACTCCATAACAGCCAATTAAGAGCCCCTGTATGATTCTGCTGGAGAGAAAACGGGTGTTGTGTTGTGTTATGTTGGACAAGCCTTGTCTGGAGGGAGATTTTTTACAAGGGAACCGTACAGACAGACACGGATAATGCATTACCTCCTTGTTATGTTGGTTCACTTTCACTCTAACATTTCGTCCTTTAGTGGTCTTGTCCTGGGCATCCGCGCCGTTCCGCTATTTTGACGGAAAATGACGTATGAAAAAGTAGAACACTCTTTGCCTCTGTACACTTGTCCACAGCATCCGTTCCGCTCCGCAATTTTTACGCAAAATGACGTATGAAAAAGTAGAACACTCTTTGCCTCTGTATACTTGTACACAGCATCCGTTCCGCTCCGCTATTTTTTACGGAAAATGACGTATTAAAAAGTAAAACACTCTCTGCCTCTGTATAATTCTCTACAGCATCCGCTCCGCTCCTCACTGCTGTTAAGGGAGCAATAGTTTTTCATATGTCATTTTACGTAAAAATAGCGCATCGGATGCTGTGGACAAGACCACTGAGGATGACAAGGTTCTAACTCCCTTCCGTCAACGTTTAAGAAAGCGAGGACTGAAGTTGATCATAGCTTTTAGAGCAAAGAATTTGTTTTATTTACTTATTTTTGGTAATACTTACAAATTACACACACCGAACCTGCTTGCTATTTTGACACACAGTGGAGGAGGCTTGTAGAAGGAATGTGTAGTGTGTAACTCGGTTCAGCCAAAACGTGGAGATGGAACCTGGTCATTCAAAGGGGACGATTTGACAACAAAAACAGGGAGTAACTGAGGTTTCGTGGAATTGACCTGCATCTATACTATATATATTTGTGGACTTCAGATTTTTCGTTGCAAAAGAATCGTAAAAGGCTGTAAAACTTGGCCCACTTGTTTATACAGCGCTGGGCCCGGCTGCCAGAGGTCTCAAGTTCGAATCAGACTTCAAATTTTATATGGTACATCAGAATGGATGTAAGTGTAAGGAAATGCCGCAAAAGTGATGGCCCACACTCCTTTTTGAACTTGTCATCCGATTTTGCGTCGTAAGCTTAGGTATCGATGGGTATGACAATAGGTTACCGACCCGGAAATGCCGGAGATAATGGAAACGTTATCATAATGGTTTTCTGCACTCCTTCTGGACTTCCCTTCCGGATGTGCGTCGCAGGTACAGCGTAGTATGAGCATCTATTACCGACCCGTCCCTAAGACACCCCCGCGGGCGAGGTCAACCATTGTTTGAGTTTTTATGCGTAGCCGCAATCCATTGTTTAAATTTTATGGCATAGGTTGAAATCCGTTTCCCAAATTCTGTGGCGTAGTTCACTCATCTGTATATATTCCAGAGCAAATCTGGAGTCGTCAGTCCGCAAGCGATAGACTCAGCTGTGAGGGCCTGCTCATGTAGAGCAGAGCACCTAGAGTCCGCAAGAGGTCGACTCAACCAACAGGGCCTGACCGTGTGCACGTACGGCAGAGCGCCTAAGTAGAGTCGCCCTGCGAGAGACTCTTTTGTGAGGGCCTGTTTGTGTAGAACAGTGCGCCTATTTGGAGTTCGTGTAGAACTCAGATGGACAGTGCCTGTGGGGCCTGTACCAAAGATAGCTCAAGACGAGCGCATTCAAGATTAAAGTTAGTGCATCGCAACGGCCTGTACTAAGTTAGTTCACGTAGAGCGGAATGGAAGTTTACTGGATTCACCAGTTCTCGAATGACGTAGACTCTCTTGCTCCATGAGGGCAGGAAGAACTGAAGAAGGGCGAGTAAGTCTATAATCGGAGACAGCTCGTAACGAGTGATGCACCAAGTTTAGTGCACGTGTATAACGTTCTAACGGAACTTTCGGAACAGTGTAAGACCTGTAAGTCCCCTGTGAGCGACGAGGCAGGCTTCTGTCGGGAACTGTTTCTAGGCAACCGCGCATCAGTGTATAGCGTAGGGTTGTGGTAGCAGTAACCCAGAGTATGCAGAATTGAGGGAACCAGTGCCCAAGACATCAAGTGACCACCTACATTCTAATCATACCAGTACATCGTATCATGTGTGTGTACTTAGGGCAGAACCTTTGTATCGTAAACGTTTAGTCAAGTTAAGAGTTTGTGCTTTGTAGTTGTGACCAGAGAACTGTACATGTAGTGTATTTGTACGAGGGACCGGGACAGTTGATTTACTATACCATTGTCTGTGGAGATTTTCAAAGAACAATAGTGCTGATATTCCAGTGTATCCAAGAAACAAGACTTTCGTGGACTGATTAACTGTCTAGACTTATTATCTACAAGCCAAGATCGTCGATCCAGGATAAGAACAATATTTTAGTTAATAATTGATCACTGTGGACATTAGAGTGAATTTTACAATAGTGCCTTTAAGTGGAAAGACTGTGGGAATGTGTATCATCTATGTCTTTAGCATGACCTTTGCATGTTAATCAAAATCTTCATTTCAGGATAGTTAGTTAGAACATTACTGTTAGGTTTGTATGAATTTTCATTCCATCATTATCTTGATTCATGAATTGTTTTAGGACTGTTAATTTTGATCTACTTAAGAGTAATGCGTATCACTACCGCACTTTGAACCCCATCCCACGAGTCCCAATAATATTGTGTTGTATGTGTAACTGTTTAACACCTTGTTCCGTTGGTTTGTTATAGCCTCACACGGTCTGAAACAACTTAAGGTTGCAAGCCGTACGTGCATGCTTTTGCCTGCACAGGGTGCGCCTTGTGACAGTAAGAGTGCACAGTTTTTAACAAAAGTCTCAAATCGGTGGTGTTTTTTTTATTGGAAATTTATTGTTCCTCAATTTACATTAGGCTCATTGACATGCTGTAGGTTTTTTTTTATGACATCATCACTTTGTTGTTGCATCTCTCTTATAAGCTATCTATGCAGCATTGATACCTTTCTTAGTTCACAGGCGTCTTAAGTTTTACCTCCCCCCCCCCCCCCAAAAAAAAACCTGTTCATCGAACGGGTACTCAGCTAGTTTGAAATAAATTAGGTCGTTTCTATCACTTTTTCCTTTCTGTCTATCTTTCTTTTCTTTTTTTAAAAGCTTAAAGTACACGCATAGACATGAAGCAAACCTTGAAAAAAAAAAAGTACGTATTTCGCAACACTCCATTTACACATTGCAGGAATAGATTTTGCTTTGAGATTAAACATCAAATAGTTTTTTGTTTGTCGTTGTTTCCCCATTCGGTATAAAACTCTCTCTCTCTCTCTCTCTCTCTCTCTCTCTCTCTCTCTCTGTCTCTCTCTCTTCTCTCTGTCTCTCTCTCTCTCTGTCTCTCTCTCTCTTCTCTCTCTCTCTCTCTCTCTCTCTTTCTCTCTCTCTCTCTCTCTGTTTTTTTTAACGTGCAGTATGTTATGGACAGAGCCCCAGGGAAATGCCAATGTGGTAATATTTAAAGCAAACAGATTTGATTTTTAAAAAAATAAAAATACAAAAAAAAGAAAAAGATTTTCTTTTGATAATTGTTGTACGAGGATAAAGGAGATTAAGGAAAAACCAGGCATCTTCAGACTTAGGAAACACGGGAACTTTGTGAATGGCCTGCGCTGGCACGGTTGGTTGGCCCACTTGTTTATACAGCGCTGGGCCCGGCTGCCAGAGGTCTCAAGTTCGAATCCCGCTCAGGACAAAATGCAACCGCACGTTTTTTTTTTGTTTTGCACTGCATCTTTAAGGCATTCATTCATCCATCACGAACCTGGCGGAGGCCTGGTCAACCGTATACCGTTATCACTGTGTAAAAAAAATAAAAAAATGGATCAGCAAGCCCCCAATAACCATAAGAAAAAAACAAATAAGGAATTGTCTGCGATGAATCATCAGTGGCTCTGGTTTAAACTGGCGCTTACATTAAAACTCCTGAGATTAATTCACAGCAATGGGGTTTAATGAAAGCAGTGTATTTATCAGGTTGGGTGGGTGCATTTTTAATGATAAAATGGGGTGGGGGTGGGGGGGGATGCTTTACATAGTTTTACAGCCTTGCAAAATCCCATTCAGGAGCTTTGGTTTAGAAATTGGTGTTGTTTTTTTGTTTTTTTTTTCCATAATTTGGGGGGGGGGGGGGGGGATGTTAAAACGGCATTGCATTTAGTTATTTATTTATTTATTTATTTAATGATTTATTTATTTATTT
>OZ007576.1:47888330-47898330 GCA_963931925.1 Onchidella celtica
CACACACACACTGATTATAATAGGTTTGTGTTTTATTGGTTTGGTGTTGTTTTTTACAAGATGTAAAGCTGACCGATTCCCATTGACTATGGTTTGCTGGAGCTGGGTTTTTCCGTTTTTCCTTTGGGATCGTTCAAAAATACTCTGTATAAGACGTTGTTGTTGTTGTTGTTGTTATTTTGGAGGGGCAACAATATCTAGTTATCTAGAGCTTGGAATTTTGGCCATTTTGAAGGAATATGGCTCGAGGCTGATAGTTTCTTGGTGACAAGTTCCACATTATCGATTTTTTGTAATCATACTCAATGAACAGGATATCGGAGCCGGTACCCCTTGTTTAACGGAAACTGCTCATTTACTCGTGTTGAAAGCTTACAGTTACAGCCTGCCATGTTTTCACTTTCAGCTGACATAGCTTTGTCACCGCAGGAATAGGTCGCTCATTTTTTTTCGCGGGAGAAACTGCTCTGATACATTCTTGAATTAAGTACAAAGACCCCAGTAAAAGGTTCCAAAATGTTACATTTTACCAGAATCAAAGGCTAGCTTGCCAGTATTTGGGGTTCTGGGGGGGGGGGGGGGGTTTCGTCAGGTAGCGTTTTTGATTTGTCGAGCTTCAAGTATCTAACTTTGACCCGGCAGCCACAAGATCAAAGAACATGGCGTCCACTAGTGGTGGCTCGCTAAATCCCGTCGCGAAAGAAAGGAAAAAACGATAGAATCAAGCATTACAAAGCATAGAAGGCGGTGACTTGTACAAGCTGCCAAAGGACAGATGGCAGGCTAACAACCGACCGAGCTGCTAAACTTCGCATATCCTAATATTTGTCATTCTTCAGTGCCGAACGCAGTCATCATCATCATTGCCTTTCTCACCCTGGATCAGGGTATAGGCCACCAACAAACACCTTCCATCCCTCTCTATCATGGGCCAGCCTCTTTACATTATTCCAAGTCTTTCCGCTTCGTTGCACATCATTTTCTCTGGCTCTTCTCCACGTTCCGCGCGGCCTTCCTCTTGATCTCTTGCCCTGGGGATTCCAGTCCAATACCTTCTTCGTGATGCTGTTTCCTGGCCTCCTGAGAGTGTGGCCGATCCATCTCCATCGCCTCCTACCAATTTCCTCTCTGACTGGGTTCTGTCTTGTTCTTTTCCATACAATTTCATTGCTGACCTTGTCTGTCCATCTGATCTTAAGTAGCTTCCTCAAACATCTGTTGATGAAAACTTGGATTCTCTTTATGCAGGCCTGGGACGCATTCCAAGTCTCACATCCATACAACAGGACTGACTTCACGTTCGAGTTGAATATCCTCAGCTTTGTTTTTAGAGATATATCCTTGGTTCTCCAAATCTTGCTTAAGGATGTGAAAGCTGCCTGTGCCTTTCCAATTCGTGCTTTGACTTCTGCCTCTGTTCCTCCCTTATTGTCAATGATACTACCAAGATAGCAGAAGGACTCTACATCTTCCAGTGGTTGATCTCCTACTGTGACTTGTTCGCTTAGGGGTGCAACAATTTTTAGGACCTTCGACTTCGCGGGATGTATCCTCAATCCAATAGATTCTGAAATTTTGTTTAGAGCTGTAGTCTTTGCTTGCATCTGGTCGTGTGTGTGCGACAATAGTGCCAAGTCATCTGCAAAATCTAGATCGTCCAGCTGTGTCCATGGGGTCCATTGTATGCCATTTCTTCCTCCACTGGTGATTTCTTTCATAAGCCAATCAATCACCAGGATAAACAGAAATGGGGACAGCAAACAACCCTGCCTAACACCAGTCTTGATATCAAAGCTGTCAGTAAGCTCACCATCATGTACGACTCTGCAACTTGTCCCCTCGTACATGCTCTTGATAAGATTCACCATCTTCTCTGGGATTCCATAATGTCTCAATATTCTCCACAGTGTTTCTCTATCGATGCTATCAAAGGCCTTCTCGTAGTCAAGGAAGTTCACTATCAGTTGGGAGTTCCACTCTAGCGACTGCTCTACTATGATTCTCAGCGTGGGCCGAACGCAGTGCCTACACATTTGATCAGTTCAAAGTAGGTGGTATGGGCAGTCACTGATGTTTTAGTGTGATGCATAATAATTAGGCGGCGAGCCATCAGTTGGCACCCGTACCAGCCCTTGGTTTGGTTCACCCCTAACTGGCAGGATTCATGTCCACCCACGGACTATTGGAGACGGCCTGACCTTTGTCCTGGTTAATTATGGCGCGCGGCGAGCTAGCTACCTCCGTGTCAGGCATTAGGTGTCTTTACCAGAGACGTTCCTTCATTGGCTGTCTCGCCTGAAGCTCGTGATAGGGCTATTCTCAGCACGCTAACGCTCAGGTTGAAATAATGGACATCTTTTAATTTGGCCGGGAAGAAGTTACTTTGGAAACCAGAGAAAATGAGTGGGCAGTGGGCGAATCTACCATGAAACTAATGAAGTTTAACCCTTTTGTGCTCAGGTTTTACGATGTTTGAAATCTCTCCCACGGTGTCTCCTGTTGTACATTCTTAATGAAGTTTAACCCTTTGGTGCTCAGGTGTTACGATGTTTGAAATCTCTCCCCACAGTGTCTCCTGTTGTACGTTCTTGGACAAGTTTGAATTCCTCCATAACTTATTTCACTTGATGCTATCGACTTTCTTTCTTTCTTTCTTTCTTTCTTTCTTTCTTTCTTTCTTTCTTTCTTTCTTTCTTTCTTTCTTTCTTTATTTCTTTTTCTTTCCTTCTTTCTCTCTTTCTTTGTCTCTTTCTTTCTTTCTTTCTCTTTTTTTCTTTCTTTTTCTTTCTTTCTGTCTTTCTCTCTTTCTTTGTCTCTTTCTTTCTTTCTCTCTTTCTTTCTTTCTTTCTTTGTTTCTTCTTTCTTTCTCTCTTTCTTCCTTCCTTTCTTTCTTTATTCATTTTAATTAACTTCGGTAAACCTCAAAAGTTTTTGGGCAAGGAACTTAATGTCTGGGCACATTGAGGGTTAAGCTGCAGGGTCCCCTAATCCCAGAGTGGCCCTGAAGAAATTTATTTGGTTTTTAATGGGTGAATTTGGATGCTGCCTCCTCATTGTTGCTGGTTGCGAAGGCAGCTATAACAGTTCAAGCTTCGGGATCCCAAACATGTAGGTGTCCCAAACATGTAGATGTCCCAAACATGTAGATGTCCCAAACATGTAGATGTCCCAAACATGTAGATGTCCCAAACATGTAGGTGTCCCAAACATGTAGGTGTCCCAAACATGTAGATGTCCCAAACATGTAGATGTCCCAAACATGTAGGTGTCCCAAACATGTAGATGTCCCAAACATGTAGGTGTCCCAAACATGTAGGTGTCCCAAACATGTAGGTGTCCCAAACATGTAGATGTCCCAAACATGTAGGTGTCCCAAACATGTAGGTGTCCCAAACATGTAGGTGTCCCAAACATGTCCCAAACATGTAGGTGTCCCAAACATGTAGGTGTCCCAAACATGTAGGTGTCCCAAACATGTAGATGTCCCAAACATGTAGGTGTCCCAAACATGTAGGTGTCCCAAACATGTAGGTGTCCCAAACATGTAGATGTCCCAAACATGTAGGTGTCCCAAACATGTAGGTGTCCCAAACATGTAGGTCCACCACTGCCTGCGAGGTGCCAGCAGGGCATGGCGTAAAGTTCAAGCGTGGCCAAGAAAAATGCATTTCGCAAAGTCCCATGTTCGGGACAAAATTTGAAAAAATAACAACTCACTCTGTAACTTTCTCTCTCTCTCTCTTTCTCTCTCTCTTTCCCCCTATCATTTTTTCTCTCTCTGTCTCTCTCTCTCTAGGTCCCTCCCTCTCCCTTCCTCTCTCCCCATCCCTCCCTCTCTCTCTCTCTCTCTCATCCTCCCTCTCTCTTTTTCTCACTTTCTCCCTCCCTCACTTTCTCTCCCCTTCTCTCTCTTGTTTCTAGACCCCCCCCCTCTTTCTCTCTCTTGTTTCTATAGCTCCCCCTCTCTCTCTCTCCCTCTCTCACCTCTCTCACTCCCTCCCCCTTCCTCTGTCTCCCTCCCCCACCCTCTCTCTCTCTCTCCCTTCGTCCCCACTTTCTCTCACTGACACACACACACACACACACTCCATGACCCTCCTCAATCTCTTCAATCGATGACATGGAAATAAGACAGGAAGGACAGAAGAAGAAGAAGAAAAAAGAAGCAATGTGAAGACGAACTCTTAAAGAGAATGAAATAAAAAGAGGGAGCGGGAAGGCGTGAGCAAGCGGAGTTAATGAAAATATTTTTTAAGAGTCCTTCACACGCGAGTCCTTTAATGTGTTGGGGGAAGTGTTGATAGGAACAGGAACAGGAATAGGGCCAGGCAATTTGTTTCCACGTCCTCTTTATCTCTTCTGATTTTTGCTTGGTTTTGTTTTGAAAACGAGAATTTGTTTTATTTTCTAATCTTTTGTCGTTGTTGGTGGTGGTGGTGTTGTTGTTGGTGTGGTGGTAGTGGTGTTGTTGTTGATGTGGTGGTGGTGGTGTTGTTGTTGATGTGGTGGTGGTGGTGTTGATGTGGTGGTGGTGGTGTTGTTGTTGATGTGGTGGTGGTGGTGTTGTTCTTGATGTGGTGGTGGTGCTGTTGTTGTTGATGTGGTGGTAGTGGTGTTATTGTTGATGTGGTGGTGGTGGTGTTGTTGTTGATGTGGTGGTAGTAGTGTTGTTGTTGATGTGGTGGTAGTGGTGTTGTTGTTGATGTGGTGGTGGTGGTGTTGTTGTTGATGTGGTGGTGGTGGTGTTGTTGTTGATGTGGTGGTGGTGGTGTTGTTGTTGATGTGGTGGTAGTTGTGTTGTTGTTGATGTGGTGGTAGTGGTGTTGTTGTTGATGTGGTGGTAGTGGTGTTGTTGTTGGTGTGGTGGTAGTGGTGTTGTTGTTGATGTGGTGGTAGTGGTGTTGTTGTTGGTGTGGTGGTAGTGGCGGCGTTGTTGTTGGTGGTGAAGGTAGTGGTGGTAGTGGTGTTGTTGTTGATGTGGTGGTAGTGGTGTTGTTGTTGGTGTGGTGGTAGTGGTGTTGTTGTTGATGTGGTGGTAGTGGTGTTGTTGTTGGTGTGGTGGTAGTGGTGTTGTTGTTGGTGGTGAAGGTGGTGGTGGTAGTGGTGTTGTTGTTGATGTGGTGGTAGTGGTGTTGGTGTTGTTGTTCGTGGTGGTGTGGTGGTAGTGGTGTCGTTGTTGATGTGGTGGTAGTGGTGTTGTTGTTGATGTTGTTGTTGGTGGTGGTGGTAGTAGTGGTGTTGTTATTGGTGTGGTGGTAGTGGTGTTGTTGTTGGTGTGGTGGTGTTGGTGTTGGTGTTGTTGTTCGTGGTGGTGTGGTGGTAGTGATGTTGTTGTTGGTGTGGTGGTAGTGGTGCTGTTGTTGATGTGGTGGTAGTGGTGTTGTTGTTGATTTGGTGGTGGTGGTGTTGTTGTTGATGTGGTGGTAATGGTGTTGTTGTTGATGTGGTGGTGGTGTTGTTGTTGGTGTGGTGGTAGTGGTGTTGTTGTTGGTGTGGTGGTAGTGGTGTTGTTGTTGGTGTGGTGGTAATGGTGTTGTTGTTGATGTGGTGGTAGTGGTGTTGTTGTTGGTGATGGTGGTAGTGGTGTTGTTGTTGGTGTTGGTGTGGTGGTAGTGGTGTTGTTGTTGGTGTTGTTGTTGATGTGGTGGTAGTGGTGTTGTTGTTGGTGTTGTTGTTGGTGATGGTGGTAGTGGTGTTGTTGTTGATGTTGTTGTTGATGTGGTGGTAGTGGTGTTGTTGTTGGTGTAGTGGTAGTGGTGTTGTTGTTGATGTGGTGGTAGTGGTGTTGTTGTTGGTGTTGTTGTTGGTGATGGTGGTAGTGGTGTTGTTGTTGATGTGGTGGTAGTGGTGTTGTTGTTGGTGTGGTGGTAGTGGTGTTGTTGTTGGTGTTGTTGTTGGTGTGGTGGTAGTGGTGTTGTTGTTGGTGTGGTGGTAGTGGTGTTGTGGTTGGTGTGGTGGTAGCGGTGTTGTTATTGGTGTGGTGGTAGTGGTGTTGTTGTTGGTGGTGGTGGAAGTGGTGTTGTTGTTGCTGTTGCTGGTGTTATTGTTGTAGTAGTTTAGGTTGTTTTTTAGACTGTTAATTAACTCTGTAGTACGGATATGCGCTTCCTTTTAAAAAAAACAAAAGGAGAAGTACAAATGCCGAGGGCAAAGATCCGGCGAAAACAAAGGCTTAAACACCTGAGAAATTCTCTGTAAATAAAACCAAAAAAAAAAAAAAACTTAAAAATGCGAGTTATAGATTTTCACCTTAATTTTCTTATCTCACTTGAAACTCATATTAATTGGTTCGTAAAAATTTCTGGCAGTTAAGCAATACAAAATTACGTGCAACTTTTTTTCTTTTTGCCACATTTTGGCTTTGCTTCAATCAAAGCTTGCTTGCCGTTACAATAATTTAGCAGTACAGAAGCATAGTTTTTTGTTGTTGTGTTGTTGTTGTTGTTGTTGTTGTTGTTTTGGGGGGGGGGGGGTATTATAATAATTCAGCAATACAGAAGCACGATTGTTTGTTGGTTGGGGGGTGGGGGGGGGGGGGTGCTGTTTTAATAATTTGACACCGCAGAAGCATGTTGTTGTTTTTTCTTGGCGGGAGGATGGAGGGGAGGGAGAGAAATACCATGATTGTTGGTCCAGCTCTGCCTTAGGCGTCCACTGGCCCAGGTCGTGTCTCAGCCAGATAAAGAATGGTTATGATGGCAAGCTGGAAGTCGTGACCGTTCGTGAGCGTAACGCAAGCTGGCTGTGGTTTGCGTGATGATCAGTGATTAATTCTGTGTGTGTGAGTCTGACAGCCCCTCTGTACATGTATTTGCCCTCTCTCTTTCTGTCTCTCTCTTTCTCTTTCATTCTCTCTACTTGTCTCTGCCTGTCTGTCTCTCTATTTCTCTCTCTCTCTCTGTCTGTCTGTGTGTGTGTGTCTCTCTGTTTCTATTTCTCTCTCTCTCTCCTGTCTGTCTGTCTGTCTCACAATTTTTCTCTCTCCTCCATCTCTGTCTGTCTGTCTGTCTTTCTGTGTGTTTCTTTCTTTCTCTCTGTCTGCCTATCTATTTCTTTCTGTCTCCTTGTCTCTGTCTGTCTGTCAGTCTGTCTGCCTGCGTCTCTTTCTCTGTTTGTTTTTCTCTTCTCTTTTTTCTCTCTTTCTCTCTCCCACAATAATACGTCATCTATTTCGTCTTTCTTCCGATCGTCTGTCTGTCTGTCTCATTGTCAGTTGTTAAAGTTTCAGTCGATCCATTTCTTTAACATTGTCCACGAATCTCAGCCTTGAAGGACCCAGACTGGAATCCCAACTTAACTCTGCGTTTCTACAGTATTACTCTTGACAGCTGTCGATACAATAGCACTGGACGCTCATACCTCTTGGGTACCGGTGATACGGCGTGAAAGGTCAGCTCTGGAGATGACAGTTGTTGTTCGAACATGACAGCAAGCACTTACAGCGAGAACATTGCGTGACAGAAGTCGTTTAGTGTCAGTGGTTCTGGACACGGCTTGGGAGTCGGATAGACGTGTTTTCTGACGCGTGATGTTTGGACTTCGTTGTAAAGGGGAACTTGGCTGACTCATGCCATTTTTTTGTCTTTTGCTTTGTTACACATGTGGAAGAGATCATAGCTGAGCATTGATAGTCGGCCAGACAGACAGACTGACGGACAAATAGACGAGGGGACAGACGGATGGACGGACGGGATATATGGAATGGGGGTAATGCAATTCGAATTGCAACTACAAAATGACCTCTCATACTGCACTCTCCTACGTTACATTGTCAGACAGACAGACAGACAGACAACGGAAGGACGGCCTGGATATAATATTATGGGCAGAGAAGTAATAGGTGGACAGATATGCGGAGTTCAGCATTTAAATGAAAGTTATGCATTTTCAATTGTGACTACAAAACGATCTACCACACTGCGCTATCCTCTGTTTCACTGACAGACAGACAGACAGGCGGACGGACGGACGGACGGACCGAATGTGTGGATAAAGAAATTAGACAGATATGCGGATTTCGAAGGTAATGCATTTTGCACATCTGTCGCCTCAGGAGCCTCGAACACCTAGCAATCACAGGGAAGATCGAAGGCAGGAAAAGCAGGGTTCGACAGAGAAAAACTTTCATTGAAAGTCTTAATTCATGGACAACAAATAAACGTCACAACAACAACTCCTTCTACCACACTGCACGTTTCTTCGTTTCGCAGTCAGGCACACAGACAGACAAGTAGACTTACGGACGAACGGACGAACGGGATGTAGGTATAAAGAAGTAGTAGGTGGACAGAGATATCCAAAACACAATTTGGCTTCGTCCCACACAAAGGCACCCGAAATGCTATATTCACACTATCTATGCTAATGGAAAGATGCATAGAAATACAGAAGGACCCATACCTACGCTTCATTGACTATTCAAAAGCTTTCGATAAAGTTAAACATGAGGAATTATTTAAAATTCTGAAAGAACTAGACATAGATGGAAAAGAGTTAAGAATAATAATAATAATAATAATATATTGCATTTATATAGCGCCCAACCCCGTCGATGACAAGCTCTGGGCGCTTTAACAAACTCTTACACACACACACACACACGCATACACAAAAGAAATTCAAAAATATTTACTATTGTTGCTGCCGAAAAACACCTAGCCTAGTTTGTCTGAAAGAAATGGGTCTTCAGATGGCGTTTGAAAGAACCAATGTCATTAATTTCCCTGGTTGTCTTTGGAAGAGTGTTCCAGATGGTAGGGCCAAGAAATGAAAAGGACTTTTCTCCTACAGTGGACAGATTCATTTTAGGTACTTTCAATTTTGTAGTGTCAGATGATGATCTTAGTTGACGAGATGGAACATAGTAATCAGTTAAATCAACTAGGTACGATGGAGCAGTATTATTGACACATTTGTGACAAATGGATGACAATTTGTACATTATTCTTTTCTCGACTGGCAGCCAGTGCAAACTCTGCAGAAGTGGCAGTGCTGAATCTCTTTTCTTTTTCTTCAAAACAAGTCTCGCTGCATTGTTTTGAGCAATTTGGAGTTTTCTAATATTTTTTTGTGAAATTCCAGCCAAAAGGGAGTTGCAATAGTCAAGCTTTGAAAGTACAAAAGAATGTTCTAAAACAGCCGCAGTTTCAGTTGAAATAAGATGTCTGATTTTACCAATTTTCCAGATTTCCATGTATAGAATACGAATGAGGTGACTAACCTGAGATGACATAGAAAGATTTGAATCAATGTAAACCCCTAGGTTTTTTACTTTTTTTGAAATTTCTATTGAATTAGTGCCAATTATCATCTCAGTTCTGTCCACTTCTTGCAGAACCCGCTCACGGCCTAATAAAATAACCTCAGTTTTATCCTCATTTAGTGCCAGTTTGTTTTGTTTCATCCAGCTTTTAATTTCTGTTATACAGTTTCCAGCCTGCTGCAGAAGGCTGTCAACATCGCATGGCAAGGCAGAACTGTAGAGCTGGGTATCATCAGCATAGAAATGATATTGTAAATTAAATTTCTTTATTTCATGTACAAGTGGAATAGTATAGATAGTAAACAAAATAGGACCAAGCACTGAGCCTTGTGGTACGCCATACTGAAGCGCATAAGAAAAAGATCTTATTTTGTTGGTTACAACAAATTGGTGGCGATTTGACAGGTAAGATTCGACCCATTTAAGGGCGACCCCTCTGATTCCAAACGATGTTTCTAGCCTTCTGAGCAGGATTTCGTGATCGATGGTGTCGAACGCTGCTGATAGATCCAACAAATTTAGCAGAGTAATATTTCCAGAATCTGCCTTTACTAATCATTAGAAATCTTTACTGGGACCAGACTGCTGCAGTGCGAATTGAGGGAAAATACAGTGAATACAAAAATCTGTTCCAGGTCCGGCATTTGAAGAGAGAGACAGGTGGACAGACATGCCATATGAAGGTAATGCAGTTTGAATTGTGACTACAAAACAATCTGCCACACTGCGCTTCCTTCC
>OZ007576.1:47903330-47918330 GCA_963931925.1 Onchidella celtica
CACTGACGGTGTAACTTGTATTGCAGCGTAGATTTGTCAGCAGAATCTCCTCTGTTGATTTTCCAAATGCACTGACCATAGGGGTCATCTCTGAAATCTGCATGGAGGTTTGCGGGGGGGGGGGCGGGCGGGGGCTGAGTTTGAGTTTGGAGAAAGCGCTCTCGACACAATAACGGGCATGTAGTGCTAGGAAAAGCAAGACGAAAGACAGAATATAACAGAAGGATAGGTACAGCACGAGGCTAATCGATTGAATAGCTCGCTCACTATTATCGTCGGTGTAGAACAATACTCCTGTAACCCCATCAACATATTTTGTGGGTTACAGGAGTATTGTTTCTACAACGACGATATATTGACGTGCAGCGTCCAGGCCGGAGGGCGGGAACGACGGTGCCTATTCTGTGAGGGAGGGAGGTTAAAGGTGCTTTGACACAGAGACATCAGGGCGAGTGTGGATGTTATGTAGAGTCAAGAAGTGGGGTAGAGATACGGTCCTGCTTAAGCCTGTTGTATAATGGTAGTATTCACGATACATGGAAAGGGGGGGGGGCGTACAAGTGAAACAGTTAAACACAGGATATCGGTAAGAGATGTATCAGAAACAGTGTTCCTGGAAGCGTGTTTGCCGATTACAGTGCAGACCAGCAAATTCAGGAGCCGGGCAGCAACAGACCACCAAACACAGGACAGCTCCAACACATCCTAGGGATTTTCGGTGACGTTCAGAGTCATATCAGCCACAGTCCAGAGACTGCAGCACCCATGGCAGCGTTTGATAGGACGAGAAATCCCTTAGCCGATGACCTATGTTTGGGGTCTGTTGCTGCCCCGCTCCTGAATTTGCTGGTCTGCACTGTAATCGGCAAACATGCTTCCCGGACACATCACATGAAAATGTTCATTCTGTTTCACTGCTTGAAGGGTTTTTGACGTCTCTGACGCCGTTTCCGTGTCCGTATGTGAAAACCCAGCATAACCCAAACTCTTACATTATTTTTCTAAAACTTCACCGTGGAAACAAAACCTAATTTGACCATGATGCCCAGATACTCCGTTCGTAGAGTTAAACTTTGAGACATGTTACTCTGAGCATAATGATAGTAGGACTTTGCGCTGGAGAGTCCCCTGTTCATGTAGACGTGGGCAGTTCACGCTCCTGAGCCGTGTCGAATGATGATAGTAATTGTGATTGGTGTCGGAGATGAAGCAATGGTTTCCACTGATCGATGGTCAGCTTGATATCACTGGAGGTGGGCGGGTCTCTCAGGGAATACTAGATTATAGTGATTGGTTCAGACATAGTACTCACGCAAGTACAGAGTGTGTGATTTTTGTAGGCATCCTTCTGTGGGGCCATTTTTTCCATCTATCTATCTATCTATCTATCTATCTATCTATCTATCTATCTATCTATCTATCTATCTATCTATCTATCTGTCTGTCTGTCTGTCTGTCTGTCTGTCTGTCTGTCTGTTTGTCTATCTGATGTATGTATGTCTGTCTGTATATCTGTCTATCTACATGTATCTGTCTGTCTGTCTGTCCATCTGTCTATCTATCTTTATTTGTCTGTCTATCTATCTATCAATCTATCTATCTATCTATCTATCTATCTATCTATCTCTTTATCTGTCTGTCTGTCTGTCTGTCTGTCTGTCTGTCTGTCTGTCTGTCTGTCTGTCTGCCTGTCTGTCTGTCTATTTATCTGGCGGTTTGTCTGTGTATCTGTCCGTCTGTCTGTCTGTCAGTCTTTATGGATTAGTTCATCAATCCATCCATTCTTTCTTTCTGTCAGACATCCACCTCCCGTTCTTTATTACGATACCTGCAAAATAAGCCTTCCTCCTAGCGGCGTGAATTCAACATAATAACTCAAACACGAAGATTGGTCATTGTTAGGAGTCTTGGTACGTGTATGTTACATTATAAGCTCTAGCTAAACAGTGCACAACTCACAACAGCTGTATTATGTATATAATCTCAGTATCCGTGAAAAAAACTGCATTCGTCTGCATAGCCTTCTGTACAATTCGTTGCGACAAAATAATAATACAATTTAAACAAAGCAGGAAATTTAGGCGCACAGAGGCATGAACAGCTGCGACGAGAAATTGTTATGAAATAGAACGGGAAAAAAACGTGACTACAAAAAATGAACCAGTCTGAGAGCTGAATTAGACACGCGCGAAGATTTTTTATCAAATATTAATTTTCACGTCGTGTGTATCAAACACGCATTCTGGACTCGTGCGTGTATGAACGTCATGAACAAGAAATAATATACGCTACATAAGAAAAACCAACACAATCATGTTGTCATGACGTATCAGCGTTTTGCAAGGACTGGCCTGTGCACGGTGCATGCACACGAGGATATTACCCAAACTTGATCAGACAGTCGCAGAATGTATGTATGCCGTGACAAGTATATATAAGGTGACGGGAATATCGTAAGGGGCCATCTATGAAGTTTGTGTGTTCGATTCTGGCGATTTAGACCTGCATCCGCACCCCCAGATCCTGTACGTTTTTATAACTACATGTTTGGCTTCAACCTTTTCCCCTCTCCTGTCTCGTAACCCCCCCCCCAAGCCCCACACCCTCTCCCTGCCTCACCCCTCGATTTCTGAACGAATATACGGCCATTAGAACTGTGAATGTTTATGACGAAGCCTAGATATTCTACAATTTTCTTTGTTTAGACGTTTTGCATGGAAAAGTACTTTGTGTCATGGGAACCATATTGATTTTATATTCTATATAATGGAAGAACTAACTTTGCTTTTTTTGCTTTTTTTTTTCTTAGCTATTGTTGTTGTTGCTGTTTTCACCTTTTTTACCTTTTTAATACCACAATACAATACAATACTTGAAAAGCTCAAACCATGATCTTCTTTCTTTCTCTTCTCCCTCCCTCCCCCACCTCCATATTCATTCCATACGCTGAATACACTCCCCCCCCCCACACACACACACACCACTCACCCCCCCCCCTTCCCTTCCGTGGGTGGTTGGTGGGCCCTTCTAGTAGGGTCCCCCCCCCCGCCCTCTCCTTCTGTTGTGTTCTGTCTATCGTCTGGCGTTTCCTAGCACAGTGTGAATGTTATCACGACGACAAGAGGCTTCCTCCAAACTCAAATCCCCCCACCTAAGTGCTTCTCTGCTGCTGTCCAAGCAAAAACTCGCAGTTAAGTAGAAATATTCTGTTTAGATTCTATATATTTCCTATTCAAATCTTTTATTGTTCGACTGTATTATCTGTTCAATTTTCCTTTTTTTTTTCTATTGTTGTTTTTTCGTGTTTTTTTTCCTTGAAAAGGGTTGTTGCTGAAATATCGGCCATTTTCTGTCATGCCTCTACTTTGCGTTTCTTTGTATCGTTTAGGTATTATTTCTTGCGCGAGGTTGACCCCTATGGTCAGTGCATTTTGGGAAATCAGCAGAGGAAATTCGGCTGACAAATCTGTGTTGCAATACAAGTTGCACCGTCAGTGCAAATAGATTATATTATGTACGTATGGAGAGAGACGAGTGGACGGATGATACGTAGATACCGCTATACAGACAAATAGACACCGTCATGTGACGGAACACGGCAAATGCAGACTGAGAGCCCCGTCCACCACTTCATTACTTGATTTCTGTGTCCCTTTTCTACGCAAGTGTATTCGGACAATTGCAGATGACAGATCTTTTATTGCCAAATACTCTATGAATTACTTGAAGGAATGTTTTTTTTTTTTTATTTGATTGACGGTAAGCACATTAAATTAGGCCTATTTCAGATGTTACGTGCTAAAACTGTAATCAAGACTGGGAATACATTTCTTAAGGCTAAAACTGTACTCAAGACAGGGACTACATTTCTTAATGATGCTAAAACTGTAATCAAGACTGGGAATACATTTCTTAATGCTAAAACTGTAATCAAGACTGGGAATAAATTTCTTAATGATGCTAAAACTGTAATCAAGACTAGGAATACATTTTTTACTGCTAAAACTGTAATCAAGACTAGGAATACATTACTTAGTACTAAAACTGTATTCAAGACAGAGAAGACATTTCTTAATGATGCTAACACTGTAATCAAGACTAGGAATACATTTCTTAATGCTAAAACTGTATTCAAGACAGAGAAGACATTTCTTAATGATGCTAAAACTGTAATCAAGACTAGGAATACATTTCTTAATGCTAAAACTATATTCAAGACAGAGAACACATTTCTTAATGATGCTTAAACTGTAATCAAGACTAGGAATACATTTCTTAAGGCTAAAACTGTATTCTAGACAGGGAATACATTTCTTAATGCTAAAACTGTAATCAAGACTGGGAATACATTTCTTAATGATGCTCAAACTGTAATCAAGACTAGGAATACATTTCTTAATGCTAAAACTGTAATCAAGACTAGGAATACATTTCTTAATGCTAAAACTGTAATCAAGACTAGGAATACATTTCTTAATTCTAAAACTGTAATCAAGACTAGGAATACATTTCTTAATTCTAAAACTGTAATCAAGACTAGGAATACATTTCTTAATGCTAAAACTGTAATCAAGACTAGGAATACATTTCTTAATGATGCTAAAACTGTAATCAAGACTAGGAATACATTTTTTACTGCTAAAACTGTAATCAAGACTAGGAATACATTACTTAGTACTAAAACTGTATTCAAGACAGAGAAGACATTTCTTAATGATGCTAACACTGTAATCAAGACTAGGAATACATTTCTTAATGCTAAAACTATATTCAAGACAGAGAAGACATTTCTTAATGATGCTAAAACTGTAATCAAGACTAGGAATACATTTCTTAATGCTAAAACTATATTCAAGACAGAGAACACATTTCTTAATAATGCTTAAACTGTAATCAAGACTAGGAATACATTTCTTAAGGCTAAAACTGTATTCTAGACAGGGAATACATTTCTTAATGCTAAAACTGTAATCAAGGCTGGGAATACATTTCTTAATGATGCTCAAACTGTAATCAAAACTAGGAATACATTTCTTAATGCTAAAACTGTAATCAAGACTAGGAATACATTTCTTAATGCTAAAACTGTAATCAAGACTAGGAATACATTTCTTAATGATGCTAAAACTGTAATCAAGACTAGGAATACATTTCTTAATGCTAAAACTGTAATCAAGACTAGGAATACATTTCTTAATGCTAAAACTGTAATCGAGACTAGGAATACATTTCTTAATGCTAAAACTGTATTCAAGACATAGAAGACATTTCTTAATGATGCTAAAACTGTAATCAAGACTAGGAATACATTTCTTAGTTCTAAAACTGTAATCAAGACTAGGAATACATTTCTGAATGCTAAAACTGTAATCAAGACTAGGAATACATTTCTTAATGATGCTAAAACTGTAATCAAGACTAGGAATACATTTTTTACTGCTAAAACTGTAATCAAGACTAAGAATACATCTCTTAATGCTAAAACTGTAATCAAGACAGGGAAGACATTTCTTAATGATGCTAAAACTGTATTCAAGACAGGGAAGATATTTCTTAATGCTAAAACTGTATTCAAGACAGGGATTTCTTAATGCTAAAACTGTATTCAAGACAGGGAATTCGGAAGATATTTCTCAATGCTAAGCCGTATTCAAGAAAGGAAAGACATTTCTTAATGCTAAAACTGTACTCAAGACAGGGAATACATTTCTTAATACTAAAACTGTATTCGAGACAGGGAATACATTTCTTAATGCTAAGACTGTACTCAAGACATTGAAGATATTTTTTAATGCTAAAACTGTATTCAAGACATTGAAGACATTTTTTAATGCTTAAACTGTATTCAAGACAGAGAAGACATTTTTTAATGCTAAAACTGTAATCAAGACAGGGAAGACATTTCCTAATGCTAAAACTGTATTCAAGACAGGGAACACATTTATTGTATTCAAGACAGGGAAGACATTTCAGCGGATGGTTGGTGGGCCTCTCTGGCAGAATCTCCTTCTGCCCTAACCTGCTGGTATATTCTGACTGTTGTCTTGCTCTTCCCCAGCACGATGTGACCGCCATGTGCCGTTGTACTTTCTCCAAACTCAAACTCAAGTAAAAAAGGTTTTTTTTCTCCCTTTCTTATGAAATTTTTGCCCTTCCGTCTCCTGCGTACTCGTGCCGTTTTATGATGAGGCCCAGTTATTTGTATCAGTCTACCCAATTGGAAGCAGTCCTCATCCTACCATTGTCCTGTTTCAGCAATATCGGTCTGTTTGTCCCACTCAGTGTATCATGTCGTCCCAAGCATTTGCTGATTAAGTAATGCAATCTTCATGTATATCTATGGACATCCTTTGTTTGCACAGTAAGGAAAAGATGCTGATGTTGTAAAAAATCTAGATCGATGCCCTTTCCATCTGGATATTCACAGCCCTTTACAGAAGTAGGCCAAGGCTATGGCGTGACCTACTTTTTGCAGTCCTGTTCTTATTCACACACATACCATAAATAATAATAATAATAATAATAATAATAATAATAATAAAGTTCAATTATATAGCGCATGTCCAGAGATGCTCTATGCGCTTTACAAAACATGCAGAAACAGAGCAAATCTCATTCCTAACAACTGACCACGCTCTCTCTCTCTCTCTCCTTCACACACACACAAACACACAGACTATACATCAAAGTGTTTTCTGAAGAGATAGGTCTTCATTTCAGATCTAAAAAGTGCCTCGCTTTCTATGTTTCGAATATTTGGTGGTAAGGAGTTCCATACAGCTGGTGCGCACACAGAAAATGCTCTCTCTCCAATTTTTTTTTTGTTTTAGCAAATTTAGATTCTAGTAGTTTTTTATCAGCAGATCTCAATGCTCTAGATGGTTTATATGGATGAATAGAGTTTATAAGATAAAGAGGAGCATTGTTGTACTGACATTTCTGGCATAACACTGCAATTTTAAAATCTGTCCTTGCCTTTACAGGGAGCCAATGAAGACTAATAAGCAAAGGTGTAACATGTTCCCTTCTACGTTGTTTAAGTATTAATCGAGCAGCATAAAATACTCTCGTGCAGTGGCATTTTATGCACTTGCACGCTGACGTAGTGGTCCAGTGATGGACATACAGTCCGTAACACAATGAACAGACAATATCCCTGATCCTGTGATGGGTATGGTCGAGCACCTAGTCTTCTCGGATAAGGCTTAAGGACGAAAACTCGGAGGGCCCGTGGGCAAATTGCGCATGTTAACCCTGTTCCTGCCAAGCCCAAACGCCCCTCCTTCCTTCAGGCTACCAGAATAATGGATTCCCGGATAGAAAGACAGCTAGAATTAGTATAAAACATGCCGGAACAATGTCGGCCGATACATTGCAGCAGTTTTAGTTTGAAACGGTAGGCTGATATCGGTCACACATCAGTCTTCTGCTACATTATGGTGGCCGATATATCGGCCCCGTGACAGCAAAAGGGTTAAAGATACCTTGGCAGTTGAAAATCGAGAAGAGCAAGGCCGAAAGAAACGAAGGCCGCGGCGTGGGCAAAATTCTAAAAAAATGCTCAACCCTACCACTAAAACACACGGAAAGAAGAACAAGAAAAATAATCATTGGTTACGAGAGGGCGAGTAGATGTACAGCTGTTGTTATTTATTCGGCATGAAACCGACGACTTGTGTAGAAAAGGGACAGAGAAAATGAAGTAATTGCGTGATCTGCGCTAATAATATACTTGAGTGTACGTCGATCACCAATGGCTACCCCAACCCCCTTTTCGCCTGAGAGTCTGCATGTGTATGAGAGAAAGTCTTGTTACAGAAAGTCTTGTTCTCTCCATTTGCATCTCTCTCTCTCTCTCTCTTTCTTTCTCTCACTCTCTCTATCTCTCTCTATCTCAGAGCAACAACAAATAAAAACACAAGTAAAGTGAGGTGTAAATGCCAAGGGCAGCGAACCTCCTAAAATAAGATTTAGAACACAACAAGCACACACACGCACGTTCACACACACACATAATATTAAACAGCCCACAGCTGTATTCACACTCAACCATCCCTCACGTCCGACACCTAATCTCCTCAGCACTTATTATTAAAATCTATCGAACGCTCTGGAGTTGGCTATTCTATTCTGTTCTGACTTGAGTTTTTTTGCGCGTGGCACACAGCAATATCTCATCCCTTTCATCACCGCACGCACCCCCCCCCCCATCCTTTTTTATTTGTTTGGGTCGTGATAGAATCGAAGAAGGTTTCGCTCATTGATTGAGATACAGATACACTGGCTGTCTATAAATACTGCACGACCTTTACGCGTGCTGTGCACACGTGTGTGATCCTCGTGGTTGGTTTAAGCTTTTTTGTTTGTTGTTGTTTTTTCTGGTGGGGAGGGGAGAGCGGTGGTTTGGTAGTTGCTGTTGTTGCTGATATTGTTGTTGTTATTACGGTATTTGTGGTTGTGTTGTTGTTGTTGTTGATGATGTTGCTGTCAATGCTGGTGTTATTGTATTTATCTTTGTTGCTGTTGTATGTGTAGATGTTGCAGTTTGAAACCAGGCAGGAGAATTTTTACAGTTGATGTTTCAGTGTTATTGATTTGATTCTGATTTGAGTAGATTAGAAGACATGGAAGGAAATGTTCACAGAGGGAACGAGAGAGAGAGAGTGTGTGATTATAAAGGGGTAGGGTGTGTGTGTGTGATGACAGCAACAACAACAACATGGGACACGTTGGCCTAGAAGCAAGATGCTAACCTCTCATGCCGAAGGTTCCGGGTTCGAGCCGAGGTCGGTGGAGGCATGGTGGATTTTTTTTTGGGGGGGGGAGGGGGGGAGAGAGATTTCCGTCCCAGATCCTATGGTAGGTAGGATCCAGCACCTAGTCTTCTCGGATGAGGGACGAAAAACTCGGAAGGCCCCTGGTACACGTTGCGCACGCTAAAGATAACTTGGCCGTTGAAATTTGAGAAGAGCAGGCGGAACAAGGTCGCTGCCCGGGCAAATTTCTGAAAAAATAAACCAACAACGAACCCCCACCACAAAAACACCACACAGAAACAAGAACATGAAAAACTACAAACAAGAAATGTGAGGTGTAAATGCCAAGGGCAGCGGAACCTCCTGACATAATGAGCTAAACAAATCAACAGGAACAACAAATTAGTATAGAAATGGCACAAATCAACAGGAACAACAAATTAGTATAGAAATGGCACAAATCAACAGGAACAACAAATTAGTATAGAAATGGCACAAATCAACAGGAACAACAAATTAGTATAGAAATGGCACAAATCAACAGGAACAACAAATTAGTATAGAAATGGCACAAATCAACAGGAACAACAAATTAGTATAGAAATGGCACAAATCAACAGGAACAACAAATTAGTATAGAAATGGCACAAATCAACAGGAACAACAAATTAGTATAGAAATGGCACAAATCAACAGGAACAACAAATTAGTATAGAAATGGCACAAATCAACAGGAACAACAAATTAGTATAGAAATGGCACAAATCAACAGGAACAACAAATTAGTATAGAAATGGCACAAATCAACAGGAACAACAAATTAGTATAGAAATGGCACAAATCAACAGGAACAACAAATTAGTATAGAAATGGCACAAATCAACAGGAACAACAAATTAGTATAGAAATGGCACAAATCAACAGGAACAACAAATTAGTATAGAAATGGCACAAATCAACAGGAACAACAAATTAGTATAGAAATGGCACAAATCAACAGGAACCACAAATTAGTATAGAAATGGCACAAATCAACAGGAACAACAAATTAGTATAGAAATGGCACAAATCAACAGGAACAACAAATTAGTATAGAAATGGCACAAATCAACAGGAACAACAAATTAGTATAGAAATGGCACAAATCAACAGGAACAACAAATTAGTATAGAAATGGCACAAATCAACAGGAACAACAAATTAGTATAGAAATGGCACAAATCAACAGAATATTTTCCAAACAAAAAAAAACACCAAAAAACTTGCAAATAATAACAAACAGAAGAAACAAAAAAGAACAAGACATGTTTATTTGTTGTCCGAGTGCACTTGGAGGTCAGCACGTTTACATCCTGTATGTATGTGTGTGAGAGAGTCTGCATGTGTGTGTGTGAGAGAGTCTGCATGTGTGTGTGTGAGAGAGTCTGCCTGTGTGTGTGTGTGAGAGAGAGAGTATGTATGTGTGTGAGAGAGAGTCTGCATGTGTGTGTGTGTGATAGTATGCATGTGTGAGAGAGAGAGAGTCTGCATGTGGGTGTGTGAGAGAGAGTATGTATGTGTGTGAGGGAGAGAGTCTGCCTGTGTGTGTGTGAGAGAGAGAGAGTATGTATGTGTGTGAGAGAGAGTCTGCATGTGTGTGTGTGTGATAGTATGCATGTGTGAGAGAGAGAGAGTCTGCATGTGGGTGTGTGAGAGAGTATGTATGTGTGTGAGAGAGAGAGTCTGCCTGTGTGTGTATGAGAGAGAGTATGTATGTGTGTGAGAGAGAGAGTCTGCATGTGGGTGTGTGAGAGAGAGTATGCATGTGTGTGAGAGAGAGAGTCTGCATGTGTGTGTGTGTGAGAGAATCTGCATGTGTGTGAGAGAGCGAGAGTCTGCATGTGTGTGAGACAGAGTCTGTATGTGTGTGTGAGAGAATCTGCATGTGTGTGTGTGAGAGAGTCTGCCTGTGTGTGTGTGAAAGAGAGAGAGTATGTATGTGTGTGAGAGAGAGAGTCTGCATGTGTGTGTGTGATAGTATGCATGTGTGAGAGAGAGAGAGTCTGCATGTGTGTGTGAGAGAGAGTCTGCCTGTGTGTGTGAGAGAGTCTGCCTGTGTGTGTGTGAGAGAGTCTGCATGTGTGTGTGAGAGAGTCTGCCTGTGTGTGTGTGAGAGAGTCTGCATGTGTGTGTGTGTGTGAGAGTCTGCATGTGTGTGTGTGTGAGAGTCTGCCTGTGTGTGTGTGAGAGAGTCTGCCTGTGTGTGTGAGACAGAGTCTGCATGTGTGTGTGTGTGAGAGAGTCTGCATGTGTGTGTGTGTGAGAGAGTCTGCATGTGTGTGTGTGTGAGAGAGTCTGCATGTGTGTGTGAGAGAGTCATCATGTGTGTGTGAGAGAGAGTATGCATGTGTGTGTGTATGAGTCAGTGAGTGTATGCACTGCACTGAACACGTCCTAGCCAGCTCACCCCCACCTCCCACAGCTTGTCACTGCCAGGGCCAGGGTTGCGGCTGTAACCGGTAATGACGTTGACGTCCGCCTCCTCCTCTGTTATCTTGCTGTGCTTCCCCTCAGTAATGATCAAACTTTTTCCTTTCTTTTGTTTGTGCTTCCTCTCTTCCCTATCTCTCTCTCCTCCCCTCCCCCCCCCCTCCTTCCTTCCCTCCCTCCCTTCCCCTTTCTGCATTTCTGTCTGTCTCTGTTTCTCTCTCTCTCTCTCTCTCTCTTTCTGGTCTGTCTTTCTTTCTCCTGAGTCCGTCCTCCCAGTCCCCCCTCTCTTTCTTTCTTTCCCTCTTTCTCTCCCTGCTTATCTCTCTCTGGTCTATCTTTCTTTCTCCGTCTCCGTTCCCTCTCTCTCTCTCTCTGTCTCTCTCTCTGGTCTGTCTTTTTCTCTCCCCTTGCCTCTCTCCCTCCGGTGTGTCTCTTGTTATCTCTTTCTCTCTCTCTCTCTCTCTCTCTCTCTCTCTCTCTCTCTCTCTCTCTGGCCTGGTCTGTCTTTCTTTCTCCCCACTCTTCCGTCATTCCCGCTCCGCTGCCTTTCCCGTTTTCTGTCTCCAGTCTGTCTTTCTCCCTCCCTCCCTCCCTCCCCCCTCTCTCTCTCCCTCTTTCTTCCCCTGTTCTGTCTCTCTGTCTCCATCCCACCCCTCTCTCTCTCTCTCTCATCAAATGTCCTCACAAGTACACCACTTTCTATACTATTTTCACTGATCAAAAAATTTGATTGCATACGCACACGTCAGTTATTGATCTGCTGTGTACTTGAATGTTTCTTTTGATTCGTTAAATACATTGTGTGTTTGATTAGCATCGTTTCATTGGTCTTATCGCCTCCAAGGCGCCTACCTACGGTTGTCAAGGCCGTGTCGCTGTGAGTGGGAAGTTTCAATATCAGACATCAGTGCTATAGCCATCGGCGTTTCCCCCTGTCTATATGGGTGTTTGTCCCCCCCCCCTCCCCGGATGTGACTTAAATATGACATGACATCCCCTCCTGCTCTTTCCCCCTCTTCCTCTGCCTCTGTTAAACTATATAATTATATACCTCTTACTCTTTGTCGCCTCCTCTCGCTTATTGTCTCTTCTCTCTCTCTCTCTCTGTCTACTTTTTTCATGTCCTCTCTTCCCTCCCCCTCTCTCTGTCTTTCTTTCTCGTGCTCTCTCTCTCTCTCTCTCTCTCTCTCTCTCTCTGTCTACATTTTTCATGTGCTTTCTTCCCTCCCCCTCTCTCTGTCTCTCTCTCTCTCTCTCTCTCTCTCTCGTTGTCGATGTATGATGATAGAGGGAGTCCTAATTTGCATGCGAAATGAAGAGAGGGATGGAGATAGGGAGAGATTTGCAATCTTCCTGAATGCACCTTGTTGATTTGAGTTCTCTCCTCCCCCCCCCCCACCCCCACTATCTCATTCTCTCTCTCTTTCTCTCTCTCACTCTCACTTTCTCTCTCTCTTTCTCTCTCTCACTTTCTCTCTCTCTCTCTCTCTCTCTCTCTCTCTCTCTCTCTCTCTCACACACACACACACACACGCACGACTGGATGCCCGATTTTACAGCACTTTCATTCCACGACATTTGAAAGAAAAACAATTGTCTGAGGCGGAAATGGAATCATTGATACATTTCCACTGGTTTATAGAGTGAATGAGTTTCTCTTCAGTCCTGTGGAGTTGAGTGATGAGCATCCTTATTGCTTTCTGGTTTATATATCGTTTTCTTTTTGTCTTGTATTCTTTCATTCTTCCGGGTTTCTTGTCTGTAGATTTTTTTTTGTTATTGCTGCTGTTGCTGTTGTTGTTGTTGTTGTCGTTTCAGCTGTTGCTGCTGCGGTTGCTGTTGTTGTTGTTGTTTCAGCTGTTTTTGCTGTTGTTGTTGTTGGTGGTGGTGTTTCTGATGTTGATGGTGGTGGTGGTGTTGGTGTTTCTGCTGTTGGTGGTGTTGGTGTTTCTGCTGTTGATAGTAGTGGTTGTGATAGTGTTGGTGTTTCTGCTGTTGATGGTGGTGGTGGTGTTGGTGTTTCTGCTGTTGCGGTGGCTGTTGTTTCAACGGTTGCTTCTGTCTTTCTTTGTTCCTGCTGCTGCTGCTGTTGTTTTTGTGGTTTCAGCTATTACTGCTGTAGTGGCTGTTGATAATGATGTTGTCGAAATCGTGCCATGGTAATTCAGTTTAATGTCTGCAATTCACCTGTCGTCTATATTATCGTTATTCCTGTCTTTCTTCTGCGTGTGGTTGGCGGTCGCTTCATGTAGAGTCTTCCCCTGTCCTACCATTGTGTTATATGTGAATGTGCATGAGAAAACCCACAATTAGTCGGCAGAGCTGATTTTGAGAAAAACGGCTTTGAAGTGAAAATATGGGTCCGACACAAACTTCCAACTTGGCTGTTGTTTAGGGGACCGTGGCATATTACAGGGTAAACTGTAAATGAGCAGTGAACACTACTCACTATGATTTCTATAACGGCTTAGTTATTAGACTACGGTCTCCTAACAACAATCACTCCAATATTACTTGATCGATTAGCTA
The DNA here is from genome assembly GCA_963931925.1 of Onchidella celtica. Classification (NCBI taxonomy): domain Eukaryota; kingdom Metazoa; phylum Mollusca; class Gastropoda; order Systellommatophora; family Onchidiidae; genus Onchidella; species Onchidella celtica. The sequence goes on from OZ007576.1 coordinate 47,917,085, forward strand.
TTGCCACTTATGGGATTAAATGCCGATTTCTCAAAATCTTGTTTTAGGGGGGTCACTGACTTCAATTTATCAGAAATGTCTTGTCTTTTATTATATGTACAGAACTCAAAATGTCACGTTGCCGACTTATGCCGGGTTTTCTCATGCACACTCACATTTTATCTGTTGTCTTGCTTTTTGCCTGGCACAATGTGACCGTTATCGTGTCAACGTGTTTTCCCCTAACTCAAACTCAAATTCCTGTCCTTGATCATGTGGCAGGCAAGATGGAGCACCTATTCTTCTCGGATAAGGACGAAAAAACTCCGAGGGCCCTTGTGCACGTTGCGCACGTTAAAGATACATTGGCAGGTGAAGTCGAGGAGAACAGGACGAACAAAGCTGCTGCCCGGGCAAAAATGTTAAGAAAAACTCATGTCTAGCACAAAAACACACAGAAACAAGAATAAGAAAAATGAACAGAAGAAAAGTGAGGTGTAAATGTCAAGACCTACGAACCTTCTAAAATAAAGCCCTAAACACCCAGATATTTTGGATGCAACGCCCCTGCACCACGAAGCTTCCAATTCCGACCCAGAGTATCTGATCTGGTTCTCCCATCTCGCCCGAGCGATGAGAAAAACGATACTAAACGCTGCGAGCGGTCGCCCGGTAATTAAACTGTGGACGCCTTGGGAAAGGGTTATTCGATACCAATCTGAATACTGTAACAAGACACGAGAGCTGAAATGATTATTTTTTGTGGTCTTTGTTCTTACAGCGCTCGCAGTTGTGCAATATGCAGTATTGGCGGGGGCGGTGTCATCAGATAGCTTCATCTTTTCTTCCGTGATTACGACGAAGCGGAACTGGTTTTGATTTTTACTGTAAAAACATTAATTTTTTAAAATGTTATTTGTCGTTGTTGTGTGGGAGGTAAAAGAGGCGCTGAAGGTATCCATAAACTACGGCACTCTCAGAGACGGAAGGAGGATGGGTTTATTGGCAATGTCAAAATTGGGCAAAAAGAAAAAGTTGTATCGTTTGGGGGAAGTTTCAATATCAGACATCAGTGATATAGCCATGGGCGTTTCCCCCTGTCTGTATGGGGGTCCCCCTCCCCCCCCCCCCGGACGTGGCTTAAATATGACTTGACATCCCGTCCTGCTCTTTCCCCCTCTCCCTCTGCCACTGTTAAACTATATAATTATATATATACCTCTTAATCTTTGTCGCCTCCTCTCGTTTATAATCTTTTCTCTCTCTC
>OZ007576.1:47920830-47935830 GCA_963931925.1 Onchidella celtica
CTTCAGCGGCGTCTTCCCATTGGTAAGTGGGTACCCGGGTGGTTTGGGGGGAGGGGGGGGGGGCGCTTCTGGTAGGATCTCCCTCGGACCTATCATTGTGTTATATTCCGTGTATTGTCTTGCTTCTTCCGAGAACAATGTGACCGTTACTTGGTCGACGTGCTTTCTCCAAAAGCAAACTCAAATTCCCATTGGTAGTGGTCATTCTGCTGAAAGAACTTGCGAACGCCCCCAATGTCAGGCTTTCCATTTTAGCGGATTTTTTTCCCCTCTTCTTCTTTGTCTTATTATTATTTGATAGTTTTGTCTCGAAATCTGGTAGGAGTCGATGTCAGATTGTCTTACATTATTGAGATTACTATTTCAAAATTTGCGGAGAAATCTGATTGGAGGTGATGGAAAGAATGTGTCCATGAGTGAGGTCAGACAGGTAGGAGGAAAGAAGTGTATGGCATGTGGAAAGCGAGATGTTATTTCAAAATTTGCGGGGAGGTTGGAGCGATAGAAAGAATTTGTCCATGAGTGAGGTCAAAGAGGGAGGAGGAAAGAAGAGTATGGCATGTGGAAAGCGAGATGTTATTTCAAAATTTTCGGGGAGGTTGGAGCGATAGAAAGAATGTGTCCATGAGTGAGGTCAAAGAGGGAGGAGGAAAGCAGAGTATGAAAATATGTGGAAAGCGAGATGTTATTTCAAAATTTTCGAGGAGGTTGGAGCGATAGAAAGAATGTGTCCATGAGTGAGGTCAAAGAGGTAGGAGGAAAGCCGAGTATGAAATGCGGAGAAAGAGAGGGGATCTTTGGGGTCCAATATTATGACCGAGATATTTCTAATTTCGAGGCAGATGGAAATAATGAAAAGAAAAAATATTCGAAGGAACGAGGATTTTGAAAAATGACAAGGAGAAAGATGGTCGTGCTATGTATTCCATTACCTCTCTCTCTCTCTCTCTCTCTCTCTCTCTCTCTCTCTCTCTCTCTCTCTCTCTCTCTCTCTCTCTCTCTCTCTCTCTCTCTCTCTCTCTCTCTCTCTCTCTCTCTCTCTCTCTCTCTCTCTCTCTCTCCCCCCTCTCTCTCTCGCTCTCTCTGTCGGACAGTCTGACTGCCTGTCTGTCTGTTTGCCTGTCTGTCTAGCTATTAAAGTCGTTAGCTTTCGCCCTGAGTCTTTATCCATTGAAAATGTAAAGGCAAAGAGAGACAATAACGACATTTGGAACTCTACCTAGAACAAAAGCTCGGGAAAAGATCAAATTATAGAAATATCGTCCACCGAGCCGAGGAGAGAACTCCCACCGCCCCTCGGAAAACAAGAAACAAAACAAACAAAACAAAACAAAAAGAAACGAAAAAAACCAAGATTGGATTGAAAAACCTGGATCGATATTTCTCAATGGACGCCAGCGGTAGAATCAGTGTATCTTGGGAGTATTATTGTGATGAGTTGATGGGTAGTGGAAAGAGGAAGCCGTGGATTGCGAGGAAAATAAGCCGTTTTTGTGTGAGAAACGGAATGGCCAAACGCAGGAAAGAGAATAGAAATTCTGATTAGATGAAGGAAGATGAGAAAAAGTTAAAGGTGGAGTTTAATTAATCATTTAACTGTGGTTTAGTTTACTTCTAGTGGTTATACATGATTGGGTGAAAATAAACATGTAGAACAGTACAGCATATTTGCCCGGGGTTAGAGAGGTATCATGCTAAGGCCCCGTATAAACAGCACACAGATAGCTGCTGGTAGACAAGAAGTGCACACCATAATTTCCTGTATTTTCTTAGTGAATCCGGAAGACTCTATCATACTAGAAAGCCCTGTGAGGGTAGAAACACGGTGACACGGACAGGGACAGCCAATTGCTGTCAGATCAAAACTTCAACAATCGTGCACGCCAAAACCACTCGTGATTTCTTTAAAAAAACACCAACCCGGTTATGCTGAACACGGACAGGCACGGACAGCGACAGCCAGGAAAACTCGAATGGTGCGTGTTATATTTCTCCTGTCTGTTTCAAGGGAGTTAAAATTACGATTCAATTATCGTTCCCAGTGATCGTTCTAGATTAATATATATATAATTTATGTCAGGATGGACGAAGAGAAACTGATCATTGCTGTGCAAGAAAGGCCAGCAATTTATGTCAAGAGCGACAAAAATCACGCTAATCGTGATTATATATATTGAAGCAATGGGAAACTATAGGCCTTGAACTGGGATCCGATGGTAATTTTTCAAAGATACAAAGATGAATGTGTACCCATTGTACTACTGTGTCTCAATATAAGATGCTGTGTCATGGATGGCAGACCTGGTCCTTTTTCAGCAGGGAAAACAGTTTACTAATGTTTATGAAATGTCATTTTAAAATGTACTTATTCTTTTATGTCATTTCCTATTGAGACGCAACACTCCGCGACGGTGAAGTGAAATATTTTGTAAGAGCCATCCTCACTGCAATAGCGTCTCGCGTGGGTCTTTTTATATCATTGACGGAGCAATCCCCAGTTGTGTCTGTAGAAAAGTCGAAGACTTCACTCATCAGTCTTACTCTTTCAGGTTCTTTCAAGTGAATAAAGTTGTGTAAAACACAAATGGCCTTAACAATGTCATAGGCAAAATCTTCTGCTACTTCTATTTCTATTGGCTTTCGTAAACTGCGCCACATACTGGAAGTCACACCAAATGTGCGCTCAACTTGTCGGCGAGCACGTGAATATCGATAATTGTATAGTCTCTTTCCGTCATTTAAATTGCGTCTAGGAAATGATTTCATCAAGTTTCTCATAAGTGGGAAAGCTTCGACTCCTACAAACAGATAGGGTAATTCTACAGTGGTGTTTGGAACTTGTCCTGTCTCAGGCAGGTTCAGTTTATCGGCTTTTAAACGTTTGAAAAAAGATTTCTGAATGTTGAAGGCTGAATTCGAAAACATTCAATGAACCTTTCCTCATCATTCACAAGCTGTGGGAAGAGATGGCGATATTCCCCTTACAAAAAGCGTTTTTATTAATAGGATGAACTGCATATCTTCGATGAGAAACCCCTTCAGGCATTTCTTCTTCTTTGTCAGCGCCATTTTTGACAATGTTGCTGTCTCTTGCTGTCTGTATTAATGTGACCACATTTTCACGTGCCTGTCCGTCCCTGTGGGACAGTAAGTGACTGTTCCTGTCTGTCCGTGCCACCGTGTTTCTACCCTTAGACACAGTCAGCTGCTGGCAGACAAGAAGTGCACACCATACTTTCCTTTATTTTCTTAGTAAATCCGGGAAAACCCTATCATACAAAGCCCGGTCAGACACAGTCAGCTTCTGCCATTATTTCTTGGGTGTACATTTTGCTGGCAGCAACTGGCTGTGAAGTTCTGGGCTTAGAATGATCAAAGAGAGTAGAAATGATTTAGACGAGAAACTTCCTTCTTTGTACCTCTAAAAAAGGTAGCACACAATTTGCGCGCTGATCGGGGGCGGGGCCATTGGCGCATAACATAAATATGACATGATAATATAATAATTTATGATGCAGATTTGTGACGGTGCTTCTGCGACGAAGAAAAAAGAAAAAATAGCCAAAGTTTTTCCCACAGCGATGGAAGTTATAAAATTTGACAAAGTGGCGCCAATCAAGGCCTTGAACGATAGTTGATCAGGGAAAAAACTTCAATATTTCCCTATCTGGCTTTGTAAAATACGGCACTTTTCATGACTTCCGCGCATTCGCCGCTAGGTGGCGATGCGAAATCTGTGCACGCCAAAGGAGCTAGCCGTCTTATCTTATTGGGTCTAGTAGCCTTGGTATGATACCCCCAGTACAGAGGAAAGACTGGAATATCGGATGCTTAGAAAACATCGGGTGGGTCGCCGAAGATTCGGGTAGAAATTACTGGCGGATCCAAGAGACTTGTCTTGAGACAAGAAGCTAGCAGAAAAGTCAAAATGCTTGGAATTGAAGAAGATTACATAATTGGCATTTATAAAGCCGATAATGTTGCTTTGATTTTTTACATGTTGGCATTTCGAGTTGTTGTTTTTTTACTGGGGCTAAGAACACAGCCTTTATTGTGTGGACAGAGGGATGGATGGATACATGGGTGTATGGAAGGACGGATGAGTGGATGGATGGAGTGTGGACCGATGGATGAATAGGCGGATGAGTGGGTGGACGGATGGATGGATGGTTGAGTGGGTGGGTGCATGGACGGATGGCTGGGTGGATGGATTGGATCGATGCATGGATGGATGGATGGTTTGGATGGGTGCATGGATGGCTTGGATGGGTGCATGGATAGATGGACTGACGGACGGACGGATGGATGGGTGGATGGACCAACGGGCATACATAGGTGGACATAGACTGAAGCTAAGAAAGTAGTCTTTAATGTGTGGATGGATGGATGAATGGATGAATTTGATCGGTATATGGTTGGATGGATGGATGGACGGGCGGACGGATGGATGGACGAATGGACGGACATGGGTGGACATAGACTGAGGCTAAGAAAATAGTCTTTAATGTACGGATAGATGGATGAATTTGATCGGTACATGGTTGGATGGATGGACGGGCGGACGGATGGATGGACGAATGGGCGGACATGGGTGGACATAGACAGAGGCTAAGAAAATAGTCTTTAATGTGTGAATCGATGGATGAATTGGATCGGTATACGCTTGGATGGATGGACGGACAGGCGGTTGGATGGATGGATAGTAATAGATCGGTGGGCAAACGAACGGACTTTTTTGAGATTTCCACCGTGTGTTTTCGTCTAGACCGGAAGCTGTTTGATCAACATTCATTTTCTGAAGGTTTTCGTCAAAGCCAAAAATTCAACTGGTCATGCCAATTTCCGTCCTCCAGCTGTCTGTGTTTGTACTAGTTATCTCAGATCATTTCCAGCGTCTGAATGCTAGCTCCCAACAGAATACCTGCTATTTTGGGAAATCCCCGCTCCTCGGGAATCACAGTTTGCGCTCCCCTGTATGGACCCTTTTCATTTACCGTCCTCCATATCACGTGATTTGAAAACAAAATGGCGGCGTGCCCCCACTTGCAGGGCGGAAGCGGTGGACAACGGTCGAACGATGCCATTCTCTTGTTGGGCACCCAACTGTACAAACCCGTTACGTGCTGGTTCTGGCATAAAAATGCATCTTTGCTAAGACTGTGCACATATTCAGATGCCATCACAAAGGCAAGTGGAGGTTTTTGCCCTACACGGTGTTTTTCGAAGCCGTGCGGCTCCCCGCAAACAACCGTAAGGCAGAAGTGAAAAGGGCCTATTGAAATCAATGAAATTGGTTTACCAGAGGAGATATGCCAAGTTTTACACACATACAACACATTTCTAGAAGTACAAATTTATACTTGAGTAATGAAATGAAAACAAAGCGCCACAGAAAACTGAATTGATAAAATCTGAAAAGTTTAAGAGCCGTCTGTTGCACGTGAATAGCTGCTGTCCTTCTTTGAACTTTTGCCAATAGCGCCAGAAATATGACTTTTTCAAGTTTCATTCGATTTTCACATCATTGTGGCTTCTTCAACAGTTTCGTGAAATGTTCACATCATTGTCGCTTCTTCAACAGTTTCATGAAATTTTCACATCATTGTAGCTTCATCAACGGTTTCATCAAATTTTCACATCTTTGTGGCCACTTCAACAGTTTCTAAGATTTGCACATTATTGTGACTTCTTCAACAGTTTGTCAAATTTTCACATCACTGTCGTTTCATCAACAGTTTCATTGAATTTTCACATCATTGTCGTTTCATCAACAGTTTCATCAAATTTTCACATCATTGTCGCTTCATCAACAGTTTCATCAAATTTTCACATCATTGTCACTTCATCAACAGTTTCATCAAATTTTCACACCATTGTCGCTTCATCAACAGTTTCATCAAATTTTCACATCCTTGTGACTAACAGTTTGTCAAATTTTCACATCATGGTGGCTTCTTCAACAGTTTCTCAGATTTGCACATCATTGTGGTCTTTTCAACAGTGTCATCAAATTTTCACGTCATTGTGGCTTCTTCACTAGTTTATCCAGATTTTCATATCAATGTGACCTCTTCAACAGTTCATCAACTTTCCGCCTCATTTTCCGTCTTTAGCTGTTTCTCAGATTTTCACATTGTATCTTCAAGCCAGGCCTTTGGTTTTCTTGCTTTATGGTCGTACTTAAAAGTAACATTTATTGTGCCGACTGCTAATCGCAGTGAATCGTTCAGGAGGAATCTTACAGCCTCCCTGGCTGTTCACATTTTAAGGACAATATTGTTCACGTAAGTACGTGACAGCCGACAAAGGAAGGTGAGACAAAGTCAGAGAGTGACGCAAAGAATCTGAAAAAATAATGCGCAGTAAAAACAGTATAATATCAGGTGGAGACATCTGACACTGGGTGGCATTTCCATTTAACTGTAATGAGTTGTGAAAGATGGAGATGATTGCCTGTGTGTATGGTACGGGGAGTAAAGTTGGGGGTGAACAAACGTGGGGTAAAAGAAAAATGTGGGAGGGGTGACAGAAGAGAAAAGTACCACTCGCACAACTGCTGACGACAACCACCTATTTCGTCTTCTGAGTGTTAAAATCGCCGAGGCGCGTTTTGTTGAGTACTGCCTACAGTCGGTTCAATCAACCAATGTTCTCACAACAGTATGCTACCAGAGCCAGGGGTATCAACACTCCAGAAATGTTTACATGGCATGCATGTTGTAAAGGGGTATCAGGCCAATACTACAGTGTTCAAATACCAAGTTTATAAAATTATCACATGCGGCCAAAATATCCCAGGGGGGGAACTCAGTAATTCCATCTCCGGCAGCAATAGGGTTAACCAGAAAAACATCCATGTAAAGAACTAACTCTCTTAGGGGATTCTGTTCCCTGCTCCCCACCCCCCCCCCCCCGCCTTGCGAATGTCCCCGCTTCCCACCCATAAAAGTCACCCCAGTGAAATGCTCTTGCTGTGTAGCCCAGGTGGAATTCTTCCCAACGCTTTTTTAACCAAATATTCTGTGGAATTTTTGGAGGATTTTTTTTTTCTCAATTGATTACTAAAACGAAGTGGAAGACATGCATTTTTTTTTTTATACTAAAAACTGTTTTGCATATAAAGGAATACATTTTCAAATAAAAGAATTTCTTCCCGTGCCTGCAAAATCAGGTCTTTTGCATGTGTATGGTTTCGTGATAGGACCAGCCATGGTTAAGAAAGTGAGAGAGTTAATAGGTCAACTTATTTCTTCAGAACGTTTGTAAGATCGAACATCGACACGCCCGTGGAGGACGATTTCCCAGAAGTCTGACACAGATGTCAGCTGAACTGAAGAGGCTACGAATACCGAATGTTCAGTTCCAACTGTTTAGTGATATCACTATTGATGGCAGTCTTCACCTGCCTCGTCCTCTTTCCAAATTAATGTCACAATGTTGACCTATATTTACTACATTACATATATTTACACTGTATATATTACACTATATTTACTAGATATGCTTTACTTCATCAATTTCGTAACCAGACTTGATCTCTCTACATGTAGTATGTCATCCTGACTGGAAATGGGCATCTCAGCATGTTTTGGCCTTTTTTCTTGCTTTTGTGGAGGGTGGGAATATTATGAAGAAATGAGAACAATCTGGGGGTGTGGATACTCACCTATTAGCTCTTGGAAAAATAACGAAACTTTCGAGGTCTAGAATTTCGCTGTGCGTGAAGACAATCACATTGAAGGAGGAAAACGAAAGTAAACGGAAGTTACTGAAGCTTGTGAACAAGTGGATAAGGAGAATGGAAGAGTTCTCAGTATTTGGGAGGGTGAAAATGCGGAAGGGACTTTTGTGTCCCGTCAGTAAATAAAGGGATAAAATTCCCTACGCCGAAATACGCAAACAAACAAAGCTAACGAACATAGTGAAAAAATCATGCTGCAACAAAAGTGGAATTGGGCTGGACATGTGGGAAGGATGAATGACAATAGGTGGACAAAACGCTGCACTGAATGGCAACCAAGGATAGGAAAAAGAACACGATGACGACCAGGAAGAAGATGGCAGGATGATATTACAAACGGCGGGGGGGGGGGACAACATGGAGGAGGAAGACATCAGACAGAAAGGAACGGAAGCCATTGCCGGAGGGCTACATCCTGCAGTGGGATGGACAATGCCTGAGTGAACGGTGAATGTTCTTCATGTCCCCAGTGACGTTAACTTCTTTGGATGTATATCAAAGGAGCGTGTTTATTGAAAATGTTGAATACAGGACACTTTTAGACTGAAATTTCTGCTGAATTGCTGATTGACAAGGTCACATTGTCTCCACAAGTCACAGTTGAAGAGCGTTTTCCCAGAACTGGCAAAGTCAAATTTTGCATGAGTTATGGCCCCCTTCAGAAAGTCATTCAAAGTTTGTGTAAGACGCGGTGTAGATTTTCACATAAAGACGGGACATAGCAAGTTGTAACTGAACACTTACACGCGTCTTACACTAATTTGGAACCTTTATCTGAAAGGGGCCATAACATGCAAAATTTGACTTACCCAGTTTTTTAAACACGCTATTCATATATGAATGGATTAACCCGTTCATGACGTCTGAAGTATGTGGTACATCCTAAACTCAGTACACTCTCTGGACTTTACGCACAACCGTACTGTTAGCTTTGGAGTGGAGATGGACTTAGGCATGGTATAAAACTGACCGCTTCGATTGGGTTTCCAGTCTTGCACTAACAACAAAGAAGGTAAGTCTAATGTGATGAGTGCTGGAGTAACCCCGTGGAAAAACTCTCCACCCAGAACAGGCAAGTCTTGTGTCAACTCCATGAAATGTCAAGTGTCTGAATGTCTGTGTTCTACATAATGGAATTTTCTGGAGAGTGCGGATTTGAGAGGGAGAGAGAGAAAGGGGCGAGAGGGAAAGAGAGGGAGAGGGAGAAAAAGAGAGAGGGGAGAGAGAAAGAGAGGGAGAAAAGGAGAGAGGGGAGAGAGAAAGAGAGGGAGAAAAGGAGAGAGGGGAGAGAGAAAGGGAGAAAAGGAGAGCGGGGAGAGAAAAAGAGAGAGGGGAGAGAGAGAAAGAGAGGGAGAAAAAGAGAGCGGAGAGAGAAAAAGAGAGAGGGGAGAGAGAAAGAGAGAGGGGAGAGAGAAAAAGAGAGAGGGGAGAGAGAAAGAGAGGGAGAAAAAGAGGGAGAGGGAGAAAAAGAGAGAATGGGAGAGGGAGAGAAAGGGGGAGTGAGAAAGAGAGAGAAGCTAGAGAGGGAGAGAGGCAGACAGACAAAGAGAGTGGGGAGCGGAGGGTTACAAAAAAAAAAAAAGAAAGAAAGAGAATACTGAAAGAGAGAGAGTGAGAAAGAGAGAGAGAGAAAATAAAGAGAGAGAGGGAAGATACAGAGAGAATGGGGAGCGGGAGGGGGGTGTTACAAAAAAGAAAAGAAAGGAAAGAGAACACTGCAAATGTAAAGAGCGCAAAGCACTCTACAATAGTAGCTATCCTAATTAGTATGTCTTATTAAGCGGCCTTACTTTATAAGTGCTTCTAATGACATATGATAATATTGCTATTGATGTCACTGTCAGAAAATGGCAAGATGTTATTGTTGTTGTTTTTTGACCGCTGAAATTACTGCCGTGTTCTTAGGAGCAAATTAAAACAAGGACAACAACAAATTAATGGCTCTGAGAGACGGAAGGAACGGATAGACAATCAGCCCTGCCGGATGGACTCTGTTTCATTTCAGTAGAAAGTGTGGATAGTCGCGCATATATAATACTTGATGACTTCCCGGGCATTGCCCAGAATGAACAATCATGTGATTCCCCCCTCCCCCCCTCTCTCTAGTATAATAAAAGTAATAAACTACAGCCTTGCTTCAGAACTCATGCGCACCAGAACATTATAGTGGATAGTGGTAACAGCAACTTTTTCCATATGATGCAGGATTCCAGGTTTCATAAATTGGTAATATTATTTGAGTTGATTTGTGAGGTGTGAACTGTGCCTAACAGGCTGCGTTACAATTTGCTCTGAGATAGAGAGAGACAGAGAGAGAGAGAGAGTGTGTGTGTGTGTGAGCGAGACAGGGAGAGAGAAAGAAGCAGTGTAGTGTGTTGAGCGTTTCGCATATGCTCCGTTCTGCTCTGTGGTTGACATGTTGCTTGTGTAAAGCGCATAGAGCATTTTAAATGGATATGCGCTATATAAATTGCATCCATCCATAATATAAAGTAACCTGGAATTTTTGGACTTGGCCGGTTTGCGCTCGACACCGTCAGTATAAAAATTTGCACGTTTTTATATACTTGACGATGTGGGCCTTTTTGCCGTCAGATTTTTAACTTCACTTTTATGAACAGATCTTATTCTAGGAATTTGAGGGCTGCAAGCTAGCCAGTGTAAGATAGCTAAAAAAAAAAAAAAAATAGTGAACGGCGTGAAGTGGCCAGTATCGTGCCTACTCGCAGTGAAACCCAAACTCAAACTCTGAAATCTCATTCCTATAGTTTTCTCTCAGGTTTGTTTCATTCGGCACTCCTTTAATCTCTCTTTTTGTGAGTTTGTTCATGTATTCATTTTGTTCTGTTACTTTGCCACAGAGCAGGGGTCACCTAACTTTTTTCACAGAGGGCCGGATAACTGACAGACTTACAAGCGCGGGCCGCATAAGCAATCTGTTCAATACTTGCAAGCCAGAAGAAAAACTCTGAAGCAAAGACGATTTTTTAATATTAAAAAGGTATTAATTTACTAAAAGAGGTCATCAAAGAGGTTAGCGAGAAGGTAGTTACATAATACATACTTACAACAGATGAAGTGTTCACATACACGAATCTCACAAACTTGACTTGACTTACTTGGCTTAAACCCTTGAACCCCGAGTGGGGCATAGATCATCCACCAAGGTCCTTCACCTTGCTCTGTCCTGGGCTGCGGCTTCAATCTGGCCCCACGAGAGTCCCAGCATTTTTGCTTCACTTGTAGTTGATCTTTGCCATGTTAGCTTGGGACGCCCGCGGTTTCGTTTCCCTTGGGGGTTCCATTTGAGGGCCTGGCGAACGATGCTGCCTTGGGGTTTCCGGAGTGTATGTCCAAGCCACCCCCCACTTTCTCCGTTTGATTCTCGTTTCCACTGGCTCTTGCTCGGACCGTTCCCACAGCCATTCGTTGGTGACTTTTCGTGCCAGCTGATCCGCAGGATGGTTCTGAGGCACCTGTTGATGAAGGTCTGCAGTTCACAAACTAAGCAGCAAAAAAAGGTTTAGATATCCCTGGTTTTATCCAAAAAAATATCAAGTACCATGGCGGGCCGGATGAACCGACGTCGCGGGCCGGCCGTAGTTTGGTGACCGCGGCCCTGGAGGGATGCGTGTGAGTTCACCCGTATTCATCCCCGATCTCTCTGTGTCCATCGTCTTATCCTTGCCGGACATTGGTTGACCAGCGTTATTGTGTCCACTTCACCTGCCGTTTTCATTAATTAATTTGGCCTTGATCCGACCACGGTCTGTAGCGTCCGTTGGGAATATGGGACGGGTAGGGGTAGAGCTGCTTCTTTAAGGGGGAGAGGTGGGTTTACATACTCGCGTTCACTCTGTAAAGCGTTTCATTTTCTGTCTTCGGTTTTCTTTCATTTTCTTTCTTTCTTTTTCACCGTTGTTGCTGGCATGTTTGCATGTTTGTCTTCCCTGGTCAAGTGCTTTCCTCCAGTGTACACTTTTTTCTACTAGCGGGTGTGTGCATTTGTGGTTTTCTTAACGTCTGGGTTACAACTCATTCTCTCTCTCTCTCTCTCTCTCTCTCTCTCTCTCTCTCTCTCTCTCTCTCTCTCTCTCTCTCTCTCACTGACATACTCACTCGTTCTCCCCCTCTCTCTCTCACACTGACTTACTCACTCGTTCTCCCTCTCTCTCTCTCTCTCTCTCTCTCTCTCTCACACACACACACTCACTTACTCGTTCTCCCTCTCTCTCTCTCTCTCCCTCCCTCTCTCTCTCTCACTCACTCACTCACTCACTCAGCCGTTCTCTCTCTCTCCCCTCTCTCTCTCTTTCTGTCACTCGTTCTCTCTCTCTCTCTCCGTTCTGTCTTTCTCTCTCTCTCTTTCTGTCTTTCTCTCTCTCTCTCTCTCTCTCTCTCTCTCATTCTGTGTTTCTCTCTTACTCTTTCTCTCCCCCTCTCTCTGCATTCTCCTACGTCTCTGTCTCTCTATCTCTCTCTTCTCCCATCCATCTTTCTTTCTCCCTGTCTTCCCTTCCCCCCCCCCCTTCCTCACTATCCCTGTCACTGGCTCCGTCCAGCTTTTACGTACCGTCTAGCTTACAGCTAATACCATCCTCATCACCAACTACATCCACAATATTCCAGCCGCTCCTCTGTGTTTACCATCACAAACAAAAGGTCTTACCCAACTTGGGCGAAGGATTGGTCTGGAACAGTCCCCGACAGTATAAAATAAACGCCTTGTCCGCCCACCCATCCATTTAGCCATGTCCTTAGTTCTGTCTCCGACATTTTCATCTTGGACTTGAACGAGAGACTACTTCATCAGGAGATAATGCGTTCTGTCGGAGATTGTCTGTGCTTTTGTCTGCTTTCTTCTCTTCTCTCGTTCTTCCTTCATTCTCATTTATTTCTGGTTGTTGCTGTTGTAATTTTTGTTGTTGTTTTGTTTAAATTTTGTTTATTGTAAGTGTATTACAGTCTCTCATATTTTGCGTGTTACTCACTTACTCATTCACTCACTTACTCATTCACTCACTCATTCACTCACTCACTCGCTCGCTTGCTTGCTCGCACAATTACTCATTCACTCACTCACTCACTCACTCACCCACTTACTCACTCACTCATTCACTCACTCACTCACTCACTCACTCACTCATTCACTCACTCACTCATTCATTCATTCACTCACTCACTCACTCACTCACTCACTCACTCACTCACTCACTCACTCACTCACTCACTCACTCACTCGCTCGCTCGCTTGCTCGCACAGTTATTCATTCACTCATTCACTCACTCACTCACTCACTCACTCACTCACCCACCCATTCATTCACTCACTCACTTTCTCACTCACTCACCACTCACACACTCACTCACTCATTCACTCACTCGCTCGCTCGCTTGCTCGCAGTTACTCATTCACTCATTCACTTACTCACTCACCCACTCACCCACTCACTCACTCACTTACTCACTCACTCACTCACTCACACACCCACTCATTCACTCACTCGTTCGCTCGCTCGCTTGCTCGCACAGTTACTCATTCACTCACTCACTCACCTACTCACTTACTCACTTACTCACTCACTCTTTTACTTATTGACGCACTCACACATCCACTCATTCATTCAGTTACATACTTTACCGACATTCGAGGACATTTATCTTCAATGTCCAATCGGTTGTTCTATTCCCGAGTTCACTCTCCCCACTACCCCCCCCCCTCCCCCCCGCCATTTCTCTCACACAAACGCGTGTTCATGACCAGAAATAACACGAGCTATTAGAGTAATAGCGCCCCCACCTTGTTTCTGGGTCAGCGGCCTTGCTAGGTTAGTATATAATCAATAGGTACTGGTAAATTAATTAAAGGTTTCTCCTATTTGTTCTTTATTGCTCTCGTTCACTTCATCTTTCTCTCCATACAAAAATAGCTCAAGAAGAAAACACATCAATGCAGCGGTGAAGTCGGCATCCCAATATTTTAGTTTAACCCTGTGAATGCGGTGAATGGAAAAGGAACACATTTTGTAATATTATGTCTGAAATATATCAATCAGAATAATATTTTTTGTGTGTGTGTTGTGTTCACTTTTATTCACTGCTTTTATATGCTTGTGTATATCCACGACACCAGGTGTGTGTCTGAATTTCATAATCCAATAAAACTATTCATGTGACTGTGTTGTTAAAGTTATTGCAGTTATTTGAATTTCATTAAGGTTACAAATTTCAAACTTGTTTTCTTTCTCAATATGACTAGTTTGGACGTAAAAGTTTCTGGTTTGCCGAATTACGCTTCCGCCGCTGTTAAGTTTCCTTCACAACCTCACACCCACTTAAGAAATCATGTTGGCTTAAAGCAATGAAATTTGTGTGGCTCTGCAAGGTTGTGTGCTCTTTGTCTGAAGAGGAAGTGCTTCGTTAGAGGACAGTTGTCCCTACTATCCGCACTGAAACAGTTAAGTGGTGTCCCTGTTGATGCACTTCCGTTAAGAAATGCCAAAATCAAAAGAAAAGAAACAAACAAAGAAGAGTGAGACCGCATAGGAAATCTTTAGATGGCAAAGGACTCACTTCAGACAAGTATTTGTGCTGTTTCTGTGCCTACATACTCTTTCAGGTTTGACAAAATATTTTGTTTTAAAAGACACACAGGAATTCTGTCAGGTGGAATCAAAGCTTGAAGCAAAATCAAAATTTGGCGACAAAGAAAATGGAATAAATAAATTATTTACATTTTTTGTTGTTGTTGTTGTTGCCTGAAGAAGATCAATCGATTAAAAGCTGGATTTTGGCTTTCCTATTCCTTGGGGCTTTTATCGTATCGTTTCGGTTCTATTTCTTACCTGAGCCTTTGTTGCTACATACAACTTTTCTCTCCCCCTCCCCCCCCCCCCCCCTAAATATTCTGAGTTAGTTTCTTGTATGGCACTTTGGGGTGCAGTGTGTGAATTTACATCATTTAATTATTCATCCTCCTTTCTTCCTGGGTAAAATCTTTTGTTTTGGTGTGATAAGATTATTAGATACACAAGCATCAACTTCATTATCCATGGAAGGAAAATTCATTTTCACAGAGCATTTAAAGGCACATACACATTTAAATAATTATGCAGGACGTGCAATGAGAAATAAGAAAACCAGTCTCAGGAAAACCATCCTGCAAGGAAAAATAGAATCAAAGAAAAAGAGGAAGCCCATCAATCACATAGGACAGCAACATCAAGGATGTCAGCAACTTATCAGTGCAAGAAATAAGT